>VZRV01010981.1:1635424-1895676 GCA_013398115.1 Falcunculus frontatus | reverse complement strand
CCCCCCCCCCCCCCCCCAGTTTACAAATTATCAAGTTATTGTGAAGGAGGAAGAGAAGTTTGTGTTATTAATTAAAAGCATAACTTCACAGCAAAAGGGGAACGTGCAGATAGAGGACCTTCAGATGGTGAGTAAGGAACTAGTTTGATATGTAGCAAATGTGATGAATATATGACAAATTTCTGAAAGGCATTCAGCCTGTCAGAGGCACAAAACTGCTGCTTGTCAGCCAGAGATGCAGGACAAAAATCTTCAGGGTGGGTTTGTGAAAGTGCCAGCAATCAAAACAATTTGTTGGTCTGGTGCAAGTAGACCTGTCTGGCTCTAGAAAACTTGTCACTTTTGTCAGCCTTTCCCTGTCCAGATGTGGACAGTGTAATTGGAGTTGAGCAACCACTTTATTAGGCCTTGTGGCACCCTGCAGTTAATTTAAATTCATAAAGATCAGTAAGGGTTTTGAGTGCTTTGGACAGCACAGCCTTAATGTGCTGTGACTGTCATAAAGCAAGGAATTAAGTTTTCTTTTTTTCCTAGAGACAGTAAGAATTAGAATTGCTTCTCAGCTAAGTGCTGAAGAAAAGCATACTCAAATCAAGTGACTTGCCTACTCTAGCTTTTGTTACCATGGAAGTGTCTTACAAACCTCAGAAGATTATTGGTATTGAAAAAAACCTTGAAAATAATATGCAAAGTCACTGTTGTAATGGCTTTTGAAACTTGTTTACATTGGAAACTCAGTGTGTTGGTATAAATAGCTGGCTTCCAGTTGGCAAGTAATTCTGAATGAAAATGAAAGCACTTGCAAGAAAAACCCTTAGTGGTGCAGTGGAGTATCTTAGGCCAATAAGATGGACAACAAAGATTTCATGTTAATTTTTTACACTGTGCTCTAGGAAGATGGATGGCAAAGGTGATTATGTTGTTGCTGGCTGCATCCAACAGTACTTTGATCTCGAGGGTCTTTCTATGCAAATGCTTTATTACCTCCCCCCCCCCCCCCCCGAAAAGTTTTTAATGTGCCTGTTATCAGGAAACCCAGCCAGTGAACTGCTGTTGGATGAAGTGATATTTCCTTAGCTTTCTGATCACAAGCAGATATCTAAACCTGGGGACATCTACATGCAGACAGTAGATCACTGTGGGTATTGCTAACACTGAATTTGCTCCTATCGCACTATGAAAGTTCTGGCTTGGCAGATGTTAGCTCTCGGTTCAGTAGCTGGGGCTGGGATAGAACTTTGTGCTTGTGACTGATCCACCTCAAATGTGGCAATGTGAGCAGTGCTTTTCCCAAGCAAAAATTTGCACTGTACTCTCACTGGTTCACCCTACTGCTAATACAGATGTAGCCATAGCTCACATCAGTCTGTGTCACCTTCCAGTTTTTTCAAGTTAGACAAAGAACCCACTAAAATGCTTCAGCTGCTCTATGTGTGTTGATTAACAAAATTAAGATCTCTAAGCCAGTGATGCTTTGGATCAGGCACCATGCTAGAATCAGCCCAAAAGTGCTTGTCATGTCCCTCATTATTTTGCAAGAAACATCCTGAGTTTTTAAACAATTCTCTAAAATCACCTTTGCTTTGTCTTTTTCTCAAACCTCTCCAACCTAAGAACTTCACACAGGAGAGTGAATTGAAAGGTTTCCAGGGTTTTTGGAGCCATGACTAAATGGATAGTAAGTGGAAAAAAGGCTGTGAAGACATAAGTTTGTTTCCTCTTGTCCAAGAGAGAAGTAACTTAAGCCTAATCCATCCTCAACTGCCTTGGGCAGCAATGTCATAGTTATGATACATATTATAATGGCAAACTTACAGGATAGCTTAGCCCAACATGAGTAGTCTTGTGTAGAGATCTAAAGCTTTAGGTTAGAATTGGAATTTCAAAGAATTCTTTCTGTCCTGCACAATCTCCAAAATAAAGCATGGCAGTAAAAATCAGTTTCTTATGATTTGCAGGCCATGCGTTTATTTCCTTGCTGCTTTGGTTTCTCAATGAATCTTTCTTTTTATAAGGCAGTGATAATTAAGATAATGAATGTGTTCTAGTCTGTTTCCTAGTAGAAAAGTTTAATGATCCCAGTTACTTCAAGAAAATATATTTTTGTAGCAAGTTTGGTTTTGCATACTCTGTAGGTATCAGGCCTTCCTGTTAAAGGGGCAGAAGGGGAATTATACTGAAATGTGTTTAACTGAGCAAATACTGCAGAAAACTGATAACGAAAAGTAAATACAGCTGACATCACGTCCTTCCTTAAAGGAGTATTGCTTTGTATTTAGGCACATTAGATTCTTGTTTAAAACTTGGCAATCTAGAAAGAAAATTAAACAAAAATAGCAGAATATTATTATAATTATGAAATACCTTTGTAGGCTGTTGTCTTTTTTACTTTGGTTATTTTGTGGCTAGGATTTTTTAAATGGTAGGAGAGGGGAAGCAAGGAAAATCGGCATTGAGCATCAATATTAAAATAAATGCTTGCCTTAGCAAATGTTATCATTACAAAAATACGTGTCAAGTACACTTTAGCCATATCAAGTTTTTTCTCTCTGTATATTTTGTCTTTATTGAGTAGTCTTAATGCCTTGGGTATAAAATAATTTAGTCATATACCACTAACATAAGAGCTGGATACCTCAAAGGATGCTTTATGATTCCTAGGCAGAAAAGATGGGCAAACATGTCCTTCTTTATGTATATATACTGTGTTCTATTAGACAAGCTGAGGTATTTCAATACAAATGGCCTCATCTTGGGTGTTAAAATTTCTTTAGAGGTGTGAAAGGCACCTGCTATGTTCAGCTATTCCATTTAGGCCTGCAACTATCAAGTATGTGTTTACATCTTTGGAAACAGCCTATTTTGGAAATGTTTTGTTTGTTTTAAATTACTGTTGTGTGCTTTTTTTTTTAATGTTTTAAACTGCTGTGTGGTGAGAGGTCTTTATTGCCTGGGGAATGCCTTTTTCTGTTCTGCCTTATGGCACTAATTGCCTCTGCAGAGCTACTTGTGTAGGTTGTGCCTGTGCTTACGAAGCAGTGCTGCAAACTAACAGGAATACAACTATGGTTTTTTGAGTCTAATGCGTTTGGCTTGGATGTTCAACTTTAAACAGACATTATAATCAAACTAATTCAAAGAGCACGCTTTCTTATGCCTGTCTTAAGGAAATCTTAGTATGTCTTGTTTTACATACTCTAGTGGCAATGTCTGAAGAGTGAAGGTGGGTAAGTCTAGAGAAAGAAAGAAAGGCTCTGTCACTTTTCAGTGACATAATACCTCGAGAAATTATCAGAAAAGTTCAGCAAATAGCTGAACCCTTTATCTATGGTAAAAGGTTGTCAGAACATTTCTCTTGACCAAGTGTTCTGGTTTTACTTAGCTTGCTCACACACAGGTCATTTATCCTAGCAATTATATGAACCATCACTTTAAATTACGGTTTCATCTCACAAGAGGCAAAACATTACAGGTGTCCAAATATGAGCATTAGAAGATAAGCACATGCATACCTCAGCTTTGAAGAATCCTGGAAGTAACTTTTTTTCCCCCTCTTTGTCTGCTCTGTTGGAAGGGCTTTTCCTCCACATCTTGAAGCTGGATTTCTTCATTGTTAGGTCAATTTATAAACAGTTCCAAGACCAAATGCTATTGATTTAGGGTGAAAGTGGATGGAATGCTGTGTGTTTCTATAGAACTTCTTGCTGGCTAGCAGTGGAGCTATTCAGGAAGATATGAGCAAGCTAGGGGAACACAAAGCCTGTCTGTCAGCTGTTGGAACTGGTTTGCTGATGACACAAAGCTGGGAGGAGTGGCTGAGATTTCGGAAGTACCAGCCCTTCAGAAGTACCTTGACAGGTTGGAGAGATGGGCAGGGAAGAACTGTCTGAAATCCAACAAAGGCAAATGCAGGGTCCTGCACCTGGGGAGGAACAACCCCAGGCACCAGCACAGGCTGGGGGCCGACCTGCTGGAGAGCAGCTCTGCTGGGAGGGACCTGGGGGTCCTGGTGGACAACAAACTGTCCCTGAGCCAGCAGTGCCCGTGTGGCCAAGAAGGCCAATGGTGTCCTGGGGTGCATCAGGAAGAGCATTGGCAGCAGGTCCAGAGAGGTGATCCTGCCCCTCCTCTCAGCCCTGGTGAGGCCACATCTGGAGTGCTGTGTCCAGTTCCGGGCTCCTCAGTACAAGAGAGACTGGAGCTCCTGGACTGGGTCTAGGAAAGGGCTACAAAGATGATTAGGAGACTGGAGCATCTCTTTTGTGAGGAAAGGCTGAGGAAGCTGGGCCTGAGGAAGCCTCAAGAAGTGACAACTAAGAGGGGACCTCATCAATGTATATCAGTATCTGAAGGGAGGGTGTCAGAGAATGGTGCCAGGCTCTGCTCAGTGGTGTCAAGCAACAGGCAGAAACTGATGGATGAGAAGTTCCACCTGAATAAGAGGAAAAGCTTCTTTACTGTGCAGGTGACCATGCCCTGGAACAGCTTGCCCAGAGAGGTTGTGGAGTCTCCCTCACTGGAGATATTCATTGCGGCTGGATGCAATCCCATGCCATGTGCTGTGGAATGACCCTGCTTGAGCAGAGAGGTTGGACCGAATGGCCCACTGTGGTCTCTTTCAACCTGACCTATTCTGTGGTTTGGTGGCAAATACTTGTGTTTTCAAGCCACTGTATGATATCAGATGCAACCAGACGCTTTCTGGTTTAGTATGTTACTGCTGACTTACTTGTATCAAAAGTGGATTGCTCATTCCTTTGTCAGCTAACATGAATAGGACAAAGTGGAGGGGGAATAGTTTGGTAGCTAATAGTACATGAAGTAGGTCTTCATGTGATTGCTGCGTCTCTTCATATAACTATCATATTTCACATGGCATTATCTTTCATATGATTTTGTTAATAAAAGCACAGTTGTAAAGCCCATGGTTAATTTAGTAGAGTATCTGTCAGCTTCAGTCCTGAAGTTAATTTATGACAGACCAAAGTTAATTCATAACTTCATGAAGTTACCTTCCAAACTACATCACCTAGTATTCCTAGTTTGGAAGTTGTCACCTTTCTTCTCCTTTTTTCAGTCTCACTACTGGCATGTTTTTCAATGGTTTCTCCATGAACTTGTAGTTCTAGTAGCACAGGACAATATTCTGGCAGTATTGAATAAAACACAAAACTCAGTTTCTGATGAGAAGTATATACACTTTCTTCAGATTTTGGATGCCTCCTTGGCATGAAGGCAGTAGTATAGTGTATTTGCAAGCAATTGTTCAAAGATAAGAGTCTTATTAGCCTTTAAAGACCTCTTTTATGAACAAATCCTTCTTATGTATGTTTACAAATACTGTTGTCATGCTCTCACACCAAAAGCCAAAGAAGCTGTTGTGCCGCTTATCGTTTTCTGCAGTATGGCTCTTGGGCAACTCAAACACAGCTTCTAAGCGAGGGTTACATTGTACGGCTTGCAGTTGTGCTTATGCTGGTATGTGAAATTCTGGATAGTCTAAATCCACAGCTGCAGTGGGAAGCAGAACACTGAGCTGATGAAAAAGAGATCTCCAGGTTGCTCTGGGAGTACAGCTGCATTTCCAGCCTTGTTCTGCAAGTACAATGGGACTCTTGAGAAGTTGTTATAGGGTGGGGATGTGATACTCATTTCAATGTCCAAGATGAGATGTATTTTATGGCTCGCAGCTTCAACAGTACTTGAATGGTGGTACCCAAAGCAGGGAAGGGCTGCCAAGCCTGCAGTAATTGCAGTATTCAAGATACTGTTTGCTCAATACAGCTGAATATATAATTGAATTTTCATACAGTTTCTGAATATTAAGTGAGTGCAAGATCTTCATCCAAAGAACCAGCTTGATGTCATTTTCCTTCGCTTAATCTAATTCAGTGAAAATACGTACTTTCCTTCCTGTCCCAGGTTTACTGGTACTTAGCTGTGCAAATCATCTTGAAGGGCATTCCCAAATTCACAGCTGGGACTGCCTGAAATAAACCTCATGAAAGGAGCTTAAATTTGTGAATGAAAATATATTTCATTGATTATACACTGAAATTGGACTACTGCAAACAGAGTTATTTAGAGGCCTTGTGTGATAATATCTTGGTTTGGTTTTTTTTTCTTTTTTTTTTTTAGTGATAGCAAAAACTAACTTGCATGGACATTTACTTTAGAAAAATCTCCTAGAGCCATGGTCTCAGGCTATGCTAGGTGCTGAAGACCAAACCTGCTGAAATATTCTTTAAATCCTGAAGTACTTCAGCTATAAGGGATTTAGGTGTCTTCATTTCAGTTCACCATCAGAGTTATGCACACTTCCTGTGAAGAGCTGTGGGGTAACAGCTGGGCAAATCTGCATAAATTTACCCTCCTAGGAGCGATTACTTATGTTACATATTCTAAAATACTGATCTTGTAGGGGAAAATGGATTAAGTCAAGCAGGATGTTTGGAATTATATCCATTAGTAACATGAATTTAATTGCAAGCTACTCATGTGAAAGATCAAGGATTATTTTAAAGTTAAGGGGCAAAGTTATTTGGGGAAAAATATCCTCTTATGTCTCAGCTTATGTGCTATCTCATTAAATTCTTGTATAGCCTGTGAGCTCTGTTTTCCCATTGCTAGGAGTGCTGGCCTTATTACCATTCCTCCAACAAAAATGCAGATTCTTAGCTCTGGAAAACCTGTCTCTGATAGGTTATTTATGGGATTGATGGGATTGCTTTTTCATCTTGTGCCTTTAGGCAAAATATGTATCTTCTGTTTATAGCAAAAAGTAAATCATGGCGTGTTGGGACTTTAGTTATGACCCTATGTTTATTATGAGAAAGGTAGATGAGAAAACCTTTGCTACAGTTGCAGACATACCAGTTAAAACCTTTGCAGATCCTTTTGCATTTGAGGAATTCACCATACAATAACAACAACCATTTCCAGAGTGTTGCTGGGATCATTTTAGGTAGTGTTTCATCTGTGAAAATTTCTCCTTTTTCTGACTATTGAAATTCTGCAATGAAATGGAAAGAACACGTAAAGTTTATGCTAGTAACTTAAATGTCTTAATGAATTTATTTCTAGATTAGTGGGCAAACCAATGTGTTTTTCCCGCATGGAGAAGCTTGTTATTTTAAGACCTTATTTCCTGGTTTTTACCTAACTAACAATAGAATTTTTTCAAAAATGTTTAGGAAGCCAAATCTTGGAAAGAAAACTGCTTCAGATACTGATCGTTCCTATATTTCTTTTAGCTGCTCAGTTAGGTTGTATCAGCTGAATAATTATTTTAGTGTCTTCTAGTCCTAAGGAGATGTTTTACTAAGCAGAATTAAATGTGCAGGCTCTCATTCTTTGAACTATCTTCTAGTTTCAACTCAAAATACTGATGAAAGGATAATTCTGATGCTTACTTGGTATCTTATTACAGGGGGAAGGTTCTCTTTAACGTGGTTACTTACAAGTAGTATTTCCTCATCATGGATGAGCTATCACCTGAAGAAATTCAGCTGAGGGCCAACCAGGTCACTGATGAGGTAAATATTATAGGAAGACATCTGGGATTACAGTACTTGTCTGGCAAGATTAGAATATCTTTTCAAAATAAAGACAGACCAGGATAATGATTCTGCAGGGTTATAGCTGAATGTTTTAAATTTTCACTTTACTTGGTAAATACTGGAGTGAAGACTACTCCTAAAAATAAGAATGAATTTTAACTTCTGAATTTTAGAGTCACTTACTTAACTGAGTACTGATCACCTAGTCCTGATTACTGATGTGATGGTGTTTGGGTACCTACAGCATTGTTAATCATGTTGATATACTTCATGGCTTTCTTATTTAACTAAAATTCATTTGAATATGTCATCCTTTGTAATGATTTTTCAATGGGATAAGAAAAATAATAGCAAGGACTAAAAACCAAGAAAAACAAATGTGCTGCTACTATGAGCTACTATGAGCGTGTATTAAATATAGAGAAAGTTTCTCTATATTTAATACATACTTGTAGCATGTATTAAATATAGAGAAATTTATGAACCTTTGTATACTATTGCCTTGCTACAATGAACTGGCAAAGAAGACTTTCAGACACTGATGTGTATATAAGTAATTAATGCACTCATTTAAAAATTCTCTTTCTAGTCTTTGGAAAGCACAAGGAGGATTCTTGGCTTGGCCATTGAGGTAAGGAAAAACTTTTGAATTCTCTGGATTTATTAAGTATCAAAAGCAGCATGTTAACTGTCACAAAGTTCTTTTAAACAGTTTTTTGTCTTTCTCAAGACACATACACTTCATCATTAAAAGTTGCTGCTTTAATTCAGTAGTAGCATTAGAATAACATCACCTTCATGATTTTCACATTATATCAGATTGCAGAAGAATCAATATCCTTTTTACCTTTTTTCCTCTTAAGCAAAATGATCTAATCTCCAAATGCTACAGATTACTTGTAAAAAGTCTTCTGATGGCCAGTTATGTCTTTGGCTGCTGCGTAATTTGCTTTTCATAACATCTGTCATTTGTCTTTTAGCTTACTTTGTCTGTGAACAGTGTGGGAATGTTTCGCTATGAGGACAGTAGGGCTCAGCTGCGTGGGGTGGTAGAGTAGGACTACTCTTGGTTCTAAACAAGAAGTTCTACATACACCGCCTTACAATCTGTTCATCAGTTTTAACTGTAGTTAGGACTGAAATGATGAAACTCTTAACACCCTTTTACGTGACTTGAAACAAATCTGTATTTTGGGCTTATCAAAGTGAAGTTGTATGAGGAATCTACTCCTCTACACAGTTACGGCTTGCTGAAGATGCCGCTGTCATTAGTGAGGCATTTGAATCACCACAGCCTGATGAATACCTCTCACACACAAATGTTAAGTACACGTCATGAGCCAACATAATTTCTCTTGGTATTGTAGTTTGGTGATTCATTCTATGCTGCCAGTTTACAGTAAAGCATGGGTGCAACTTGCATGCTTAGATCCAAGACTCCAAGCCAGCAAAGAGCTCTGCTGTAGTATGTTCCTCACTGCTGAATTCTTAGGAATGGTTTTGCAGGTGTTGTTTTTCTTTCTTTTATTCTGGCTTCTGGGACTAAAAGTCTTGTCAGCCCTCTTGAAGGATGTAGAGATGAATGAACCAAATATTACTTCTCAAAATGAAGCACAGCTAGGTTTACTTTTCTAGCTAGACATTGTCACAGTTCAATCTAAGTATTACAGTAAATGTTATCATCTTGTCGTAATGTAAAAAAACCCCTCACACAAATGCCATAAAAACCCCATTAATTGAGGTAGTGTAACAGGTGAGATGCTTATCAGCCTAACATAGGTTATAATTTGAGACTTATAACTTCTGTAGTAAAGCTATTATTTCAAGTACAGTGTCTTATTATAAACTTGGTTTGATTATCAAATTTACTATCCGTACCTTCTGATTTTGCACTGCAATCTCGTTTTATATCTGCAACTAAATTTCTTTCTGCAGTCCCAGGATGTTGGCATCAAAACTATTACCATGCTGGATGAACAAGGAGGTGAGTTCTTTCCTAACACTAAAAATCGATATTGGAATGTAATCAGTGTAAGACAAGGATTATCATACAAGAGTTGTTGCTGAAACTAAAGGCTTATTATTAAAGACTATTTAGGTGAAAATAAGATTTCCTAGGTGGTTGTTCTTGTGTGTTTGTAGTATTGAAAAGAGGTTTTAAAGTAGTTGAGAGGTAATGATAGTTACAATGTAATACAGCTCTGCTACAGAAGCTGTTTCTTTCCACCATTGTATGAATGTAACTATCTGCGTTTATTCTGAAGTAGCAACAGAAATGCTGCTCTAAGGATAGGGAAAATATTTGCAATGCAGTAAATAAAACCTCTCACTGAATATCTTTCTTAAAAATTTAAAAGAAAAAAATCCTAGAAGGCAGGAAAGAAAAAAGTCACTAGTCTTGGTATAAAGATGGAACTGAAACTTGTTCCTGCTTTAAAGAAATGTGAATTTTCCCCACCCCTAACTTCCCCCAAGCCATGTTTATTCAGGTTACTTGTTTCTCTTCTAGAACAACTAAATCGTATAGAAGAAGGCATGGACCAGATAAATAAGGACATGAGAGAAGCTGAGAAGACACTGACAGAGCTCAACAAATGTTGTGGGCTCTGTGTCTGTCCTTGTAACAGGTCAGTTACACTGGTACTTAGGTCTGGAGTTGTAGAATATTCCCAATAGCTACTCTACCAGGAGACATTCACTAACAAAAGAGCTAATTAAAAATCTTGCTGAATCTCTAGCAAAGTTGATTGTTTTGGTTTGTAGAGCTACATCCTTTTAAAACTGCATGAGAGTAACTGAAGCTTACTTGTATCTAACTATACCTTGTGCCCCTTCTACTGTAAATAGAGCTGCTATATAACATCCTGCACAATTGTGCCCTAATCTCATTAAAGCTTCTCTTTAGTAGAAGACTATCAATGTCCATGCAGACGAGACTAAATTGGACTGCGAATAGCTATATGTAAGTGCCTGTCTGTTAGAAATTTGATTCCAAAAATAATTTTTTCACAACAGTGCTTTTGTGCTAATTTAAAAGCAAGACAACATATGTTTTGGAGACGGAAGTTAGTATTGGTTCTCTAAGCATTCATGCTTTAGGGAGGGTGAGAATAGAACAACAGAGCAGACACTGGTATTAAAGCTTTAATCTTTTCACTAGTGACTACATAAATTCTTGCTGACCTGCTTCACAGTACCTTTATAGCATCAATTTTATGGCTGCCATATCTAAGTCAGTTGAGTAATCTAATCTTTAGTATGGCACTTGATTTGTACTTTTAAACAAGTAAACAGCCTGAACAATGATCAGAATTATTTTTGATGGTATCCTAGCTTTACCTTTAAGCAGTAAAGTACCAAATTGTTTGTGTGAATTTGGTGTGATCATAGCCCTTCCAAATGAAGGAGACATAAATTGAGTATGGTGACTGAAGTGAATAGGGTGTGTGTTTCTTCTTTAGCATGAGCAAAAACATCATTCAGTGGAGAAGTAGCAGAAGTTTAGGTAAAAATTCCTTGGAGTGGCTGAATCTACTTAACCAACAGAATAGTACTTTGTGTGTCTTTTAGGATAGATATGAATGTGGCTTCTAAGGCTGAAAGTCTTAGTGCTTTAGTCACTTGAAAATGCAGATGTCCTGACCTCTGGATAGGTGTGCTTACTAGTTTATATTAGTTGGATCAAGCTGGTGGACTTTGAGCATTTTGACACACTCAGTCTTTGTTTTCTGTAGTTGATAGTCTTATTTCACTGAAGCTAAGCAGCTTATTGACACTGAGCAAGCTCAGAATTTGTGAACTCTTGTGGCACTCCAAGTACACAGATAACGAGAACAGAAATAGTTGTATACCAAACTGGACAGTAATGTACAGGAAAAAGATGGGTAAGTAGAGGGCAGCAAAGAAGAAAGTGAGTGTCTTTCATATATCTACTGCTACACCAACCTTTTTGTCAATGTCAGATTTGTCAACCAGTTACTTCCACAGCTTTTCGTATTTTTCATAAAAGCATAAAGCTAAATAAGCTAAATCAGAACACTTGCTGAATTAATTGGTTTTTTAAATTTCTCCTAGGCTTAGATTATTTATAAAAGCTTTGTGAAAACACAAAATACTGGCAGTTCTGTTATGCAATCTGTGTACTAATAACAATTTACCTTTTTGTTGATCTTTACTACTCTTTCTTCTCCATTCTCTCCTAACACTGATGCTTGCTTTCTAAAAATGAAGACTAGGATAAGAAGCTGTATTCACTTAAACTGGTGAAAATGGATTTTAGGACAAGGTCAGTGTTAGTAGTGCAGATGCATATTTAACCAGCTGTCTGAAGTGATATTTCTATTACATTTGTGCTTGCTTGTGCATGATGTCTGTCTGCATGTGGTTCTCCTTGTGACTGTGATGTTTTGTAATACTGATGTGAATAGAAAATGTCTATTACTACAGAGAGTATTATTAGCTGTGGAAACAGTGAACAACTGCTTGAGTCCTTGCTGGTTTGACTGGTTGTGTAAATTACCTTAGTTTTGCAGAAATGAAACTTGAGAAAAGTGAATGTATAGTAACTTGAAAAACAGGTCTTAAAAACAGGTAGTGAGAAGTTTTTTCCAAACTGTGCTTACTTTGAACAATAATTGTGGTTTTAGCTGTCTACTTCATATGTGCAACTAGTCTTCAGGTCACTTGGTTTTTGTTAATAAAGTCCTCACAGTTGCCTCTGGCACCTAAGACTTTGCTTCTCCAGAAGCAAATCATACAAAGATCTCTTGCGGTTATGGCTTTAGTATAAATGAGATTAAAATATAATACTCAATCTAGCTGCAGTAAATCTAAAGAGATCTTTAAGGGCCTGTGTATGTACAAGGAGCTAGAATTGACTAGTTTAAGTTTCTTTAGGGTTTGTTGGGTGCAACATTTCCATTATGAACTGAGAAATTATTCTATTTTTTCCCCTTGACATATTCATTCTAGATTATGTCTCCTAGGTCAGATCCTACAAAAAGTAATTTCCCATACTGAATACATAAACAGCAGTAAAATGGGGGCGAATATTTTTTTGTTACAGCAAATTTCACAACACTTCAAACGTGTAACATCTGGGTTACTGAAAGGCACTGTATCTCTAGAAATTGACTGCCTGTGATTGCAAAATTAGATGTACTGAAAGACACTACAGATTTCCCTTCACAGGTGTCTAAAGAAGCAGAAAAATGGCAGTGTCTGGATTGTCTAGCTTAAACGTGAAAATGCCACAAAACAAGGTGAACATGAGAGTATTCTCAAAATAGGTTGTTCAGGGTTCATGAGAACAGACCCCAATTTAGATCAGTTTATTTTGTTAGGTTTTCTTCCCCTCTTGCTTTTGTGGCTCTGTGCTTCTTGAGATTGCTTTGTGTGATGTTTTATTTTTTTTTTCTCCTATGAATTACATGGTAAAAGTGTACTGGTAAGTTGGTTTGTTGATTTAATGGAGCTAGTACAATTGAATTGCAGAATGAAAGAGCTATTTAAACATTATTACTGTTATTTCATAATCAAAGTTAATATGAGAAACATTAACTTTTTCTGTTGCCAAGTAATTTTTTTAATGTTTGATTAAAAAACAGTAGCAATTAATGGTTTTCTTGCGTAGTATAGGTATTTGAGGGAGTTTTTGCATTCATCCTCATTTCTTCCTGAAAGGTAACTAATCTTGACTCCAGATTAATTCCTGTTGTAAGTGCAACTGTTTTATGACAGGGTAAGCTTTCCTGTTACTGTCATAAGCTTCTGTCTTCTGGGGAAGTATTCCTTTAAGGAAATTACTGTTCTTGTATTAAAGCTTAAGACCAAAGTAATCCCTGTCCATAGAGTAACTCAGTTGTGTTTGTACTACCAAGATAGAAGAAATTGTATTATATAGACAAAGCTTTATTTGTGCAAAACTTAATCTCTTTTTACACAAGACAAAGGTTTTTGAAAATTCTAGATTAATACTGAATTTCAGTCAGGAAGCCATATTTCTGATGTAGTAGTTCAGATTTTTTATTTTTATGGAGTAGGACAAAGAACTTTGAGGCTAGCAAAGCATACAGAGCAACCTGGGGAGATGGAACGGAGAACTCAGCAGATCATGTGATATCCATGCAACCAAGAAGTATAAATCGGCAGCAGCCTCAGACTTCTGGAGGACCAAGTGGTGGATATATTACAAGGTTTGTTTGTTCGTATTCCTCAGTCTCAAAGGGAAAAATCCTGTTACTAGTTGTCAGCTTCTTTCAGATACATTGTAGGTGAAGTTGCTAAATAGTAAATTTTTTATTATTGTTTGGAGAAATTGTGACTTCTTGGAGAGGAGATGGCAAACACCTACACTTTCAGTATTGTAGTGCTCATCTTACTTTTTTTTTTAACATGGTGGTGGTATTGTCAGTGTGGTTCTGGATGTGAGAACTGTAGGGCTTAATAGTCAGTTATTGAGGGGACTGTTAAAAATATCAAGGCCTATTACTGTCATAAAGTATATTTGAGAGAAACTCATGTCTTAAACTTCTGGTAACTATTTTAGTTTTTAAGGCTTTTCTTTAGTCCTGGCTAGCTTAGCACTCCTTTTTTGGTGGATGCTTGCTTGGAATACAGGAAGTTGTCAAAGGGGAAAAGCATACCTTGGTTTGAATGCATTGTGCAACAAACAAACAAGTTCTACTAGAGTAAATCTGGGCTAGATAAAAGCAAGTTCTTGATTCTTGAAACATTGTCTTAATTATTTGAACAGGATAACCAATGATGCCAGAGAAGATGAAATGGATGAAAATCTTGCTCAAGTCGGAAACATTCTTGGCAATTTGAAAAACATGGCTTTGGATATGGGCAATGAGATTGATGCCCAGAATAAGCAAATAGACCGGATAAATGTAAAGGTAAGTGTCAAAGGTGTTCTCTGCTTTCAATTCAGAGGTTGTAACTGAGAGGTTATTAGGAAGGTGCACACTGTTCTATCTGTATTTACAGCAAATATGTGGTAAGGTTATACCATCCTCTAGGTTGCAGTAATTTGAAGAGATATACCTAGATAGATAGATACATAGATAGATAGATAGATAGATGATATGTAGCTTAAAATTCAATGCTTGTGTTAGGAAAGCTAAATAGATTTCAAAAAACCTAAGCAGAGATTACTACTTACTCTGAAAACTGATAAACTTCATGGGATCAAAAGGACAAATATTTACTGAAGGTATACCAGAAGGGATTGTTGCTTGCAGGGAATTTTTTTTTCTTGTGGTAGGGAATAGGTATTTTTAACAATAGCAAGGCTCTTCTGGAATTCCTAAAAAGTCACCATAATGAATGTAAAGTAAAACACAGGTAATTCATTACCCTAATTCTTGTGGATGAATTGATATTGGGGCTGGGGAGACTTTGGAATAATGGAGTTTGTAGGTGCACAGGGAAATGGTCTGCCCTCATCTGCTCATGAAGTTAGTCATAGTAACTTCCTTTTTTAATATAATTTTATTACTTAAGTGTTAGCTTCTCCAACCAGATTAAGCATATATAAATACGTTTTGGGGAGGTTTCTTTCAAAGGGCAGCTGAATGAGAATGTTAAGCCTATTTTAGAAATGCCCATATTCTGCAGTGAGTAGAAGTTATTTTATAGGCATCCTGGTTGAGAAAGGAAGCAAAAGCTTTAATGAATAGTGGATATTAAAGATTTCAAAAAGTAGAAGTGAACACCAATTACTGTGAAATTATAGTATTAAGACAAAATGGGAATTTAAAAATCTCCTTGAAATGTGCAGTACAGTTAAAAGCAAGAGGAACAGAATTCCTCTAGTTTGGCAAAAAACTAGACCAGATCCTGACTAGTTGCACCTGTGTCAGCACCTCAGTTTTGCCTAGTAATTAAGGGACTGTGGTATTGATAAGGCAAAACAACATGATTATATGGAGGATGTCTTCACTGTTCCCTGAAACTGCACATCTGATTACCGTGTTAAAAAAGTCAGACAGTTTAAAGTACACTAGAAAATTTCTTGGTGTTTAAAATGAGGCGTGAAATTCTTACAGCTTATAAAGCAGACTGAAAACTGCCTGGTCAAATAAACTGCAAGTGGGAATTACTGTTTTTAGCAATAGTGTTTCTAGTAGGTTCAAGGATATCTTTTGGCCTGATGCTCTTTTGGTTTAGTGATTTGAATAAATCTTGCTGACTAAGTCTTACTAACTATTAAAATATGGTGTATACAAATTAGAATTGCTTTACAGAACAGAATAAAAATGAAAGTGCAATTCCTGGTTTTGAGACTGGCAACTTCTCTCAGGATATTTAAATTAATCCTTTTATGCTAATAACATCTTAAATCTAGTGAACAGTATGGAAACAAAACTAACTGTTGGCTGTAAATGTCCAAACAACAGTATCATGTAAAGAAACAAAGAGCAGTATTAATCTTACCTTCAGAATAGAATTGATACTTGTATTTTTTTAAAAATTCTGACTCACCTGGGAAATAGACTAGACTGGGTGACTTTTGGTAGTGTTATGCAGGACTCCTAGTCTGAATAAACCCATAATGAAACTTATGTTACTGGCTTTTTGTTAGAGGAAGATCTAGTAACTAGATGAGTGTTTCCAAAGTGTTCTTAACAGATTAGAGTCTCCCTTTTCTATAGTAGATTTTTGTCCCGCCCCTCAACCCGAAAGGCAGGAAGGAGGGAACAGGAGGGGAAGGACTTGAACTGTAAATGTCCTCTGCCCAGCCCATTACAATACAAAGGTGTGAAATGGCTAATACTTGGCACAGGTTGAGCTTCTTAGGAGTCCTACTCATGGTGAGGGCAGAGGCTAGTTTTGTGCTTATTACACTTCCTGCACATTCCCCACAGCACACTGCATATTTGGGGAATTACTTATAAACTCCTTATCATACATCTCAGTAAAACTATATTTTGACACTTGTTCAACCTAGATGCTTTGACCTGACTTTTGATGCTTTATTATAGTAAATTAAACAATAATAAAATCTAAAGCTTACAAATACCATATTGTTACAATACTAGGACATTGGAGGGGGTATGAATGAAAACTAGGGATTTGCACTCAGCAAAATAAATCTGACTTCATGCCCATAGGCCCAGTTTTGACTATTACTTCTAGTTCAGAGCAACCTTGTTGCTCTGTAGAGGTCCTTAAGATGTCTAAACACTGGGAGAGAATTTTTATTCCCTTGTTTTGTTAACATGCTTCCTGACCAGCTGAGGCAACCTGCTGTGCTTCAAAAGTCAGCTAAAGAGTAAAACCTATTTCTCCTGCTTGTTTCTGCCAAAATTGACAGCATATGCTGGCTAGGGAAAAAAAAAATTAGTTCCAGCATACAGAAGTTGATCCCCTTCTCTCTACCACAATGATGATACCTTGCAATTCAGAAGTTCATGTCAGTTTGAATTTTTAAATTGTTCTGCATCAAGTTTGAAAATGACCTATGAATTTCTCTCTTTCAGGCCGATACAAACAGGGAACGCATTGAGCAAGCCAACATCAGAGCCAAGAAACTAATTGAAAACTAAAGCCTGCTGTCATTGTTCAATGACAGCCTCTCCAGCTGCAAGCCACCATATTCATGGATCTGTGAAACTTCTATTCTGAAATAAGAGGGGCTGGGAGAAATGAAGCAGTACCCCTTCTGTAGGGATTAGTTTTCTTTTATTGCTTCATGTAAACATGGCCTTGACTCCAAGAAAGCAGCCAACTTCCTTCTACTCATCTGCCTTCACTTTCTTTAAACTGCTCAGGGCTACAAGTGTTAGGGCTTTGAGAATCTTCTTGCATGTTTTATTGCTCTTCCCAGTTTATTTTTATTATTTTTTTAAATTTTATTTTCCTGCACCGAAAATTCAGTCCTTTATTGAAGTTGAACAAGCAGGGTAACCTGAATTCACAGTTGTGGAAAGTTGGAGAGGGCACTTTGCACTGTTTGAAATACCTCATAAGTTGAGTGTCTTCACTAAACTAGGGACTAGGTGAACATTGTCTGATTTGTATCTAGCATCTAACCATAGTTTTACAATCCAAACCACACAATTGGTTTGGAGTTGAATTTGTGGATCACAGAATTGAAGAGGCCCATTACTTACAACTTGTGGGTTGAGGGCTTTAAAACACTTCCTAACCACACGAACTCTAAGGTAATGGTAACCAGAGGGATATACAAATTTCCATTTCTTTACTGTAAATTGACAAAGATTTGGAGGCCATGACTAATCATGCTGCATTGTTCTGATAATATTTGTTGTGTGTATATATATATCTGATCTAAACCCCATGCACACGAGTAGAAGAAAATGAAACCATCTCTCCAAAGTATTTATTTGATGGAAAATTTTACACCCCTCATCTAAAAGTTAACATTTAAGTATTTGAATGATGCATCTGAACTGGAAGAAACTGAGTAGAAAAGCATGCAGTTTGCTTGCATCCCATATCTTATTCTCTTTTGGCCAGTTTTCACTGGAGTTCAGGTTATGCCTTTCTCCAGTGCAAAATAACAATTGAGATCTGGTGCAGAGTTTGCTCTCAGCAGTGACTTTGGGGGTGCTTCTTAAACCTACCAAACCCAGAGAAGCTTATTGTGAAACTTCTTTGTCACAAGTCTGGAGGAAGCAGTAGCGATTTATGTATGCTAGTTCTAAATAAACTAGTTCTAAATAGATTCCTGACTGGTTTATTATTGCAGACTTTGGGACTGGCAATTGGAAATACTACATGTCCAGGTTGCTTGCAAATAAAATGTTCTTACTCTGTTGCAAAATAGAGTTTCTGACCAGGTGAGGTAAAGCACTCTCCTGTGAAGAAAAATATTTTGGTTTTACTGTAATTTAAAAAGATTTTCTTGAAATCTTGATTGTAATTAAATTGGAAGTGACTTAGATAATTTTAACTCCACCCAGCACTATATTATGCCTGTTTTAAAGTTGAAAGATAATACTTTGGACTAACCTGTGATACTCAGTGTTGGATGGCAAACATCTTCAAACCAAATTGATTGGAGGAATAATTAAAACTAATAGCATTATGGAGTGCTTTTTTGAAGGACAGTCCACAAATACCCTGTAGCCACTAATACTGAATCTCAGAGTCAGAGATGACACTAATCCACTGAAATGCAAGACAGTGTTTGTTAAGTGTTCTGTTTTCTTTTTAGTAGAAATACAGTCAGTGTTACCAGTATGTTTTCAGTTGACACCCAGGACAACTTGATATTTAAAGAAAAAAAAACCAAAACCAACAATCACACGCACAAAAACCCCAACAAAAACCCACAACAACCCACAAAAAACCCAACCAAACAAAAAAAACCCAAACAACTGACCAAAGGATGGGGCAACTGCATGTAAAAATAGGCCAGTGGCAGTTTGCCTTATGTGAGTAAAGTCAAGTCACTTTTAGGGGACTAGCTACTTGAGTAGTGTGGGTTGGCTCCTGTCTAGCTTCCGGTAATTGTTGGAACGCTAATGAATTTCAAAAGCTGGTTAGCTACCCAATCAGTAAATGAAGATTATGTGCTTAAAAACACAAGTAGCAAAAAGGTACTTTTAAGAACATTGCATAGTAAACTTCAAACAGCCACCTGCATAGGGACTTTGTATGCCCTTTTTTCCTTCTTAAAAACTTAGATCAACTTAAGGAATATTTGCTGCTAATTGTGAAAGCAAAGCATATGTTATTTAATTATGATTGTCTCCTGGAACAGAAGACAGAAGTGGTTACCTTATTCTGCTTACACAGTGCAAGCCTGCTCTGTAGCATTTGGACCTTCCAAACATCGGAATGTTTTTCTCCTTTGCCATTGCAAGTCCTTGTTCTTGACTTGCCTTAGCTCTAACAATAAATGAGCATGTTGGCTGATAGAATGCTGTGATTGGTATATCAAAACTGTAATACTGCAATGAATACCACACAAGGAAATAATTTTCTGAGACTCTTGAGTATTATCGGAGTATCAATACTATTTTCTGATGCAGCAAGGGCCAAATCTGTGAGGGGGTTGGTGCCTTTATGTTAGTCAAAACCAGTTTGCTTCTTGGATGTCTTATTGTTGTCTATAGCATGGATGCTTAATTTCCGTATCTATGGTATGAAATCAACACTTGTACATCTTTGTATGTCTGAATGCTATTAAGAATGAAGGTTTACAGTTTCTGCTTTTGATTGTTAAACTATATATTGTGCACAAAAAATACATACTTTTATAACTCAATGTGTTTTAAAACTATTTTCTCTTAGAAATGTCTTGGTTTAGTTTCCTGTCCTTGAAAAACTTGGCAGAACTAGTTGCTACTATGCAGCTAGGAAGTTCCTCTTCTATTTTTATTTCACAGAAATCCCAATGCTCAGAAAAGAATGGGTGTGGTTGGGAGGAGAAGAATATTGTGGTCTTTAACACTCTAGTTTTTATCCCCACAAAATCAATGTCTCCTAAATTCAGACTATGACCTGTGTCCATCTCTTCTTTGAAAGACCACGACATACATGGGAGTATACTTCAGGGTGATAAAGGAACAAAGTAAAATAACTTAAAACTTTCTAGTTAAGTATTAGTAACAGATGCCTAGCAAATAACTAGTCCTGTAGATGAAATGTAGTGATGTAACCTACTGCCAATGCCACTTCATTTGAGAGGCAATTTAAATTGTATTTTCTCTCATACCAGAGCCTCAGATCTTAAGGGGGCAGAACACTCTTAAGGGGGAAGAGGTATGGGGGGAAATAGAGACTTTTGTTGACTTGCAACAGTTCTGAGCTGCAAGAGAGACTAGCATCCCTGGGAAGAGCTTGGAAGAAGTACTTCTAATATACTATCTATCTACTATATCTATAAAACTTGGAAAAGAAACTAGAGACAGCCTGCTTACGTAATTGTTACGAGAAGGCAGCACATGTCCCATGGGTACACTGAAAGGACAATAATTGGTAAATTTAAGCTAGTCTACTCCTTGATGAAAGACAGATTTTTAGCACAGCAGTAACTGTACTATGAACCGCAGAACGTGCTGCTTGTACAGCTACTTGCAGAACTCACCTCTGTAAAGGCTATATGGTGAAACAACTCACTGTTTACACCACACAATAACCTGCAGTTGCTAATTCACTTTTTCTGCTTGAAGCAATGCAGTGTCTAAATACTAGCTGAATAGATGGATGAAATGTGTGTCTTACTGCAATGGAAAATTGGAGAGCAAGTGATGTAGGTCTGAAACAAAGTATACAAATGGTTTATATTGTTAACTAGGGTAATGTTCTACCTCAGTTAATCCGAAATTAAAAAGCTGCAAGCGTGACTGTGCATGGAAATAAAATTGAGTTTATAGCTTCACTTGTTGTAGGGTGGGGGTGATGAGAAGGGAAGACAGGAAGTCCCAATACAAAACTATTAATAGGTAACATAAAGTGCTGAAATGTCTAGAACAGCATTCTACTCTATGACTTAGTCACAGTTCATTGCAGTGAGTTAGACGAGGTAAGGGCATCAGCCAGTTATTTTTACCTTGAAACAGAAATAAGTCTTCCCTGTTCTGGAATAAGTTTAGTTAATTAGGACTAACTCGGTTCCAATCAGTATTTTACATGGTGCTTTCTCCATTTTGCTCTACAAAAGCTTTGACAGCTGTCATAACTCCAAGGCAGCAAAGGAGCCTAACAATGAGCAATTGAACGGTTTCTAAATGTACTAGTGATCACGAAAAATAAATGCTGACTTAAATACTTCCCACAGTAGTAAGATTTTTTTTTTTTATAGCAATACTAACTCCATATTTTTCAATGGTTGTGTTCTACCATCTCTTCTTACACATCGTTGTTGAACAGAAAAAAAGAATTCTGATAAACACATGTTAAATGAGAGAAGCAGCATCTCTGAGCACAGATACTTTCAGTTAAAAAACAGTAATACCAAAATGCCACCACAGCAAAGTATTGCCAAGTGTATACATATTGATGATAGACCACTCCTTTGCTGAATACAAAGGGGGAATCTGCTAACTGCTAATTTGTTCTGTTGCTGTCTCATGCACAGCAAATCTGTAGGAAAAAAAAAGCTAGTACTTCAAATGGGATTTAGGTATCAAGTAGAAGGAGCTAAAATTTAGAACAAGTGTGGAGGCTTTATTCACTCCTCAATTTGCATGTCATAATCTGTGGAATGTATTAGTATAAAGCTGAATAGATTTCTGACTACACACGGCCTTGCATTACGGTAACACGTAAGTGTTCTTAAAGCACGTCCCTGGTTATGTCTTGTAAAACAAAGTCTCATAAACACTGTCATCTACTTCTGACAAAAAGCTAGTAGGTTTTTTATTAAATAATAGCTAGAATGAGGATTCTTAAGTACAACTGGTTCCCTGTTAAATGATGACTCACATCGATCCTTTGAATAAGGAGCTGATGTCCCCTAAAACACTCTTCTTATAAGTTTTACTATGTAAGAATTGAAATAAGATGGCAACAGGGTCAGGGAACTAAATACATCTCTGAGCATCACAAAAGAACCACTTATTGCTAGTCCTAATTATGGGTGTAATGTTGAAGTGTAGCTGTTACCAACAACTGACATACTCAAGTAGCTAAATGAAGGCTTTCAGTGACATCTTAGTACTACTTCTTAAAATGACGACAGTTACACCAAATAAACTTGAACTGATTTTTTGAAAATAATTTACTAAAATATACAAGTACATTTTCCTTTTCAGTATAAGTTACATAATTGCATACATTTTTAGCTCTTTCTAGGTGCTTTTGGTAATAAGGCAGCAGCAATGGGCTGACAACTAAAACCTTCAGCATTGCTCTGTACACAAGGAGTCAGTGCAAGGATATTATATTTTCTAGCAATATACATTTTTACTGAATACACTGAAGATGAACCTAATTTTTATTTGATACAGCTCAAGCAAAAATGGACTGTAGTGCAATTCTTGCTTATGGGAAAAGAAAGCCTGTAAAGTAAAATATAAATAAAGGATGCTCAAACCACAATTTGTTTACTGGAAGCTGTTAATAAAACATTTAACTTAACCACAACTATTTGTGCTTCATAAAAAAAAAAAAACTTATACAGGTTATAAACTAAAACCTCATTTGTAAAAGTTCTTCTCTGCGGAACAGTGCTTGCTGCAAGACATACAGTGCTTTGGTGGTAGAACTTCCATGTGCTATCATGGAAAAATGTTTCCAGAAGAAATAGTTCTCTTACAAATCAACAGCCAGCTTCCTGACAAAAGGGAACTGGCAACTTTGAAATGCTTGTTCCCTTCCTGTGTGAAAGAACAAGCCCTGACAAAGGAGAACATGTACTGTGTTAAAAGCTATTGTGGCACAAAAATCAAAACTGGCCCCTGGGCAGGTTCATCAGTTCAATACCTATATTCTCTAGTTCAAGTTTATTCAATGTGGCCTTAACAGGCTGTATCAGACTACTAGAAGAGGATTACTCTGATCATTTCCTTCATCAGTCTTGGTGTAAGTCAGTGAAGCAGATGCTTCTAGTCTAGGTCTTCTTACTGGTAATATACAGGGTCAGAATAGCGATCATGCAAACTTCTTCTTTGTAGCTGTAAATCGTTCCATGTACTACAAAGAAAGCGAAAAAAATCTAAGATTTTTTCAGAAATTAATAGAGGATTCATTACTACTAAAAGCAGCTAAGCTTCTGCTCTCAGACTCAAAAACATTCTGCATCTAAAGCATAGTTTTATATCCCAAGCGTAACTATTAGAGCTCTCATTTCAAACAAAGACACCCCCAAAAAATTTTTGGCATTTGCTGCAATTCAGATTAATGGTCAAATCTCCAGTGTTAAGGATGAACTAATGCTAAATACTAATCAATGCTGTATAATACGAAGCATCCATTATTTTTCACCCCATCAAAGTGAAGACACGCCTATCATTATTACTTACCCTTCAAAAGATGCTGATGAAAGAACACTGACCCTGAATCCTATGAGAAAGTTATCTTTGAAGAATTCTTGAAGTTGTTTTCAGAGGTTAGTTATGAATCCAGTAGCGATGACACTACCAACAGACTATTTTGTGCTTTTATTCACCAGCATAAATGCTTAGTATTCTGAGTAAGAACTTCACCAGGACTTTCTTTAAAAAAAAAAGATAAAAGACCCAAAACAAAACACAAACCTTGTCATAACCTTCCAGTTCTCTGAGTTTCTTGATTTCAAAGAGGTTGCCTTCTACTGCAAGCAGTGAGATCTGGGAATCACTGAGGATACTCTGAGGCAGCATGCTGAGTTCTAGACAGTTTTCTTCTAAACGCAAGACTTTGAGGCGTGGACAGTGGGAGATCTGCACTGAGATCTGGGAAATCTTGTGGAAATAAAAAGAAAAGAGAAACAGGATTAAAATGGTAGTGATCAATGGTTATCAAAGGGATCTGTTTCAGACTTACACAGAACAATTGCCATATTGTAAATATAAACTACATTAATAGTAAGAACTTAAAAACAATACATAAGTAAAAAATTATCAAAAATCAAAATAACTTTTTTTATTCCATGATGACAAGCACTCTACACATCTGTTTATCACATTCCTACTCAAGAACTGTTGAAATCATTTTCTGCATGACTAAATTCAGGCTTTTTTAGTTAATCAAATCAGGCAGTTGGATATGTTGGTACACAAATTCTAGTTGTGATTCCTCATTTGTATTGTGTCCAGGAGATGTCTTTTAGCTATAAAGTTTTGATGGTCTCATCTTATGTTCCATGGCTGTTTTAAGCCCAAGAGAAACCATGTCCTAAATCTACACGTCCACAACATCTCAGTTACCAGACCTGATTCTGATTCAAATTGAGTTCGATAGCCTGCAGTTCTCCCACAGTGTCGGGCACATTTTGGATCTGGTTTTTTGAAAGATCTACCACATCCAAATGGCGAAGACCAGAGAGTTGTGTAGGCACAGTCCGAAGCTGGTTTCCAGAGAGGCTCAGGGTTTTGAGAGCTGAAAGTTGTCCAAATGCAGCTGGTAGCTGCCTCAAGTGATTGCCATTCAGGTGTAGTGTTTCCAGTTTCTTCAGTTTACACAGCTCCTCAGGTAAAGCAGCTAGAGAAAAATGACAGAAAAGCATATGACCTAAAGAGCAGTAAACATTCATACCCATTTAATTCAAATAAGCTTCTGCATAGAGAACAGTGCTATATTAAGTAATTTCTCACTGAATTCCTCCCCATTTTCCAGTGAAGGCACAGATCCTTCCACAGAAACTTAAGCCCAGAGACGACACATGCTTTTTAACCATCTTCCATAATCTGCAGACAAGGCAGACATTCAAATCACAGTCTGAAATCACTATCCAGAAGACTTTAGCCTGTTGGTTTATAGTCCTTACTAACACTCTGCCAACAGGTTCTGTGACACTTGAAGTACCATTAAATTCACAGCTTCACCTTTGCCCTTTAAAGGTATTACTCGACTTGCTCAGAAGTAAGCTATGAGATAACTCATAGTGTGTCATACCAGCACACAAACCTCATCAGGTAAGGTCTGCTGGCATCCATTCATCTCTCTTTCCACCTACACATGAGTATAATCTCTAACATTCCTGAGCTGCACTACAGAGTCAATGAGGTTCATAAATCATCTTTGTTTTTTCAAAAAGACAAATACATGATTAATGCATAAAACCTCTAGTTTCTTCACTGTGATTTTTCCATAATGATGGATGTTTGTTTAAGAGAAACAGTAACAACCACTGAATGGCCAGCAACATTGTCTACATACCGTCTTCATTACCTGTTCTCTAGGCAGGTACTAAACCATCTGACACTGTTAAACCTTCATGTCAGGTAAGTCACAGCACAAAACCTCTATGGGTTTAAGTACTCATGTGTCACTGTAAAATTGATAATACACTAAGTGGCTACTAGTTTATAGAATTTATGATTTAGAGGTTCTTATCCTGTACAAGAATTCCAAAGATTTCAGTTTAAGTAACTAAACTCCCCATATACATCTTGTGAGAGTTAAATAATTAAATTTAGTTTTTGATAGAGAGAACGAGTTATTATTTTAAAAATCAGTGGAGGCATAATTAGCAGGCATACTCAGTTTGTTGTTGTTTAGAGCAAGGCTCTTCAAAAAGGAAAACTTTCCAATGAGAGGTGGCAAGAGCTCTATTTTGTTGTTCGACAAGTCTATTGTCCTTAAGTTGCTTGTGAGCTTCTGCAGATCTTCAGGAAACTATGGGAGGGAAAAGACACAGGATTTAAAAAGTTGATAGAAATTTGAATATTCAAGTCATACAGCTTAAAATTTTAATTGTATCACTTTTACATACTGTCATATGTATCACAACGTCCAATCACCACAGTGCGATTGGCAAATTTGTTCAACACATATTTTTAAAAATATTATTTCATCTGGGGTAGGCAAAAGGGGTATAAAGAAAACACTAACATCTAGAAAGAGTAGTTTCTCATCCAAATAAGTAAGATTAAAAACATTACATTTTCATCCTCCTGTGTGCTTCTCTTAAACATGCCTGTCATTTAAAATACTCTACAGCCAGTTAATAACTCTATATTTTAGCAGAGTATGATTTGAAAATTTTTCTCCTGCTTTTCTTTTTAAATAATTATGTATACCATTTTCCTTATTCTGATTTACATCCTCTACCACTTTGGTACTGAATCTTGGCACTCAGGTGAAAAAAAGAAAAACCTGACAATCACTATCAAGGAGTCCTGCTGAATAAGCCAGTGGTTTTGACTCTCCTTTGGCTTGACAGAGAAAAAGTAAAGAGAGGAGGTAGGACAGTGCAAGAAAGTACGTTAGAAAAGGCTTGGAAAATACTGCAATGTAGAGTTATTTTTGGCTATCCTGTGAATCGTTGCTGGACTTATGGTTTCAGGACATTCTGTGTTGTTCTGCAGTTGAGTCTAAGTTAAGATAATTTCCAATATAATAAACTTTCAGGATGCTTGCTGCCCGCCCAGTGAATAGCCTGTACAGACTATCCATATGGCTACAATTAAGTACAATGGAAGTATCTAAGTGTGACAAATTGTGGAGTATCTTTCTAAGTAACAATATGGTTATAAAATTTACATTTTCCCCCTCAAGTTTACAGCCATTTTCTAAAAGCACAGCATCATAACTAGTATTTCTTGAACATATATGCACTGTAAAGCATAAGCTCATAAGCATACAAGTGCCCTGAGAGATAAATCCTCAATCATAACGCAAGCAAAAAAAAAAAAAAAAACAAAACAACAAAAAAACCCCACCAAACAAACCCTTGAAATATTTTCCATGATTGTTTATAAGAAATACATGTATGCAGGTGCATTATGACACTGAAGTGGGAATTTCTCTCCGAAAGTGTCAGTCATAAACACAAACAGCCGTGTTTCCCCTCCCAGTACATTACCTCAGTAAGTCCCTTTCCCGTTAGCTGAAACACACCAGTTTTCTGTGCTGTCTCCAGGTGAGCTTTTAGTGCACTATTTCCCATCCTAACAATTCTCTGTCAAGCACACGGAGTTCGAGTGATGGTGTCAGCCAGTTTTACTGTGCTAGAGAACTGCAATCCAAAGTCTCTGTGACAAAGGAAATGTAAAAAGTCATTTTATGTGCGCTGTCCCCAACACTACAAGCATTCTGACACATTGAACCATTTCACTGCTGCGTTCTCATCTCCCTCGTAACTAGAACCTAGAAGTCTAAAGGTTTATCTAGATTTATCGAGATTAAGGTGTCTTCATTACAGCAGTTTGATTACTGAAACGATGCAACAAGCACAGTTAAAACGAAGTGGGAAAACTGCACATTTTCCACATTTTGCCTCTTTCGGGAGCCCGCAGCATGAGGACATTCTCCACATAGAGGGGCTGTGATTTCTGTGGCATCTACCAGCGCCGGCCTGCCGACACCGCTACTGTTTTATTTGGGTTTTTTGAAACCTTTATTCTGTTTAGAGAGCTGACTCTTCTGCCGTGACTATTAGCAAACACACGACACCCACCTCCGTAACCCCAGCGGGGTTTAATCCCAGGGCGCACGGGTCACAGCCCCGGGATTAGTGCCGGGTTCGCAGCCGGGCGGTGGGGAATGAAGCGTGGGGGGCAGCACGTAAACAGCCGCGACGGGGAGCCCGACAGGAGATGCGCTCCGCGCCGCCGCGGGCGCCCCGGCAAGGGGCCAGGCCAGCACTGACCCGCTGCAGGCCGCGGTCCCCCCGCCCCAACCCCGCCCAGCTGCTCCGGTCCCGACCCCAGCACCGTCGGGGGCCGCCGGGCCCGGCCCGGCTCAACCAACCTGTCCGGGCGCCTCTGGCAGACGCTCCGCGGCAGCGGAGCCCCAGCTCGTCCCCCGCGCTCCGCCCTTCCAGAACCGCCGCTCCAGCAGCGCCCGCCCGGAACCGGACGCGAGTCAGCGCCGTTCCTGCCACGCCCGCCATGGCGGCCCCCGGGCGCTCCGGGCCGCGGCCGTCCCGGCGAGATACCGGGACCGCGCCCTTGGCGACCGCCAGGCCCAGCCCCAGTCCCGAGCCCCGCGGGGCGGGCGGGCCCGAGCTCGAGTCCGATCTCGATGGCTATCCCGAGCTCGATGGCGATCTCGAGCTGGATGGTGATCCTGAGCTCGACAGCGATCCCGAGCTCGATGGCCATCCCGAGCCAACTTGCGATCCCGAGCTGGAGCTGGAGTGGGGCTCGTGCCTCAGCGCGGAGAACGATGAGGAGCAGGGCGGCGGCCGGCCCTGCCCCTGGGAGCCCGGGACGCCCTCGCCGGCGGCCGTGCTGCTGGAGCGGTGTTTGGCGGCGGGCTCCGTGAGCCAGGTACCGCCCGGGCCCGGCGGCCGCGGGGACGATGCCGCGGAGTCGAGTCACTTACGCGTCGTTCGGGTGAATTGTACTGTTTTGCGGAGCGCGGGAGACGAACGACAACTTTAAACTATTCAAAGCCATTATGGAGCATTTGCTCGGTACGTTTTTGCTCCTGATTGCATTTTTCCTGTTGTCTTACTTTCAAAGGAGGCCTTGGATTTAACTTGTAGAAGAACGCCATGCTTTGCGAAGTTGTCAGAGATGGAAGAAATGGTAAACATGGAAGCTGAAATCAATGAGGTACAGCTTTTACTATTGTCAGTGTACATTCAACACTTTGATACCTGGTGGTAATACAGGGCCCCGATGAAGTAACAGACTGCCACGTGCCATGTTGTCTCATGTTTTGAGGGTTTTTTTAACAGTTCAGCTGTTTAAAAGTTGGCACTTTTTTCCCCAGTGGACTGAGTTGTCATAAAAAAAGAAAAAAACTATGAAACAAAAGTTTTAGGTATAAGTGGAAGGGCTCAGCAGGCTGCACCTTTGACGTGTTACCTGAAATTTTCTAAAGAAACTGAACAATAAAGAAGATTTTGTAGTTGATTGCAGTTCACAAAAATGTGTCTCTTTATAGGCAGTTTTGTTGGTTAGCAGGCAGTAACCTCAGACATTTCCTGCTGCCTGAATTGGCTGTTGCCTTATATTTTATAATGTTGGTTCAGACAATATATAGACTATGAAACTGCTTTGTAAGAGATATAGGTAGGAGAGACATGGGTTTGAAGGGTAGACTATCCAGTGGTTATGGAATTGGCAGAATGGACACAGCCGGAGAGTTGTGGTCAAT
Organism: Falcunculus frontatus; assembly: GCA_013398115.1. Lineage (NCBI taxonomy): Eukaryota > Metazoa > Chordata > Aves > Passeriformes > Falcunculus > Falcunculus frontatus. Next base: position 1,866,448 of record VZRV01010981.1, on the reverse strand, counting down.
GGCTCTATGTCCAGCTGAAGGCTGGTGGCAAGTGGTATCCCTCAGGGCTCTGTCCTGGGACCAATGCTCTTCAATATCTTTATCAGTGACATAGGGACATCATTGCACCTTCAGCAGGTTTGCAGATGACATGAAGCTGAGAGGAGCACTGGACACAACAGAAGGATGGGATGCCATCCAGAGGGACTGAGCAAGCTTGAGAAGTAGGCTCACAAGAACCTCATGAGGCTCAACAAGACCAAATGTGGGATCCTGCACCTGGGTCAGGGCAATCCCAGACATGAATGCAGACTGGGAGATGAATTTATTGGGAGCAGCACTGTGGAGAAGGACTTGGGTGTTCTTGTGGATGAAAAGTTGGACATGACCTACCAATGTGCAGTCACAGCCCAGAAAACCCACCACATCCTGGGCTGCATCCAGAGCAGCGTGGCCAGCAGGGCAAAGGAGGGGATTCTCCTCTTCTGCCCTTGTGAGACCCCACCTGGAATACTGTGTCCAGGTCTGGGATCCTCAGGACAGGAAATAAGTGAACCTGTAGGAGTGGTTCCAGAGGGCCATGAAGATGATCCAAGGGCTGTAACACTTCTACAAACACAGGCTGAGAGAGCAGGGATTGTTCAGCAGCTATCCAGTACTTAAAGGGGGCTTTAAAAAGTGAGGGAGAGTGACTTTTTACACAAGCAGATAATGCTAGGACAAGGAGGAATGGTTTTAAACTAAAAGAAGAGACACGACATGACACGGCATGACATGACATGAGATATTAGGAAAAAATTCTTTACTCTGAGGGTGGCGAGACACTGGAGCAGGTTGCCTGTGAGTGCTAAAAGCCTGGCTGCGGAGAGATTGCTCAGTTTTCTGACAGTGTCTGTGTGAAAGCCTTGCTTTCTCACAGATGCTAAGGGAAAACAGTTGGAAGAATTTGTAAACTGTGATATTGTTTTGATACCAAAAAATATCTGAAGTAAGTGTTGTTGGGTTCAGCCAATCCCTCTGGGGGGTGGTTGGTCAGTGAACCGATAACTTTAATGTCAGTCCAGTGTGCTAAGGTATATAAGCGAGTTTGTAAATTGATAAAGTGTCGGTTTCTTCTCATCCTAAACCGTCCATGTCGCTTTTTTACTCGGTCTCTGCTCGCTAGCGACAGTTGCCCAGAGAAGTTCTGGATTCCCCATTCCTGAAAGTGTTTGAGGCCAGGTTGGATAGGGCTCTGAGCAACCTGGTCCAGTGGGTGATATCCCCAGCCCAAGCCATTCTATCATAAATTCTGTGGTTTAGGAATGAATTGCAGGATGTGTCTTTTCCAGCACAAATCACCAAATTATTTAAGTTGGTCTTTTTAAACTGTCTTTTTCTTGTTGACCAAAAAAGCCCCACCTAGTAGTAGAAACTCTCCATAGAGCAGGGTAACGTGTTCTTGTGCTAATGCTTGCTCTCTTTCATACATGTGCTCTACCCTATGCTGCCACTTTCTCCCTTTCTACTTCCTCCTCCACCCCAAGAGAGTCAACAATATCTGGATAAGTATGTTAAAAATGCATTTTCATTTGATGCTATTATTGTTGTAGATAAAACTGAAGACTGAAATGATGCAGTTGGAGAATGAGACAGCAGACATTACTCACCATTTTTACTTAGGTAAGTGCAGTTGTACCATAGAAAAACCAAGAGTCTTGAATTAGCAGCAGATTAATGTTTCATCTGAGTACATGACACTTCTAGAAGTTATTGCAGCAGTCGTCTCTGAATAACTTGTTAGAGGTGGTAGGTGTATTATTAACATCTAAATCATGTTTCCATACTATCTGAACTTGCACTCTCTGCAGTCTCAGTAGAAGCTCTGTGTGTAACTCATTCTCCAATGGATAGGGCTAAATGTGGTCAGCTTCCCAGGGTCAGTGGAGCATCAGTTCTCAGATCATCAGTAACCATCGGACTGCATGTGCTACTCTGCTTGTTTTCCAGAAACTCATTATGTTTCTGCTGCATCTCTATCCCCCTAAACTTACCTACATTTTTAATTCAGCACTTGGGGAACATATGTATTAATTTATTATTTCACACTTCTTACACTATGATTTTATGAGTGCTTAAAATCATTCTAGCCTGCCTTTACTAGGGTAGGCTAGTGAAATCTATTGCAGTACTTCAGTGCTATGGTATAGTTTAAAAAGTTGATTTCATCTCGAAGAGAATTTACTTAAGAATATGGATTATTAATATTAGATATGTTAATGTATTTACATATCTGTATCTCTAAAAAGTAGGTATGGTGACTTTGAGTGCATGCTGATACTAAATCATATGCACTCCAACAAAAGCCATTCTGATTAATGTCTCTCTTGAATGTAAGCTGTCCATTGCAATAGATGAGTGTTTTTCTTTCTGTCTGCAGGACAAATTTTGCTGTTGTTTTAGCGGGATGATAGGTTCAACTTTGCAATTTTATTTTATAGGGAAAAAGTGCAAGATTTTGCAAGATATGAACAGGCACCTGGAAACCATACTGAAAGAGAAGAGGGCTCTCAGAAAGAGGCTGATAAAACACAGATGTCAAGAAAGCCTACCTATTGAGGCTACTTTTCACAAGTAGGCGCACAGAAAATAATTTTTCTTGTATGCATGAGTCCAAATTAATTTGAACTGGTAGACGGTAAAAATCACATGCTTTCATTAATTTTTCCACTGATAAAAATAGACATAAAAGATGGTAGCAGAACCTCAGGTAAAAGCTAGTAGTTTAGTCATTGATAAATTCACAGGAAGGTAGTGATACATATTTTATGAATATTTACTTAGGTTATTGGTCTTGTCTTTAGAAGACTACAGAACAAGTTGTGATGTATTGTTTTAAACAAATGTGCTACATGCTGGATTTGTCATGCTTCTCCCAAGCAGGGCTTGTTACTTTATCGCTGGGTGTCTTCCTTCCACTGTTGCTTGCTTAGAGCTAAGCGTGAATGATTCCTGGACATGCATAGTGCGTGTTTTAAAAGTATAATCCTTCTTCTTATGGTCTAAAAATCTAGCCCAAGTACTGAAGAAATGGCTGTTCACTTCTGTAATTCCTGCCCTGCTTGTTGCTAAGAGTCATACAAGAAGTGTAATTGCAGAAAACTGAATTAGATGGTTAGAAACTTGCATAAAGCTGGAGAAGGGGACTAAGAAAAGCAGGGCAATTAAGAAAGAGCTTATAGGTATTAAATTCTTGTTGTTTAGCACAACCTTTGAGCTCATTTTTGGTTACAGGTCTATAGTAGAGTTGTTGACTGAGGCTGGGACTTTCATTGAGAAGCTGGAAAGCCATTTGCAATCTGTGAGAAGCATCCCTCAGATACCGCATATGATGAACAATATCGTGAGTAGTAAAAGAACTGAACCTGCTGTCTTCTCCAGCATGAAAAATGCAATGCTGTTTGGCTGTTTAGGTTACTTTTATGTCATGATAGACTGACAGGATGTATCGAGATTAAATCCAGCCCTTTTCTGTTTCAGGAAACCACTTTGTCAAAAACAGAGGTGCTCATGATAGAGTTGGAGGAGCTGACAGAGCAAATACTGAAATGGGAAGAACTGCAAAAGGAAGTGTATTCTAACAATGTATGCAATACTGCTGACTTGGACTTTGGCTTATCTTTAACCTAACAAATCATTTTTCTCAAATAGGATGACTGTTCAAAGAACTATCTTCTTAGGGTCTTGTGTGAAAACTGCAACACAGGTGTCTTTTAATCCAACAGAGACTTTGTGGGTAGTTATTTTTCTATTACTGAGTAGCAGTTCTCCAACTATTTACTAAAAAAAAAGGACAATAAGCAGTAGCTCATAAGAAGACAGGGTGCTGAGAAGCCTGTTAAGGAGTTCCTGTTTGAAATAGTTGGATAGGAGTCCCTTGGAGCCTGTATCTTCAATGGAAAATAGTTCTGATATTTCTTTTGCACTTGGTATAGTATCTTTATTCATTTTTGTAAGCATCTTGATAAAACACTATTTTGTACATCACCGTAAAACTCAATAAAAGCTCTAGATTTCAAAAGCTCAGTTTTTCGCTTTTAATTTTGTTATAAAATCTTAGGTCCAAGCTTATGCTTCCATAGGAGTTCCAATCAAGAAATTAAATTAGTTTTAAATTACAGTTTATTATGACTGATGTGGTTTTGTGGGAAAGCAGGAACTGGACTTGGTGATATATGGCAGGTCTACTGATTTGCAAACCATGCTTCAATGATAGTGAATATATTCTTGATACTCAATGATATAAATATATTCTTCAGATTCTCTTTTTCTGTTGCTTGCTCTTATCTTCGGTGTCCCACAATACAACTGATGTTCCATGAATGAGATAGACAGTTTATTAAAAGCATTGATTGTTCCAGTTTGTAACCCTCATGAAGAGACGGGTTGGTAAAATGTCACTGGCAGGACATCTATAAACCAGGATAGTTGGTTTTCTTTGGAGGATGCCCAGTTTTGTGTTCAGGATATGGAGCAGAGAGAAGTGGTGCAGATGTATTCCTTTCTACCACTGTATCATTTGTTGTATGAACATCCAACCTGTTGATTTCTGTTGCTGAAATAAGAGCATTTTGCTTTTTCAAAGTAACCGCTGGGTGGCTCAGTACCACAAAGTTCACAAGTTTGTCTGATGGATATAAACTTAAAGCAGAATTAAGGAAGAAATCTTTGGCTCTTTGTTGAGCACACTGTATTATGAATTACTTGTATTTGGTCTATTTTATATTTGAAATTTTCTGCGAATCTCCTTTTAATCTTTGTAACCATTCTGCAGGGTGTGATGACAAGACATCCAATTTAACAAACCTCTAGTACACTGTGTACGCTATAGCGATGTTCCTCTCTGCTGCTGTTGAGAAAAGAGGATAGAAACAATTTGAATTAGGGTAAGCAGAATGTCTTAGGTAGAATCTAAGAATATAAACTCATGTTCAAGTCCCACAAACATTAATGGAGTCTTTGTGTCAACGCTTGCTATACGTCATTGCAGGATTTGAGTGCAAAGTCCCATGCCTGTTGCTCCAGATGTGGAAGTGAAGGTTTTCCACACAACTGCAAAGAAGCTGACATTTTTACTGAAAATGCTTTGCACATTCTGTGAAATGGGAGAAAACAGGACAATAGGTTTGGATCGTAGATTGGACTCAATGAGCTGAGTCTTTTCCAACCTAATTGATTCTGTGATTTTTGTGAATCAACATCCTCTACATCTATCATAGGCTTAGCCTCTCACTCTCAATGTCCTACAGTGATGATTTAGGTCAGGCAAATTAAAGCTGTTTTAATTTAATAATTTTAGAGTACAATGAAAATATTCTAGTCAATTTGTTCCTTGTAACTCTTTGAAATACGTGTTTTTGTCATATCCCAAAGAGTTAAGCATATTTTCTTCTTTTACTGTATCTACTATTGAAGAGTTGACTGTGGAGTTGGCAGAGTTTACCTAATTGCCATTTGCCAGTGATGTGTCGATTAATTCTTTAGTGTAAATAAAAAATCTATTGAAGTATACAGTGATTCACAGCTTGTAGGTATTCATTTTAGCATCTCTGTGATGAATGAAGTATTGGGTCCAAAGGATCTATCCCATTCTTCACTCGGGAAAGTTTCTGGAATGTGGTACCTTTTTCATTTAGATATAACACTTCTGGAGTTTAAGGCAAACTGCCTCATGAGAATAACTACACTTAAAGTACAAAAAAGCAGTACAGTTAAAAGTCAATTTAAACAGAAGTTTAAATATAGAAACAACACAGGACTCTAAAACTCTTATATAAGATATTCAGATACAGCTCAGTTTATCATATTTTGAAATGCAAAACCAGAAGTCCATTTAAAAATTTGCATTGGCAAAAGGAATTGTTGAAAACAAACAGGTTTCGTCTATTGAGCCTGGCATCTTCTTTATGCCAATGCTACTTGCTTTTGCATCTTCCTGGTAACATCAGTAGCTGACAGAGACAGTATTCTATAAGAAATTTTTAAAAAGCTTTCCATGATTTTTATATTACCCTAAGTACAAAACTTCTATCAATGCAACAACTAGATACTGATTTCAATTGAAGTTCTTTGGAAGTTTCAAAGTTTTATTTTAGATCCTAAGTACGACACACATGAAGATGGGATGTTTCCAAAGGAATCTAAAACACTTGAGACCTTTCCTTTAGCACCAATAAAGAAGGGATACTTGCCTTCCCTAAATTCCTGTCAAATTAATGTGGATTGGTTACAGTGCTCGTCTCTAGTGAGCGCTTTAAGGGCAGCACCCTTAATCGGGCTGGCAGCATTGAACTCTTGGGTAAAACCCGCGCTGGTTTGCTGCTGCAAAAGACAATTTGGGGGAGAGCGCGAAATCACCGTCTCTTTCTCTGGGGGTGCCGCTCTCGGGGGCAGACCTGTTTGAGGCGGAAAAGCGCGGTTTGGGTGCTGGAGAGGCTGCCGCACTGCTCTGGGCGGACTTTCCCCGAAACGCCTGCTCTCCGCCCGGGGAAGTTTCCCTTGCATTCCCTCCTCGAGGCTGCCTGGGCCGGGCTCTCTGCTGCCCTGCCCTGCCCTGCCCGCTGCGGGGCGGGACGGGCGGCTCCTCTCGTCCCGCTCCTCCCCATCTCGGGCGGGGGGCGGGATGCGGGGCCGGGGCGCGGGCGGCCGCAGCCGCTGGGCGTGAGCCGAGCCATGGCCAACGTCAAGGTGGCCCTGCGGGTCCGGCCTCTGAGCAAAAGGTGCGGCGGGGCGCGGAGGGGCACGGGGGGGTCCCGGCGGCCGCGGGGGCGAGTGGGTGCCGCTGGTCCTGTCAGCCGGGACGGGGTCGCCGCTCTGGAGCGGCTTAGCCGGGACTGAGGGAGGGACAGCAGGCGCTGGGGAGCTCAGCGGTACGGCAGGAGGAGTGGCAGCCTCTCGCCGCCTCACTTTTCCGCTTGGAAAGCGTTCTTAGAAAAGTCACCCAGTGGAACTTTTAGGCTGACTTCCCTCTTCCTGAGCTCCCCAAAATAGGACAATTGTCATACAGTGACAAGGAGTCTTCCCTTCCCCTGCTGTTGTTGCTGTTTTTTCCAGCGGGAGGCAGAGCCGGATATTTCCATTGTCGCTCAGCTCCGCTCCCTTCCCGGCTTGCTTGGCTCCAATGGAAATCCCAAAAGCTGCATGATACGGCTTGAAGACAACTCCCACAAACAAGAAGATGCCGTAGCACAATGCTCTGGTGTTATTTGTATATAATACATGCTTAAAACCTTGCAGACTTTGAAAATTCGGAGAGGAAAAGAAAGGGAAAAAGCGAGTAGCCCAAATATCAGTGGCTGGTAATTTACTCCTCCTGTTAGAGAAATGCTGTAGCACTCCAGATAGGAATGGTTTGAAAAGTGGAACAAGCTCTGAAGGCCAGTCTTTGATTTGATGCTGCCTTTCTTTTTGGCACGAGTCCCTCATGTTGTCTTCTAACTGCGCAGACTTTTGTGATAAATAACTCTTTCATGCAGTAGAGAAAATGATTCTTGAAGAGTTGCCCAGCCAGAAAACTAGCCTAGTCATTTAGCCAACAGTACGCTAGCATATTTTGGACTCTTTCGTTCTCGTTCGTCTATAGATTTTTTTTTTTTTTTTTTTTTTTAAAAAAAAAGACACCAGAGAGTTTTGAATAAAATTTAAAATCCCACCCAGGACAAGCCTGCTAGTATTAATAGAAAAGGGAAATGTGCAAACTAATTTACAGGTTTTCAACACATTTTGCCTTTAAGTCAAAGCTAACTGATTTTAAAAATACTCTGTCCATAATTGTGTTTAAAATCATGCTTGAGTTATATAGTTCTGATTTGTTGTACAGCTGTGAATGGAACAGATTTTAATAGATACTGGCATATTTTAAGAAGAGTTGCAGCATTGAAGTAAGCTTAGCTTAACCTTTTGTTGCTTGGTGTTGCTTTAGTGGTGGATATATTATTTGATTTTTATCATTATCTTCCCTCTCACTAGATCCTACTTGGTGAGGAATGTTGTACCACATCTGTCCTAATGTTTTTCCTGGGTGGGTTGCTTTAAATAGTGCATAATAGTGAATATATCATAATAGCATTAAATAGCACCTGTAATTGTCAGATAAGGTGTGATAAACAGGAAAACCTTGATGTAGTCAGTGTGGGCCAGCTGTTTGGTGAGGAATGCAGTTTGGAGAGGAGGGTAGGGTCAGAGAGGTGGGCAGCTTCCTGCACATGGGAGAAATTAATCTGAGGCTGAAACAGAAATGTTTGTATGGAGGTGAGAGTGGAAACTCAGGGGTAATGCAGGGAGAAACTGTTAAGTAATCCCATCTACTCAGCTCATGACGGTGTAACAGATGGGATGGGGAGGGAGGCAGAGACCAGTCTTCTGGTGTTTGAGCCCAGAGGCAATAGGCCAGTTATTCCTTCTACTGTGCTGCCACAGCTGAGGTCAGCAAAAGCATTTCAAGATGGATTTTCGTATGTTATAAATGGGAAGAAGAAGTGGTTGTATATTCTCTGTGAAGGCTCTGACATGAGAACTTGCTTTCTAGTCTTGAACAAAATTGTCCAAATGTAATGGCTTAGAGGCAAATACCAAATATATGAAGGCTTTATATGAATAATATATATATATATGTATATAAATATATGAAGTAACCTTGATAGACATTGAAATGACTAAAATTCTCAGTGGGCGTAAAGGTCTGCTCTTTTCCAGCTTCTTATACTGTGTCCATACTGTCATCACACAAAGCTCTCACTGTATCTGTACAGACACTCTGCAACTGCCCCAACAGGGTACCCATGTTGCCACAGCTTCTCTGATCTTTTAGGTGTTTTAAAAAGGAAGATTTCCTGCAGTAAAAAATTCAATTCAACTGGATTGAAGTACTGTGATTTGTACAATCTCAGTTCCAGCCGAAAATACTAAACCTGGCTTTTTAAGACTACCAGAAGTTGGAAAGCTGCAGGCAAAGGCTAGAACTCATGGGTCAGTTGGTTGTTTCTAGACTATCATGCAAATTTCCTCATTGCTGCTCTTCATTTAATTTACAATGGCAGATGAACATTGATTTTGCATCTTAAAATTTACTGAAAATTCAGAAATTAAAGAAAGTTAATGCAGAGGCTCTCAAAATTTTTGTTATCTAGCATAAGGCAAAGACTAGTCTTTTCGTTCTGCATCTGTATGGAGCCCATCACAGTGCATTCTTTGACTGAGAACTCCTATGTCCAAATAATCCATGACATATAAAACAAGCATGGTTACACGAAATGCAGAAGTTTTTCCATTGCCTAAAGTTTAAACAGCCTGTAGCCAGCGTTCTTCATAATGCTACCAGTCATTCTGTAACAGAATAAATGATTTTTTTATCACCAAAATATAGTTCTGGGTATAAATTCAGTCAAATATTTTCCCTGGAGTAACATTTAAAAGTCTTTATTACACATTTACTATTCTACATATAAAAAAGATTTGTTACTTTGTGGTTACACGGATACTTGCTCTTTGTAAATACATTTTCCCCTTAGAATGAAATATGGAAGCCTGAATGGGTGCATTAAATTGTCTATAGCCATAGGTAATAATCAGGTATTAAATAGGAGCTGGGAACTGATGAAATCCCTTTATGGTTTATTTCCGGACATCTTAATGCATGGTCTATTGGATGTGAGACTTTTGTAAGGAAAATGTAGTGTTATTTTTGGCCCTCAGTCAGAAGTTGTTGATGGAAACCCTTTGAGTGCTAGCACGTAGCTATGTGAACTAGGAATGTTGTTCCTCTTTCTTTTTTGACTGCTCTGTGGAGGATGCCAGCACTGCAGTCTGCAGTGAAATGATAGGAGACTTCACCCTCCAGACTGGAGATGGTGTGACTGGCTGAGAAAGTGTTCAAGTATTTCAGTACTGTGCCCAGGGCTCTCCTTGTGCTTGGGTAGCTCTCTTAATGCTATGTTGAGTGTTTGTATGCTACAAAAACACCTGCAGCGTTGGACATGTCCTTTTACTTTTTTACGTAGGCCAGCAGAAACCAACGCTAGTTTTCACATGCTGCCACGTTCAAACATGTTTGTCTCTTTGCTGTGGTAACCCATCACGATTCTAATACCTACTTGTGGCTGCTGACCGCTCTTATAGAGGATCTCAGCCCTGTGTTTTATATAAGAGGAGAGAGGGAGTGCTGCTTGTGCGTGGGAGGCTCTCTGGGAGGGGAGTGATCCATGTGTGCAGGGCACTATTGTGTTGGGACCAGGATGGAGCACAGCTGCCTCATGCCTTTCACTCCCTCATCCATTACATCTGCTCTCCATCCAGCTGGTCTCAGTTCACTTGTGTGTACCCAGGGTTCAGTCCTTTATCACTGTGTAGTTTGAGAGCTGCTACATAAGTCAGAGATAGGAAAGAAGAATTTTTAAAATACAGTGCTCTATACCACAATGAAGAGTCTCATGCATTTCTATAGGATTCTCTTCTTAGCATGCACCAGTGATTAGAAGACATTGCATTCCTTCATGAATTGTGGATTGAGACCTGGGTAAAATCATTCACAGCAAATGTGTTTAGTTCAGTTGTAAAGTTATAGTGCTGTTAGTTAAAAACTTGATACTAGGGCATCCAAGTTGCCTTGAGATGCTTTTTGAAACTTTAAAGTACTTTGCTTCAGGAATAGTACCCTGAAGTTTGGGAGTTACTTGTGCGGGACCAAGCAAAGCATAAGATATATTCTGCTAAATATCATCTCCACTTTTCAGCTGCTTCTCTGGCCTGAAAAAGGAGAGAGTTCTTACTTGAGAGAGTCCTCCTGGTGTCTTTAATAACTCACAAATGAACTTTCCCATCCTCTATGAACTTCACAGACATGTCACCTGAAAGAGCTGCTGAACAGGTTAATTGATCCAAAAGCTGCCCTTTGGCTTTTTTCTGCTTTGCATTATTTCTGAGCTGTAACTTGAAGCCTCCTGGCCACCTATGTATTCCCCAGTCCCCTCAGGAGTTCCTGACTTTGTCCTCCACACTCTGGCAAATGAAAGCATCGGAGAAATGTCTGGGTAGTCCCAGGTGGCAAAGCTGAACCACACTTCCAGCTGTGCAGGTGTTTATTATCACAATCTGAGCTGCAACAGTTGTTTTCCTCATTGCTGCTGCTCTGTATGACATATTCCTCTAATTGCCTTCCTGGAATTCAGCAGTTAATGAGGCTTGAGGATAGGATGGGAAGGAGGAGTTAAGTTTGTGATCCTAAGAACTCAGGTGAGCAAGCCCATGCCTGGGAGGGAATTTTAGGGAAAGTTTTTCACTCAGAGTTTGTAGAAAATGGCTTGGTATGTAAGGCTGACTTGAGCAGTGTGCCGAGCATGGCTTCACTGAATAGCTGAGAAAGGAACTCAGCTGATGGGTGCATCATGATGTATTTTCAATCTATTTCTATTCAAAAGGAAAGCTATGTGGAAAAATATAATGACTTTCAGATCATTTTAGAAATTATACAAAGTAAATCACTATTGGTTTTTACTTTGTTAACTAGTCTCTGCTGTGCTCTATCTCCTTTGTTCTTTGTAATCACATTATAGTAAACAAAGGAAGGATTATTTTGCAAGGGAGATTTATTGCTGTTTTATAGACTGTGCTATTAGCTATTCTACATGTTCATGTGTAACCACAAGAACTTAGATACAGCAATGTGGTCTACTGCTGACAAGAGTGATAACTTGTGGTAAATTTTGTAGAAAACATTATTTGAATCTTATGTGTAACATATGTTAAATGCTTTATCAAAATGAAGTAAAACAACAGCAGATTGGAGCTTGTTTGTCGTTCTCATTCTTGTATATTTTCATATATATATTCCTTGCAACTTTGGTGCTGTTACCCTCTCACACAGAGAGAAATGTCAGACTTTTATCTACTTCTATCTGCTGTGGTAGTTGAGTGAGTGCTGTTCCTCTGTGTCTTTCTGTTACGCATGGCTTTTGGGATTGGTAAGTGATGGTGGGAAAGAGCTGTCTCAGGCCTCCAAGGGTCTTTTGCTGTCTGAAAATCTGTATGAACTGCATTGTTTATGCATTGCTCATGATTTCAAGCTTCTTTTCCACAGCAGAGCTAGGATTTTCAAAAGAAAAGTTGAGATTTTAATTTTGGTTTTGTAAAGAAAGTCTCTCTCCAAACAAATGTATTTTAACATTTGTGTATCCTGTTAAGGTTATATTGACATCTTTTCTGCCCTCTGTCAAATTAGTTATTTTCTTTTACTTAGTCTGTTTTTTGAAGTTTCATGTAAGCTATCACTGAGGTGGTTGCTCTTTTCTCTTAGCATCTGTACTTGGCATTAGCAGGTGGTTTCCATAAGCCACATCTGTGACTTTATAAAGGTACTGCATCAGCAGCTTTTCCCAGATGTATTTTTCTCGAAGTTGCATGAACCAGGTTTTCTAAGTTTGGTAAAGGGCAGACTTTCTAGCTTGTTAAAAGAGCAGAACTCTACCTGACCCTGAGATGAGCTCAGTTGGTCAGAGCATGGTGCTGATAACACCAGGGTTGTAGTTTTGATCCTCGTATGGGCCATTCCTTGGGTTGGTCTCAAGGATCCTTGTGGGTCTCTTCCAACTTGGAATATTCTGTGATGTACTGAGTGGCCACTGCTACCCATTCCATGGAAGATTAAACTTCTGCTGATGTTATGTGACAGTACAAATGTGCCTGTGCTCATTTAAGCCGGGAGCATAAGGTGCTACCTATTGATGGTTTACTTCCCAGAGTAAGAGGCTGTCTCTTACCTTGTTGCCCACGCAAAAGCAGTTACAACAATACCATAAAATGCCAACAGCAAAACCAGCTTTTGGAAGCCTTCTGTTTTCTCCTGATATTTTGCATTTTCATAGAACACATTTCCTCCCAAGAATACTTTATGAGTGTAGAATGTTTTGGAGCAGGGATCAGACTTTTGTATGCAGCAAAGAAAAAGGAGGCATGATGGCATTAAATAACCTGGCTGGAGCCATGTCTTTGTTGGGTGGTTTCATTTTCTAAGACCACATGCTCTATCTAAGAAGTTGTAGTAGTGTAAAGTGATGTGACTTCATGCATAGAGATTGCATCTCCCCTGGGGAATGATGCGGTCTTTGGATGCTAAGTTTTGTGGAGTAAATGGTGAGACATCACTACTGTGCACAGAGAATTTATATGAGTAGGGTTGGGTAGGATTTCCAGTTTCCTTTTCTTTAATCCAATGCTTTATGTGAACTCTAGAAAGCAGTGCACTTCTAAAATTTTACTGCCACCTTCCTATCTGTAGCACATATTTAAAAGAAAATGAGTTTTGCCCCTCTTTTTGTAAAATCTAAGGGTATACTATAGTAGCTGCTTTTAATAATAAAAAATAATAAAATGAAAGAGGTACCAAAGCAAGAAGGGTAAGACAGCACATTGCAGCATTCAGCTGTTTGTTTGACTATGATCCCAGACTGAAGTTCTGTCCAGGTGGAACGAAGACTGACTTCTGCATCCAAATTATGGTTTGCATGGAAAACATGGCATTTGTACAGAATTCCTTTGATGCAAAATTCTGAATTATATTATGTCATTGCTCAGTGAACAGCTGTGAAATCAAGGGTGGATGAAACTGCACTGACTGCTTTGTTTTAAATCCTCCTTATTTCATGCTCTTTAAATGCTAGTGGTATGATAGATGAAAAAGACTTTTTCCTCTCCTCTTCCTTCCTCCCCTCCATGTCTCTGCATGAAAAGAAAACATCATTATTCCACAACAATTCAAAGTACTGCTGTATCATCAGGAGTATTTCTGACTTGGATTTATCAAGGAAGATGTCTCATGTTTGTATCTGCACCAAATATTCATATTTTTATTGCTGTTTTGTATTTGCAAAGGAGAATGGGGGAAACCACACAAGAATAATGGTAATCACTAGGACTGGTGATTTTTGACTTTCAGATTGTGTTAGGCATTATGAGAGCCAATAAAACCTCCATGCAGCTGGGAGTAGCCTCAAAAACTTACTTGAGCAGCATGTCTCATATAGCAGTGTGCTGTCTTGGTGAACTCTGTGTACTTGGCTTCAGCAGAGAGTTTAGAATTATTTATAAACATCTGTTCTGAATTTGGTGGGAGGATTGCTGACCGGGTGTGCACTCCCATTTGCAAGACACAGTGAAACAGTTTTGACTTTAAAGAGAAATATCCAAAATGGTATTGGGTAATGAGAATAATGAGAAACACTGAAAACGAATCTTAGATAAATTTAATTGATGGTTGGTACTTTTTTTTTACATATAAAAAAATCCTGCATTGGCCAAAGTGAGGGTGTTCATACTGTTAGCACCTTGACTTTGACAGGTTACAGCAGCAGGTACAAGGATATGTATTATGCTGGTGTTGTGGAGGGATGCTGTGTTTGGGAAAGTTGTGGTTGTAGGTACCTTAACTTGTCAGTAGAGTGCAGAAGCTCTAATGGCTGTAAGCTTTGACATTCTTCTCTACAATTTTTGATGGAGCAGCATGGAATCTTAGTGCTCTTCTCATTGCACCCTTGGTCTCTCAGTGGGTATATCCTCAAGCCATTTGCCTGGGATAGCGTTCTCTGAAGACCAGCAAAGCTGAGAGTATGCCCTGCATAGTTTGTTTCTTTGTTTCCATGGCCAAGGTTGGTCAGTCACTCAAGAAGTGCAAACGTGGCAGCTTCTCAAAGATAGTTCTGCCAAGGCAGCCAATAAACAGGAATCAGAGACACTGTACAACATACTATTAACGGAAAAGAAAAGATAAATCTGACTAAATTAAGTTTTCTCCATAAAATCTTTAGACTTCATGACCAAGAAAATACTAGGGCTAGATTTTCTTCAGGATTGTACATAAGCTGCTGGCATGGTGATTGCGTAGGTGTGCCATTAGATGGCACAAAGCATCCCCGGGTACAAGTGGTAAATGTTTGCCTTACTTATAGGCTGTCACAGTCATGGGCCACATCCTGGAAAGTGACAGTCCAAGAGACAGCAGCAGTAACTGCTGGTATACATCCTGCTGTAGAAGGCTACTTTTTTTTCTAGCAGAGCCTCTGCAAGAGGAGAGGGATTGATACTTTTGATGCACTGCTTTTGAGGGACTCTGTTTTAGTACAGGTTGAGATTGGGTCTGGAGTTAACTTGGGTGGTGGGAACTGGCAGGAAAGCATTAAGTACTTGCAATTATTACATTGCAGAGTTATTTTCGAAACCTCTTTTAAAAATTATTTAAGAATTTTCTTCTACTTGAGCGGTGTATATTGGCTTTGGTATGTTTGATTACTTTGGTGAATAACTTTGCTGGCCTGTATTTGTAGAAGCTGTTTTGTTGCATGACATGTCTACTGCTAATGACTACAGTATTTTTGCTTTATCACATGTACATGTTCCTAAAACAAACAGGCAACTTTTAAAAAGTCAGCTTCCTTTGTTCTCCAAGTGCCTGATTGTTACTTGAGAGGGTGGAGGAGAAGTGAGGCAAATTTTAGAATGTATAAAAAAACCAACTTCCCCCTTTCTTTCCACCCACTCCTTCCTCCAGCTCTGCATACCTCCTTGCACTTCTGTGCTCTGTGTCTGAGCTCATCTCACTGAGATCCAGCAAGCTGTGGAAGTGTCTCTCTCTGGGGTCTTGATCCTCCCATGATTCTTTCCCACTGGCTCATTCTTGCAGAGTGTCTTTGTCCCTGTGGGGTTGCATTAGCTTTACATGTTGGCTGCAAAAATGATTTGTCATAGCAACACATAGCAAATGGTATGAGATTTCCTTTGGGCTGCCCATGTCTTCTGGACTGCTGCAGCATTTCAGTTTCTGTCAGCTCTCCATTGTAGCTCCCCATTACAGCCCTACCACTGCATTCTGTACTTGTTTCACTGTTCTGTTGCTGGGTCTGCATTTCTCTAAAGCTTTCTGTGACTGAGAAGATGCAGGTCTTTTCTGGGACAATCACCATTAAGTGGTGTTTCTACAGCTTTATCTTTGCACAGGTAACTTGTTTTCATGGAAAGTAATTTAGGAGAGGCATTTCCCAAACACAGCATGCCTTTTTCAAGAAGTGGGGGAGAAGAGAGGATGGGGAAAGTAAATGTTAGAACCACAGTGACTTCTGAGCAGCAGAAGTGTACTTTGAAGTTGATTTTATTGGTACAAAGAATACAGTTTTCATACCTGTGGAGCTGAGCACCCATTTCTAAGGATGACGAGTTGCTTTATCATTCAAATGCAAGTTGTTGCACGTATGTGTAAGACTGTGCTGACAAACACAAGTTTTGCTGAGAGAGCTTTTGTAGTATTTGCAATCTGGAGTTAAGGTCAAAATATCTACAACAGCTGTGAGTTTGTTTTTCCTTCTGGGCTTTAGTTAGGAAACTGTGCTTTCTTTCCCAAAGTTCTCTGGTTTGTACCTAAATGAAGCATGATATAAACGTGTGCTTACAGGGAGTTCAGATGCACAGTCTGTAGAGCTGGTGGCAGCTACAGGTTGCTTTGTTTATGCTCCCTGGTCCCTGGCTGTAAGCTGCAGCAGAAGGGAGGGGTCTCCATTCCCACCACCACGTGTCCCTGCCCTTTCTCTTGCTTTGGCTCAGCAAGTTGTGTGACCGCTGTGCTCAGTGCTCTGGAAGGGCTTGTGAGTCCTGTGACACCTTGATTATTTATTTTGGTGTAGGGTTTTTTCCCTGATCACAGCTGATCTGAGTCATTGCATGGGCGTGTGATTGCTAGAAAGTAGAAACACATGTGGGAGGTTGGAGCAGCAAAGAGAAATTGTCTCTCTCAGCAACAGTCTGGAGTTAAGATAAAAGTCTGGGTGCTGTGAATATGCACCCAGAGCAAGGGGAGATTTTAGTTCTGTCTCTGTTTTCTGGTGGCTTTCTCATTCTGTGAGACTCAAACAAAGGTACTTGATTGCTGCATAGAGCTTTATGTCTGCATAGTGTGGAGTCTTTGATACCCTCTGGTAAAAGGTGGCAATTTCATTTTGTGTTGTTTGTATTTTACTGGGTTTATGTTTATTTTAATGTAAGTAGATGTGTAAATACGAGTATAAAATTTTTTAAATCCAGAAAATTTTTGTATCGCAAAGATTTTATGTTTGGGATTTCTTCTTTATCTTTAATCTTTAGTAATGACTGTTGCCTGTGAGAGCATCAGTCTATAAGAACCCCCAGAGTAAAGTCACTTGTTCATAGGGTTATGTGTAACACGTGTGGACTGAAGGCAGTGAGCTTCGTGTAATTATTATATCTTGGGCTGAGAACACTGTTTGTTGCTGAGGTTGCCTTACTTTTGCAACTAGAATACCTTGGCATTTAAAACGATTAAAAGCTTTTCCAGATTTCATCCGTTTGAGTACATATGTTGTATTCATGAGTGCGTGCCTCAGAATAGATTTCTTAAAATTATTTTTGAGCTTCACCCAGAACAGTTCAGCTGCTGCAGGAGATAAGGTTATGGGGAAATTATGTTTTAAAATGTATAAAAGTTACTTAGGGGGACCTTTTATTTGAATTCCCCAATTGATTTTAAAATTTGAAATCTGATGTGATTCACATCTCAATCTACCCATTTCTGCCCAAATTCTAAATAACTAAAACTCTTTAACATGCTCAGTGAAGACTTGTAATAGCATAACAGGTAGAAGTTTTAATGAATCTGCTTTCTCTCAGCTTGAATTCTCTAGGGTTGACCAAACAATGTTTGCACCATCCCCTTAAGTTAAAAAACCTCACTGTTTGAGCATTGCTTTAATAAGTTGAGCTCAGTGTTGACCAAGTCACAAATGAAGCCCAGGAATGGGACCTGAGAACAAGGTCTTCTCTCCGATTTATTCTCAATAATCTGTTTGCTGACCTCATCTGGTGCCCAGAAAGAAACACTGGTTTAATTGTGCAGTGTACAAGTAGACTTGGGTTAGACATTGGAAGAACTGACAAAAAGAGCAGGATTATGTATCTTTGGAGCAGGGATATCAGCCTATGACTAGCTACAATGCAGTAGGAGAAGGGACACAAGACCTGCAGAGCAGCTGAAGACTGCCCTGGGCAAGATGGGCATGATGTCAGTGAGAACACATAGCACATACCTGTAGGGAATGACATGTGTGTGTAGGAAGGGAAGGATAGGAACTCGATGAGCTATT
Organism: Falcunculus frontatus; assembly: GCA_013398115.1. Lineage (NCBI taxonomy): Eukaryota > Metazoa > Chordata > Aves > Passeriformes > Falcunculus > Falcunculus frontatus. The sequence goes on along the minus strand of VZRV01010981.1, from coordinate 1,848,296 downwards.
TAGGCTGATAAGACTGGAGCATTAAGGACTGAAAATTAAGGTTGCTCATGGGATTGGGAAGCATGATAGGGCCAAGATCATACTTGGGCAGTGAAGGAAAGAGTATGTGTAACCAAAGCAAGTTCTCTCCTAAAGGATCCCTCTGGTTTTCTGTCTTCTGCTGTTCTTAAAATATTGGGAGATTCTGTCAAAATGTCCCATTGCCTCTTAAATAAGATCTGCTGTATGGGGTAATTGTCAGGTTTGCTCAGTAGCTCACCTGGCAGAGATTTGTACACGAATGTGTAAGTTGCCTAAACAACTTACACTGGAAAGCATTTGCTTGTCAAAACATTTATAAAGTTACACATGTCCAGGTTAAATGCATCAATTGCACATTTCCACCTTAGATAGTCACAGCCTGTATCCTTAGGCACTGTTCCTTGTTTGATTGTTCTCTGGGGAGCCTTATGAGGCCTCCATTCTGTACTCAGCTGTACATAATGCAACATTTGGTACCCAGCTGTGTATAATGTGTTTCCCTTTCTCTTGGGATCTGACTTGGGGCTCAGGTGACTGATGTGCTGAACAGCTGAACACTCACAGCTTAACTAAAATCTCTGGGAGCTGTGCTTGTATTCTCTATGTGAAGTGTCACATGTAAGTATGTACTAGAGGAAATACCAAGTTCAGTCTGTCTCGAGGAGGGTACATCAAAAATCAGTAATGTGAAGCAAGAGACTTTAAGGTAAAGGATTAATTCTGTCTGCAAAAGGGAACAGCTACGCTCAGAAATGTGCTTAAAACCTCTTTATGCTTGGAAAGTTCAAATGCTGCAGTGATTGTCTTCGTGGAAGTCTTAAGTGTCCTAAGGCATTGTTTTGAATGTTGGTTTGGTACAGAAAGCATGGGGTAAAATCGGAGAAGTGGAGAGACCAAAAGGCAGGGCATGTTGTGCCTTGTGCCACCTGGAAGGCAGAGCCCTCAGGGAAGGCAGATTGTAATCGGTGGGCGACTAAATACTTCTGCTCACATGTAAAGGAATCTGTTAAAGATCTAGGGCCATGAATGAGCAGCTGTCAGCTGGGTTTGGATTTTCTAACTCGTTTTATCTTACCTGGTTTTTAACTGACCTCATTATACTGATCCAGCTGATTACTGGGAGATATATATACATCTAATCTCAAATGACAGTGTATCTTCACCTTAGCTGTTCAAAAAGTTTGACAAAACTGCACTAAGGACAAATTTTTTTTTATTTCTAAACCAATTTCTTAGTGCTTTACGAAGACATTAGGCTTCAGCAAAATTTTACCAGAAAGTTGCATCTTACAAGATTTGTATCAGACAAAGCAAAATATAGAGGAAATATAAAGCATCTTTGTCTTGTTCTTAGCTTCTCAGTACCAGAGTTGGAGAAATAGGACACTGACCTCTTCTTCCTGAGTTCTATCCTACTATGTATAAAAAAATACATGATAATTATTGAGAGGGATATATAAGAGCATCCTTATCTTCAGGTTGCTATCATGCTGTCAGCCCTGAAATTAGATGAATTTGGTTTGGCTTTTTGGTTTGTTTGTTTTTTGGTTTGGGTTTTTTCTGGGGGGAAGGGGGGGGGTGGTTTGGGTTATTTTTTTCTTTGTCTACATCCTTTTTTCATTCTTTTCTAACATGACTCATTTTGGATGTGGAAGTTGTCTGTAGTAGCCAGTCACAGCTGCTTCCAATGAGAGATTTAGACAGTATTTATGAGTGCACTCCTCTGCACTTTAGGAACAATCCTGTCCACTTACATTTCAGGACAGTTTTTTGGTTTTATTGTTTGTTTAGCTTTTTTTGTTTTCTAAAGAGTACTTTTTGGGGGACTACAACAAACACTTTGGATTACATGGTAAAAATCAGACAGTGCAACCTGAGGACTCTTGTGGCTCACAAGTCTGTAGCATGGATCCCTACTCCACAAAGTATAGCCAGTCTACCAGTGCTCCACTCTACTTCCTTGTAAAAGTAATTTAAAGCGACAACTCTTCAATAGAAATAAAATCTTAACAATGTATTTTGGAAAAACACTTTGAAGCTCTTTAATCATGACAGTCTTAAGGGTTTTTTAGCCCCTTGCTACTGAGATACCTGAATGCAGATCTGCAAATGCTATTTCGTGTCAGTCTTATCTGTGTATATCTGAAGTATCTGTTTTATAGCTCTGATTTGCAGTTTGCTAAAGTAAACTTACATTTCTGAAATTCAGAAATTTGACATGCACCTTTCAGTTTCTTCATATTTTTAATGGATTTTTAAAATGTGTTCTGTTTCCAGAGAGAGAGCAGAAGGAGGAAGAGTGATTGTAGAAGTTGATGACAAAGTGGCAAAAGTCAGAAATATAAAGGTATGCTTTTTGTTGTCTTCTCTTTCCCGTATAAGGATTCTGATATCCTGATAATTTTCTGTTTGCTTAGCTATTGGATCATTCTAATAGAAATATAAAGGGAGAAGTTTAAACTGGCACAGCCCTAGAATTATTGCAGCAAAAGTGTGGGGAAGGATTGTTTTGACTTGGGGTTAGTTCTTGGGTTTTGGAGGTTTTTTTTGAGAAGGGATATAACAGATATTTGTATGTTATATTTGTCTAAGCTTCTGCAATCCTGTTGTGTGCCATAATTCAAAGCTGTTAGTAAATTGTTTAGGATTTTTGCATATCTTACTAACATCTGGATAATTTCTTTCCCTGTATCTCTCCTCCATTCATATTTCCCCTCAGAGTGCAACTGATTTGCATGAAATAGAGCAAAAGACGTAAAGCCTTCAGGCCTTGGTAAAAGACCAAGAGCTGAAAGAACAAACTGAGTGTAGCCATCATCTTCCTTGAGAGCTCTGGAGACTGCATGCCTTTTTTTTTCTGCTTAAATTAGTGTGAATTTGAGGTTATAACAAAGTTACCAATTAGATCAAAATTACATGTAGATGGTGTTAATTTTATATCATGTTTTGACTCATTACTCTCCTCCTGTGAGTGTTCATAAACTTATCTGTTTTATTACCAATCACTTGGGCAAGATTATATGGAAAGGCTTACACAGTTCCTTTAATTTCAATAATTGTTGACTGTTGTGCTAGAAATGCTTCACTGTCATTGTTACTAGCCCATAAAGGCTAAGTTTGGACTGTGCAGTCCCAGTGACAGAAGCCTTAGCTTGCAACCACAACAAAACAAAGGGGAAATTGGGGAAGACACCTTCATTTTCAACTATGCAATGGGAAAATTGTTTGTGTCTTATCACTCAGGGCCTCATTTCTGTGACATGGTTCTCTGTGAAACAGAAGAATTTCAGAGAGATACAAAAAAGGGTTATAAAGCCTTCCTGCCAATACATAGAATTTATAAAGATTAGCTGAATTATGTCTATCGTATGTGTCTTGGAGAACCTTAGCTGTAGTAAATGAACCTTTCAGTAAAAATGCTCTAGCAGGTTTGTCGTGGATGTCTCCACCTCACTCTCAGCACCAAAGAAAATTGTCTAAAGAGGTTAAACTCTTTGCCATTCCTTTTCCACAACACAGATCCAGATAAATTTCCCATTAACTTGGAAAATGGGGTTTTTTGGGTCAGCTTCAGAGTGACTTGGTCTTTATGTCTTTTTCCTTTTATTGTCAGGTTGACAGTAGGCTTGATAGCAGTTGGGACTCGAGAGAAAAAACTGTGGCCTTCAGCTTTGACTATTGCTACTGGTCAGTCGATCCCGAAGATCCAAAGTATGCATCTCAGGAAATGGTGAGTGATGCTTCATGTCCGTGTTCCCATCCCATTTTGTCCTTCCTAATCACATCTTCAGGAAGATATTGAGGTGTACAATGCGTGAGATCTCCTTTTCTATTCTGCCCTAATCTTTTTATTATTTTGTTTGTAATACCACAGTACTCAGTCCTTTTGTCTAAAGTAGGTGCAGTAGGAATGCAATACCCCTGTTTGTCAACCAATGCACACTTTCATTAGATATTTTTAATTTGTAGTGATCATTAGTGGTGGTGATCTGAGGACTCAAGCTTAGAAATGAGAATTTTTTCAGGAGCAGGTATCAGGATCTAGAGGGAGAAAGCCTTGAAAGAAAGTAAGAGTGTTGAGGTGATTCTTCTGAGAGGATCAACAGTGGAGTAATAACATCATTAATGGTAGGAAAATTTTACTTATACTGCACTGTTCAGAGATATTTTTCTTGATAAAGCATCAGAAATCTCTTGTAACTAATGGAGACTCCTCCTATCTTGAGATCCAAGCTTTGGTTGATTGATTAAAAAAGAAGATTGAAGGATTTGGTATTAAAATAGGATGTTATTACAACTCTGTTAATAAACAAGGAATTATTAAATCTACAAATAAATACAGTGCACAGCAAAGCTATCCAAATATTTCGTTATACATGCATAAAATCACAGATTCTGGCATTAAAATCAGTTTTTACTGCTGTTTTGTCTTCAGGATTATACAAATTTCATTTTTGTCTGTTGTCAATACAACTGTTCCTGAAATTTTGACCTGTATAATTGTGGGTTTTTTCACATAATTTCTCATTTAAGACCAAGTTACTCCTGTAAAATTTGTATTTCTGGTAGAGATGAGCACAGGATTGTTTTACTTCTGGGTGTCAGTATTTGAAAAACTGTCACATTTGGCAATTACCAGAGCCATAGGTGAAATTCTTGACTGTGCTTCATTTCCTTCCTGGTACAGTAACATGGAAGGTGCTTTGGGAACTTGGAGAGGGTATTTAGTGTTTAAAAAAGAAAATTGTCTTTCTGAAGTACTTGGCACTAGATAAACTTCCATTTTAGGGATTAAAATACCAAATCTTTAAACACTGAACTGTTTGGGTTCTCCCCAGCCCACTTCTATTTTGTTATTTGTTTTGATTTTGTTTTCTTTGTGAGTTTCTCACATAATACAAGTAGAAGCTTGCTTCTTAAAACTGTTGACAATATAGCTGGCTTTCTAGCTGGAATGGTTTAGCAGATGAAATGCTGATAAATCCAGCCTGCCAAGTCAGTTTTAGCTCTACTCTGTGAGAAGAATGATCAGAACTGCCAAATGGAAAATATAAATATTGGCTACAAAAGTAAATTTTTGTTCTTGTTGTTATTAAATACAAGTGTGACTGAAAAAGAATGTAAAATGCAATATAAACAGTGCAGCTTTCTTGCTGGGATTGAGTAGGTATTTCAGATGCTGTGGAGAGCTTTGTGTTATCATGCAATACAGTTCTATCTGATAAAAACAGTGAGGGGGAAACATGAACTCCTGGGCCATAGAAAATTGAGAAATGGGCAGTAGTTTCTTTACTCGTGTCTGATGCTGACTGAAAGGGCTGCACCTTGTAACTGCTGGGTTACTGAGCCTTGGACAGATGTCTTACATGAGTTAAGAAAAGTTAAAAGATGGACTGGTGTTTTGAAAGGCCTGGAGTCATGAGTGAATTTCTTGGGCTTTTTGCCTCTCTTTCTGATTGTAGAACTGGTAACATGTACTTCAAATGTCCTTGAGAAGAGGCTGCTGGGATACTGCAATCTTACCATGCTTTTGGGCATTTTTCTGCCCTCTTACACTGCTTGAACGAATTTATTGTATTAATGCCATGTTTGGAATCATTGCTTCAGTGCTGAGCTGACAGTGATGTTATCAGCAGCCAAAGGAGGTTCAGTACCACTGTCATCCTGTAAAAGCTTTCTTTCATGAGCTGACCTTGGATTACTTTTCCCTTGAAGATGTCCTGCCAACTGTTATCATATGTGATTGGGGTATTAGATGAGGATGAAAAGTAGATAAAAGTATCTGTCTTGAGGTTTGTTTTTGTAGAATGCTGTCTTTTAATAAACTGTCTATTATTTTTCCTCTGCAGATGGATGTATAAAAATCAAGTCCTAATAACAGTTTCTTTGGTGAAGGATTCTGTGATAGTGTAACAATAGTGGGAGGCTGCAAATTCTAGTGTTTAAGTAGGATTTTAAAGATACAAATCTGCTTCTCTGAATGCTTCTTACAGTTTCTTCCAGATGTTAACATTGTACACTTCAGGTTCCTGTCTCGCATTTCAGAGCATGTATTGTACATGCAATACGTTTTGTTCTCTATATATTTTGATCAAATACTTCACAGGCACTTGTAAGAGGCTTAAGCCGCACATGTGTAAGTACTTTCAAATGTTTGGAAGATGAGTTTGGATTTCTTCTGTTTATAAAGACTGTTCTTTCTCTGCCACCTGTACTTTATTTGTATTTTCCAAAAGGGGAATACTTGGTGTAATGCTTGAGGTGATGTTCCTTTTCCTGCCATTTTTGAGACAAAGTGTAGATTTCCTCTGTCACAGGTTGCTGCAGAATTAGTTCAGCCTCACAGAGGGAAAATGCTGATTGTCTGCAGCTGGGCCTTACTACTTGTAAACAATGAAGTAGTTTCACCGTGTCTCCATGTATTCTTGTACTAAGGTTTTTTTGGGAGGTGATTCTGATTTGGTACAAAACCTTCTTTAGTAAAGGGGGGGCATTTTGTGTGATTATTGCTTCCTTCCCACTCCCTTCCTCCCCAGATGTCTTCAGGAACCTGTGTGTAGTTCAGGATTGTTTTCCAAAAACAATGTTGGAATTTCATCGTTCTTTGGCCATTATATAACTATGGGACTACCCTTTACTAGAGATTCATATTTCCATTTTGCAGTAAAATGCTGTGTGATGTTGTTGTTATAATGTTATTTAGGGTTACAATTTTTATTCTTGCAGGTAGACTCAGGCTTACTGATTCTTTCTGCTGGTTGAATGTGATAGTTAATGTGTAAGTGCTGTAAGACATTTATAGCTGTCTCAGAAACAAACATCTAAATTTAAACTTACTCAAAGTTTTGTGTGGCTTAGAACAGTGTGTTTCAATCTTTTGAGCTTCCCTTGTAAAACCTAAAATAGCTCTTAGTGGATGTTTCCCCAAATCTGTTTTAGCTCCACTAAGCAAAGGAGAATGTTTAGAAATGTTGAAAAACTTACATACCCTCTCATTCAAATCCTACTGACGAAAAAATATGTTTCAGCTTGATCCAATGCAAGCACAGTTAAGCAAAATCATGAGGGTATTTTGCAGCAGAGAATTTGTAAGGAACACAAGCATTAAGTATTCTTGTAGCTGGTTCCTACAGCCTCACTCCTCAGCTTCCCTCCAGCCATCCTTCCCATCCGCGTATTGTGCACGCACAGTGACCACAGTGGGCAGACTGGCCCACAGGATGTGCCAGCAGGTATTTACACTCAGAGTTGCCACGGAGAGCTGATGTGGAGCAATCTGCTCCTTTTGATAGCAGCAGTATGTTCCATGACTAATAGGCTTTGAATGGTAGATAAAATGAAATCCAGAAAAGTGTTTAAGTTCCCAACCAGTACTGATTTCAGTGGGATCCAAAACTCCAACTGAGTTTTCTTGAAATGCTTTCTGTAGCTTAGTTTTTTGTACCTTAGTGCAGTAGTTAAATGGAGATGATAATGATTATAAGGGAAATAATAATTTAGACTTTAGAAATTTTTCCTCAGACTTCCTAAAGAGTTAAATAAATTATGTTTGTAGTGGTCAAGGAATTTGCACTTCTGGGCTTGACCTGGTAAGTGTTTTATTGTGGTTTGACACAGTATATTGGGCTTACGGAGGTGTGACTTTTCCTTCAGTATCTCTCTGAATATGATCATTTTCAGTAAGATTGTGACACTCAGTGGCCCTTCTAAGATATATTCTTAAAAGTCCTTGACCAAAAAGGCTATGGCCAAACAAAAAGATAACTGTCTTTGAGGTATATCTAAGAAATAAAAGAGTGCACAGAGGTTAAATAACTGAGTGATGACACACTCTTGCATTTTTTTCCCTGAGGAATTACATTGCCTTTTTTGAGAGAAGTATCTGCCTATCAAAAAAAAAAAATAGTCTTGCTTTCAAGATTTTGTTATGGATTTCCCTGTATGTGGAGGTTGCACTGTGATGTGTCACATGTGAAGAGTGTTATCTTAATAAATTAGGATGGTTTTACAGTGAGAAAGCAGTACGGGTACAAAAACAAATCTTATTGCAAATCTAGTAACTGCTCCTAATTTCTTGACCTTCTCACCCTGCACTTTCCTATTCTTCTGCACTGGCTTGCTAGTGTAAGTGAAAGAATAAAAAAGATCCTTTTTTTGGTACACTTGCACTGAGCATTTGAACCATTGGGAGTTTTATGAGATTGTTCAAAAGCAAGACGTTCAATTAAAAGTTGTTTATTTCTAAACTTTATATAGGAAGTAACACAGGCTCTCTTTGCCTGTCTGTCCATTCCATATGTGTGGCTAGGAAGAGCTCCTTTCTCTTGAAGCATATTATCCAATTATTTCTTTGTTCGTAGATATATTCATTGGAAAAATTATTCTGTGTTCTGAAGGCAGAAATGGGAGCTACTGATGGCTCATGTGATAGAATACATATGAGCCCTGTAAAGAGGGGTTTTTTTAATGTCTTATTTGTTTAAAAAGTATCCTAAATGCTTTCCATCATGTCTGGCTTCCCAGCATAATTGGGTTTTTTGCTACTTCCAGCTAAGAAAAGTAGTTGGGGAAAGGGGCAGACAGGCAGTTTTTTTAGTTGCTTGTCAGAGTGTGACTGAACAGTGAATAAAGAAACAGATGTTTAAGATGCAAGGTTTCCAATATGGCACTAGGGTTGTTTTTTTTTTTTCAGGGGATTTGTTTATTTGTTTTACATGTTAACAGAAAATTAGCTTAGAAAAGTTACACAACACTATTGTTTGGAAGGAAAATATTGCAGCATACTTTCCAGCTCTTCATCAAACTAAGTCACTGTATTCCTTCTTTTTTTTTTCTTTAAGTGCAAACATAGTCATGTTCTGACGAACTTTACCTGAGAGACCTTTCCTCTCTAAGCTGAGTTTGTGACACTTCCATGCCTCTGTGCATTCCCTGCAAGATTCAAGTTTTTAATTGTCTTGTAAATTATCAGGACAACATCTGTTATCTGTCATATGAACCTAATTATAAAAAATATAACACAATGCAGTTCAAATTTAAATAACTTGAAAAATTCTTCAGGTTTTTTTCTCTCTCTGTCCTCTCCCCCTCCTTGTCTTGTAAAAGAAGGGAGAAAGAGAAGGCAGCAGCAGCTGTGGGTGTAAATGGCATTTTCGCACGAAATACTTGAAAAGCAGTAAGCATTCCATCCACAAGATTTTTTTTTCTCCAATCCAGAGTGAGGCAGAAGTGAAAAGGAGTGTATGCTATAAGAAAAAGGCTTTTTGTCCCTTTGGATCAGTATATAGCAGATTATGATGGAGGCAGAGAAGCCACCATGAGGGCATGTTATAGATCTTCTGCCAGCAGCACAGCTGCTGTGTTCAGTTTGTGATCGAATAAGGTCATTCTTTCTGACTATACCAAGACTCCTTTGCTGAAAACTTCTCTGGAAATTACTGTGAATAATTCCAAGCTTCAAAGCAGGCTTTGTTGGAAGGCAAAAAAGAATCAAGTTGATTTTTAATTTATTGAGGCATTGAATTAATTGATAGAAATAGTTATACAGTTGTGTACATTCATAGGCAACTATAATCTAATGCAGATACATTTCAAATATGAAGCCTAAACAGGAGGACACAAGAAAGGATTAAGCTGAGGGAAAGCAGTAAACTAACAAACAATGAAATGAGACATTTTCTGACTGTTCAATCTGCTAATGCTCATGCTCACTGTTTCCCTGATAGGCACTGACCATTGCTTACTAGATAGAGCACATTCTTTACAATAGGCAGTCGGTATAATTCACTAAATAATACTGAAAGGATCTGTAAGTGCCTTCAGCAACTTAAAAGAAAAAAGAATCGAGTTCTTTGAGTTGTCGGGTCTTGTGTATGTTTGCAGTGAACCTGCAAACATTCACGGTCTGAGTTACTTCTACAAACCTCGTGATTTTTGCATGTCTAACAAGTAAAAACAAAAACTTGTATAATGATCTGCAAACTTTCTGAAGTCATCTGCAAAATATGCTTATTTGGATGGATAGATGATTTTTTTTTTCTTTTTAAATTAACTGTGGTTAAGATGTGAGATACAGATGTTTTTAAGAAAAAAATCTTTTATATAGATAAGCTGTATGTGGATGCTGATTGTTCTTTCTTACTTACAGATGGACATTCACAGTTTAAATTCCCCTATGTAATCACACCACACTTTTTCCTCCATGTCAATAAAATACTGACATATTTTTTCTTCTTTTAATCTACTATAAGGACTATTCCATACTCTTTCTGTTTTGCAAACAGGTTCCCTTGTTCATCTGTAAGAATTTCCGTAGCATGGCTACTCACAGGAGGGAAGGTCATATTCATGGTACTTCCGAGGCTGCAGATTTATCCAAGATTGGTCTTTGACTTGGAGTGATTTTTCTCCAATCTTGTCAATGCTATGTGAATAACTTCATTTAGACTCATCTTTTGGGAGCTAAAATTACTGAAAAATTAGTCTGAACTTCAGCTAAGTCTCCAAGATCATGTAAGTCTGTGACTTCTATAGTTACTGGATAGAAGGATGTTGATAGGCTTTTGCTGGGAGACTGGGCCAGGTTTGGAGATTTGATATTTTGGGTGTGAGGTTTTATTTTCTTTTAGCAGGCAGCCTGCTTATGAAAGGTTTTGTTGGGCAGAATTGTGCTAGCATTGAATAGTGAGATATGTTTATTGCAACAGCTGTGATCAGGTTCCACACAGCCAGTTTGTTTGTATCTGAAAATGAGCCATGTTTCTGACATGTTGGAGGCATGAGATTGGACTTGCATGCATAAGTAGCTAAAGTCTGATCAACCTAAACAATATGCATGTGTCCAGTTTCACTGTTTAATTAAAGTGTTTGGTGTGAACAGCAGTTGTTCTTTATATTATAGCAAAAAGCAACCCTTCCCTTTTTTGTGAATTTGTGCTCACTTTATTTATCTTCAATAGTACTTTTATATTTTTCTGTTAACTAAGATGATATGCCTCAGGGAGATACGTGTGTGTGGCCTTGAACACAAACTGAATGAATAGTCATTTTGGCTGTATCTGAGCACCTGTGTGTTGACTCCCTATTCAGCGTTGTTTTCAATCAACAAAGTGCCTGCCCTTGATACCTTGTATGTGAAAAGCAAAATTAACATCTCCCTTCAGTTGTGGCTTTTCTGACAAAGTAGTTTCTGATGGCAGTTCCTCTATGTTGCATAAAACAGAGTGAAGGTGAATAAAATTAATTCAGCCTAGAAGTGCTTACAAGTATCCTCAGAACATCAAAACCAAAATTCTGAGTGTCAGTTTAGGTTTCCTTGCCCTCAGATATACACACCAGTATGGGTATGTTCTCGCTCTTTATAACTTCAGTTATAAATGTTAGGACATTCTCATCTGAAGGAGGGGAGATGATGTTCTGTATTTTAGATTTGCAAATGTACTTTGAGGGATGTCTTACCAGATTACATTGCTGTCACGTGAAATAGTTGATTAATAAGTTTTGGAGCGGACCATTTTAATAAGTCCTTGCTGGATAGGTCATGTTCCTGAGAAGCTGAATGGTAATAAATATTTTCCTCCGTTGATTGGAGTTTTTTTGTGTGTGCCTGTAGGGATTGACTGCTTTCAAATTACACCTAATAACATTAAAATAGGTCTCAGCTTCTGTTCTATAGTTATTACAAGTGTTTTCCATTTTCGGCCATCCTTTTCCTACACACACATATGTGCTTAAGAGTGTGTACATGGATTGTCTCATCAATAGTTAGTGCTTTTATGGTATTGCTGGCAGGTTTTCTTGTAAAGAGTCAAGTCTCTCTAAAGAGTATGCACTTCTTCACATCCAGTGTGACAGACCTACATATGAAAGGCCAGGTCTGAAAAATTAATCTAACAAACTGTGAGGATCCAGACCAGAATGCATTAAAGTGGTCTAATTTTTTTTATATTTATGGATTTTTATTTTAGTATGATTTCATAGATAAAGGTGCATAACTAGTCTTCTTCTAGTTAGCGTTGGAGAACTGGAGAGAGAAAAGGGTAGGGAATTGTTTATTCAATGTAAAGTAGACATGCTTTCAAGGAAGCTTATATTTGTCATTTTCACATGACATTTTGAAGAACTGTCTACATCTCTGGATTTTGTTTCATTTGGAATATGACTAAAAAGAAGAGCCCAAGTTGGTACAAGACTGCTTTATGCTTTTTATTTTGGTAGCTCAAACTTTCTGAATCCATAAATGTTCTGCAAATCTTGTCTAGATCTTGATTTTAATAAAAGATCTCACGTTTAAACTGGGCTTCAGTAATGCATCATCTGTGAAAGAACCAATTGCTTTGGAGAGGAACAGAACAAAGGGAGACATGTCTTATCTTGTGTTAGGTTTTGCTGAGTGTGTCTTTTAATGATAGCAGACAGTGAATTTGAGTAACTGCTCGTAGATTTAGGAATGAATAAACAGTTTTTGCTAGAGTATCTATGTGGAAAGCTTTATGGGTAAAATACATGTTGTAATCCTCACTGTGGAAAAATGAGATTTCCTGATGGATTTTAAAAGTCAAAAACCTCTGAGCGATGGTTCACAGTTTTTTGGAAGCAAGCCCTCTTGGGACAGTCTATGACCAGGACAGTAAAGACCACAATAATCACTTTGCCACATGACCGATGAGTAATCTGAGTCCTTGAAAGAATGTTAAAAAAGCTTCCTTACATAATGTCCCTGAAAGTTGTGGTGTCCCTTCCATGGTGTCTCCCTGTCCTTTTGGGACAGGGGAGGTGCATCTCTGAGTTCCATCTGCAGAATAGAAAAGTGCTCCTTTAGCTGTTGGCATTGTGGTTCACGTGCTGGGGCTTGCTTCACTCGGGCTTTGGACCTGTACCTGCCTGTCACACACCATCTCCAGGACCTGCTTGTACAGAGGCAGTGCTGTTGGTGATGGGGTAACTGAGGTTACCCTGCATTGTGCGTGCCATGCACGAAGTCATCACGCTGCTTTAGTAAGTGACACTGCTCTAAGGCTGTTATTTTCCCCATTCTCTCTTATTTTGATGCTCTTAGTTGCATCCTGTTTCTTAATGACTGAAAGTAATGGCCAGTGTAGTTCATGAGTGAGTAATATATTTCTTATTGAGGCACATTGTAATCTGTTTCCTAAAGGAACACAAGTTCTGCTTTGAAATGCATGACTCTCTGGATTCACTGACCTTTTCATTACTTAAGCAAGGTGTGAAACCCTCTTGCTTTTGCCTTTATTATTTTTCTTTTGGTTTTTTATTGGAAGGAAGAGCATTTCTCATAGCTGTTTTGAAGTAGGAGAAAAGATTGAATCATACTAAAAACTTAGAGTTGATAGGAATTTATCATTGGAGCAGTGATGGTTTTTTCATATTCCAGCACATCTCAATTCCAATCAAATGAAAGGGTTTGGCAGAGCTAGTTAGCATTTTAAAGTCAAAAATCATCTCTTTTCTATAATGATTGGGAAATGTTCTAGTGCACAATTTGAGGCTGTTACTTGTTCCTTTTTGATTTTTTTTTTTTTTTGACAGCTAATACTGCTTTATCTCTTAGTTATTTTTAATGTGTCTTATAACTCTAAACCAAGAAATTGAAACTGAATTTTCAACTCATAGTCAGAAAATTAGCAACTGTATTGATTTTTATGAGTGGAGAATGAGATAATTTAAAGCTTGGCCTCAGGTAGCTTTTTATATTTTTAACTTAAATTCAGCAGAAACTCGAAAGAACTGTCAACGCCTTGAAGATACATTTAGTCTGAAAGCATAAAGATTTTGGAGGATTGCAAAAACTTGCTTCCAGCTATTCATGTCTTCCTTTACATCATTTCTGTGTGTTTGACTCTGCTTGGTACACCACAATGCTTTTATTGTCTCACTTCCTACTGCATGTCATTTGCATAAATTTGTTGCTTATTACAATATATGGAATGTAATCTTTTTCTCTTCCATTTATTGTGAATGCAAGAGGCTTTCTGCAACTGAATTTCATTGGCATGTTGGGTTGAAAGAGGAAGCAAAAGAGATTAGAAGTTCATCTTGATTAGAAGGTCATCTTTTGCTCTTCATTTTAATAACCAAGAGTTGATTTTTTTTTTTTTTCCTCATAGCAAACTGAAGCTGTAACTGTACAAGTCCTACTTCATGCCATGGATTATTCCATGAGCACTGCAGCTTTGTCATTCATGGTGCTAAACTGTTAGAGTGATTCCTGGTGCTGTTTGGCCTGGGATAGCTGCTACTTCTTGTAATGATTTGTAGGCACAGCCCGGGAACTGGCAGGGACCATGGGCATTCCTGACTGGCAGTTTTCATGTGGCCACCCTGCTCTGGAGGCTGAGAGTACTTGATAGTCTGAACATGGGCCGTTCTGTGCCATATGGGCTGGGCATGTTTAAATTGCTGGTGATGGGAGCTGGCTGAAAAGTTGTTACCAGTAGGTGGGTTAGGAGTGGAGAGTTAATTCCGGTGTCTGAAGTTTGTGGCATGCAATTTGGCACCTTTGTTTTCATAGCTGTGCTTCATACTGAGTATCAAGAAATCGAGAATGTTGTTTGTTTTTTTTTTTTTTTAAATATGTGGTCCATGAGGGAACTACCAGCATGCACATTTTAATGTTCTTCTGGGGCTGATACAGTTGGGAAAGAATCTGTAGCCTTTCTTGCAGTCAGACTCTGCTTAACAGATTAATTTCTAAAAATGAGGAAAAGGATTCAGGGAGAGAAGTTACTTGATAACAGAAATAGAAGAAAGGATGATACACCTAGAATAACATTGTAAAAGTATGCTTTTAAAAATCTTTTTCAAGTCAGGCTTTGACTTTTTCAAAGTGATTGAGGGACTAGTAAAAAAAGAAGTGCTAGAAGTGAAATGTTTTAAATTGTACAGTGCACTGTGCTGCTTTGACCTGTTTGGGCAGCTTTGATCAAAACAGGCAGCCATTTTTAAAGAATTTGCAGATGCTGTGGCTTTCTTTTGCTTTGAGAGCAGTGTATTACAGATCTTGAATGTAAGAAACACCCAGTGCTTCTGCTGAAGTCATTACACTGAAAAGAGAGAAGTCTGCACTGAATTCCCAGGGAGATGGATGGTCGTCCTAAACAGCACAGCTATCTGGAGATCACCTATCAACTTCAACATGGGGTCGTTATATACAATACTTTTTTGAAACAGAAACAATATTCTCTGGTAATTGAATTTCTAGCTGAGGCAACTGTTCTGTACCTAAAAGAGAAAACAGTGCATGTAGAAATATAGATTAATAGGTTATCAGATTGAGAACGTTCTGAGGTTTCATGTGAACCTGTCTTTTTCTGAATCAGTTTACCATAATAAGACACTCATATTAAAAAATAATTAAGAGACATATATTTAAAGTCTTTTGATTTAACATAGGCTCAATACAATGAACTTATGTTGGGATAGAACTGACAATTAATTTGCAACTATAAGTGACGAAATTTGTACCTCATTATAGGCTATTGTACCAACAAGTTGAAAAGTATATGTAGAAGGGTGGCTAGTTACTTAAACCCTGCGAATGCATTAATGTCCTGCATTTCAATCCTTTGTAAATATGTTTTCTGAACCACTAGTGCTCTGCCTCTGCCCATTGCTTGCTCCTTTCTTGCCCATTTTAGTGTGCTGGGTAGCATAAAATCTTAATTTGTAAAGAAATAAAATTTAATGCATCTTCAAGAGCTTTCAATGCTTATGAAATGTCTTCATTCTGTCTCATTTTTCTGTATCACAGTCTCTTAGTGCATTTTATTTGTTAGGGGGAAAAAATGCTAGACAATCAAATGTGTTCCTCTGAATATTTTCACAGCTTTTTTTTTTTTTAACCACAGAAAGCATCATGTCTGAAAGGGAAACTCCAGTATTTTCTTCACAGGCAATGCCTTGCCCTAATATTATGGTTTTTTTGTTGGTTTTTTTTTTTTGACAGCTTGCCAAATGGTCTTTGTTCATCTTGGTGATACCAATGATTTGGTTTATTACTGGGCTTTTAATGACACAGAAGTATGTGACCTTAACTGGGACATGGAGATTCCCTGGTTCTGATGCCTGGGGTTTTTTACTGATTTTTTAGAAGATCCATGTGTTTAAATTTTTGAAAATGTGTGATGTTATCTTTTGCTCTATGGGAGTATTGGGATGGTTGAGTCCTTCTATATTTTACAAATACTTTTTACAGATGGTGTCTTACTTTTTGTTTTAGGTTTAGTTAAACAAAGTATGGTATGAACTATTGAACCATCTTCATAGTATGCCTTGTCCAGTTTTTGGTGTGGTATGAAGCGAGTGGGGAAAAGAAGAACAGTATAAAGCAGCAGTTCTGTCCAGCCTGAGTAGTTTCTGCCCCTAGGAGAGCCAAAATAAAAGAAACTGATACTCTGCAGCTTTTTTTTAATGTAGCATTTCTATCCAGGTGAGCTGTGGCTGTTCATTGTGGCTTTGGCTGTTAATATGCATTCCCCAGGCCTTGTAAGCTGGAAGGGAACAGAGCCCAATGACTTTGCAAAAGAGCAGAAATAACAATTTACTGAACCGCTAGCCTGTCAAACTTAATTCTTAATATATTGTTGAGAATAGGATGCCAAAAGCTCTCTCTATGAAC
The DNA here is from genome assembly GCA_013398115.1 of Falcunculus frontatus. NCBI lineage: Eukaryota > Metazoa > Chordata > Aves > Passeriformes > Falcunculus > Falcunculus frontatus. Next base: position 1,831,639 of record VZRV01010981.1, on the reverse strand, counting down.
TCATTAGTCACCTTAAATTGCCTCCTGTTGTTTGGATTCTCCTGGAAACTGCTAAAACCATACAAATTTAGAAAGGACTTTTTTTCCAGAGGATCTTGTACAGCTCCAAACCCTTTTTTATGTTATTTGTTTCTAAAGTTGTGGGACACATCATGGAAAACATTCTCCTTTTTTTCACACTAAAAGTAACCAAACTTAAATCTTGAACATTGCAAGAATTTTTGAAGAGCTGAATCATGGTCAAAAAACTTGCATTTGGAGATTTGACTGGTGATTCTTGATCTTCTCAATGTACATTGAAGTTATATCTGAATTCATGTAAGTGTGAAGATTTTTCCTCCACATCTTTTTTGTGGACATCAGCTGCACTTTTAGTTCAGGCCAGTCAGGTAAATGTTTCAAGAGACAGGCATAAAATTAGTCCCAGTGCTGTAAAGGAGTTTACTCAGTGGAAATGTCACCATTCCCTGCTTATTGCAGAATGGGTGGAGTAGATGGCCTTTAAAGGTCCTTTTAATTCCAAGATAATCTGTTCCAAGAATCATTAGGGTTGGAAAAGACCTCTAAAACATTGAGTCCAACTCTTAATGCACACCACCTTGTTTGTCACTAGGCCATGTCCCCAGATGCCACATCCACACATCTTTTGAACACTTCCAGGGATGGTGGCTCCACGACTTCCCTGGGCAACCTTTTCAGTGAAGAAACTTTTCCTGATACCCAATCCAAACCTTCCCTGGCACATCTTGAGGCTGTTTCCTCTCATCCTGTCCTTTGTTACCTGGGAGAAGAGACTGACCCATACCTCACCACAGCCTCCTTTCAGGTAGTTGTTCAGACCAGTAAGATTTCCCCTCAGCCTCCTTTTCTCCAGGCTCGACAACCTCATCTTCCTCAGCCACTGATCATAAGTCAAATACTCCAGACTGTTCACCAGCTCCATTGCCCTTCTCTGGACCCACTCCAGCACCTCAAGGTCCTTCTTGTAGTGAGGGGCCCAAAACTGCACACAAGGTTTGAGGTGTGGTCTCACCAGTGCTGAGTACAGGGGACAGTCACCACCCTGGTTCTGCTGGCCACACTGTTACTGATACAGGCCAGGATGCCATTGGCCTTCTTGGCCACCTGGGTACAGCTGGCTCGTGTTCAGCTGCTGTCAACCACCCCCCCCATGTCCTTTTCTGCTGGGCAGCTTTCCAGCTGCTCTTCCCAAGCTTGTAACACTGTGTGGATTGGTTGTATAGGACCTGGCACTTCACCTTATTGAACCCCATACCATTGGCCTTGACCCATCAATCCAGCCTGTCCAGATCCCTCTGCAGAGCCTTCCTGCCCTCCAGCAGATCAACACTCCCACCCAACTGAGTGTCATCTGTGAACTGCCTGGAAAACAGCACTGGTGACCAGCCACCAGCTGGATATAACTCCACTGACCAACACTCTCTGGGCCTGGCCATCCTGCCAGTTTTCTACCCAATGTGTGGTGCACCCATGAACCCTGCAAATATTCTAAAAACTGTTCCTGACAGAAGGCATGTACTTTTATGTCTTTATTTTCAGTAAGCAAGCAACTGAAATGAAAATCCCTCTGATGATTAAAACAGATATAGTCCTAAGTCTGTTGCCTGAAACTAGCAGGGATTTTTTTCTTCCTCTGCATCGTGGAAGTAGAAGCAACTGCTGTGTATTTCTAGTAAGTGTCCTTTAAACCTTCTCATATCTCCAATTATGGAGGTATAATTTCTTTTAAATAAGAAACTTTTCCAGTAAAGTGCCAATACTTCCAGCTTCTGCAGTAACATCATAAATAGGGTTGTTTATAGATGACAAGAATTGCTTTATTAACAAAACGTACTGCTACAACTTGTTTAATATCCCGATTTATAAATAAAATATGTGTCTATATTGTTGTTGGTTACAGGTTGGTTCCGACAAGTCTCATCATTGCCATTGTAAAAAACTGAAATTTGAGGTACAGTTAAGACCAAGCACTAGTGAGTTCCATGAACACTTGCAAGGTTCCCCCAGATTAAATAATGCCAAATACAGGAAATTTACTTTTAGAAGCATGATGTGAAGCATACTGGGTTTGAGTACTGTTGAAATTCAGTCGTTGCTGATAGTTTTACAAACAGAATATGGCTTGTAGAATTTCTGCTGGCATTTTAAAAGAATTATTGAGATATATAACTATTTTCAATGTCATTGCTTTTGTTAAATTTTTACTTTCTTTTGGTCTCGTGTATGAAGATGAAAAAATGAGCTTATTGCTAGGAAAGTATATTTTATAGCCTTAAGAATTGTTTACCAGTGTTGTAATTTTAAGGGCTCGTGCTCTAATAGCAAAAATATTAACTTGAGCTAGATGACACGTAAAAAGAGAATACCCATTTCCAGCTGAAGGGAAAAAAACCCAGAAATCTATCTTGATAGTGTCATTGTGCTGTTGTCTGAGTATTGCAAAAAATTGTTAGCCCTTACGGATTTACTGAAAAATTTAAATCACTACTTTTTCCTTCTACCTCCTTGTAATAAAGTCAAGGAACAAACTTTTTTCCATCTCCATCCTCAATCTTCTCACAAAATTAAGGGGCAGTTATTTTCAGAGACACAGATGAGAATTGATATTTATCTCTGCTGTCTTGAAAAAAAAAAATTAGTGATTTTATGTTGTTTTTCTTTCCTTTCACATGGAAACACAGACATCCACTAATGACCTGGGATCTTAGCCAAGAGCTGGCAGTGGTGGGAGAAAATGCAGGATATTTATAACTTCATTATAATCCATTATTTATTCCCTGCTCTCTTCATTGCAAGAGAGATATCATTCAGTATTTAAAAAAAATTCCACACTTAACAACTGTCACAGTATTTATTTTGCTCATTTTAAGAGGTTATCAGTAAAACTGCTCTGCCATTTTATCATTTTTTTTTCAGTAGTCTTTCAGGCGCACATAATGACGGTATCACAACATTTAAAGTGACAACGTACATTATTTTTCTGTCAGGAAGTACTGTCTGGGGCAGGGGAATGGGATGTCTAAAAAACACCTGGTCCAGGTGGAGTAAAACACTGTGACTGTAGAGAATATTGTGTTGCTTCTTCTAGCTGTGACATTAGTCTTTGCTAGACCTTTAGAAAAGCTGAAGATTTTAGCTTCCCCTGTGGTTCCATTATTTAATGGTCTGGCCCAGAATTCACTCAGGAAAAATTTTCCTTCATGAGGTATTGCTAGCACTGGCCTAAGTCACAGTGTTACTGTTCTGCTGTTGAAGATGCACAGCACAGAAATTAAATCCATACCTCTGACATCTAACCCAGCAAACAGGATGGAGCAGCTCTCAAACCTGCAGTCCCAGGTTCTTGGGACAGAGAAATGTAAACATTCACCTGCTCATTAAAGTGGTTTGTAGATAGTGTTTCAAGTTGTGTGTAGCTAGCTATTAGCTTCTAATCTTCTCCTTCTTTTCTCTAAGGATGCTTACTGAAGTTTTTATCTAGTTTTAAAGACCCCAAAACCACAAAATGCTGTGTGTGAATCTTAAAGTATTCGTTAATAAAGCAAAAAATTGTCATGTGTTTTTCAATATAGAAAGCTTTATTACAACAAATATAGCTGGACTGAGCGAAATTAATATTGATGTTGTGTCAAATGCTGTAGGGTTTGCATTATATGGCTGTTACATAAAAATTGCTCTTCTATAAATCAGTGATAGCACAATAGGAATCTCTGTTGGAAAGGAAAAGAGATGGTATGTGGTTTTGTACAGGTGGATGAAAATACACAAGTTGATGTTTACAGTAGAATACCAGCAATTTTATTAAAAAGAAAAGAAAAAAAGAAGTAGAGAATGGAGTTGTGCCCTTGGTGATGAAGCAGCTTAGAACTTTTAAAAGCTCAGGTTCTATCAGAACATTTATAAATTAGACTGATGTGATAAGCACAGATTATTTCTCTTTTCAAAATGAGAGATCTTTTAAATGAGTAAGGTGTATTTTCATGATTGTATAATTCAGCGATAGAATGGCAGGAATGTAAAGCAACCACTCAGCCTAATCAGAATCCAATATTCTCCCTCCTGCCACCCCCAGAAGAACAATAGATTTGTCACATATTCTCTGTGACTTTTTCTACTATTTTTATTTTATGATTTCTTCTAAATACCTTAATCAAGATTGAACTTTCATACTGTTAAATTTAGTGTGTATATGTACATTACCACACAGAGCAGACAGTTTTTCCACTGGGAGAAATCACAGCTGATAAGATGAACAAAGAAATCATTGTTGTCTCTCACAGGGAGAATTAAAGCACAAAGGGATTTAGGGACACACAGGAAGTCTGTTGGCAGAGCCAAGAACAGAACTGTCTCTTAAGTTCTGGTGCAAATGCCTCTGCCACGGCCAAGCTTCTTGAGCTGGAGAGAAGCCGTCCCTTTCACTGCCCTGCTTCCGGTTGGACTGGGAAAAAGAAACTGAAAAGGCAGGATAGAGAGAAGGAGAAGAAATAATCCTAGTTGTGAAGCTGTGGCCTCTTGTTAAGAGGGAAAAAACGTTCCCAAACTAACCAACCGATGCCTTCCCCCTTCCGCTTTATCCCATTCAAACCAAGAAGTAATGTTGCTGAAGTAATCCAAATGTCACAGTAGAGGGTTCTGTGCAACTGATCAGCATAATGTGCTTCCCTTTGCTTGTGCTTTCTCTGGGCCATGTACAGAAAGCCCTTCGGCTGACATTTGTTTAATATTCGTTAAGAGAAAACACGTGCAGAAAAAGCTTTGCGTTATTGGAACAACCCCCTAGATTTGTTTTTACATGTTCCTTCCTCGCATTCTCTTTCTGCCTTTCTATTTAAATTAATCTGGAGGGATTTGTAAACGTTGTGGTGCGGAGGCTTCCATTATTTTGCAGGAATTGCTTAGTTCTGCGTAGTTCAATTTAATTACTTTTTTTTTCACCTTAAATCTGAGTCTTGGATGCTACAATTGAGATGTAGCAGCAATTTAATTAAACACAATTTAGTTGTAACCCAAACAGCAACAGCTTGAGGCGGGCAAGACTCTGAAAGGAGAACACACCAAATATGAGATGCAGCGTATCTGTAGTTCTTAGTGGAGACTGTGGCAGACGCATAGAGATCCTGCAGGACTGAGCCTCTCAGGCTTCATGCAGTTACTCAGACTGCCCTCACCTATTGGCTGAGAGCGATTTTGTTTGTATAGTCAATAGCAGCACCTTTTTCTATACTGAGTTCATTTTGTAGCTGCAACTGCTGCAGTTGTCTTGATACTCTGAAGCTTTCTATCGACTGATGAGGAAGTTTTCTGTTTTGTTTGCATGGCAAATGTTTAATGGAAATCAGGCCACTGAATTTTTTCAACATTTATAAAGTCATTTGTTGGTTCTATGGTGAAAAGTAGCTGTTGTCTCTGTGTCTTGCTTCAGTTTCATCTTTTCCACTTTCATTAAACTGCGGTATTTTAAAGGCTGTTTTTAAACTGTGCTGTGCAAGAAAATAATTGTCTTTTGATTTTGGTCCTGGTTATTAGCTGTGGGAATTTATCTTAGTATTCGAACTTTAGCCTAATGTTTCACAGTAAAACTGGATTGCTTTTAGTGAGTTGTCAATGTTGATGCTTGTGGACTATGCCTGTAACAAGTAGCAATTTTATTTATTCAAAAATCCTTTCTTTATTCCTGGGGTTTTTTTGGGGTTTTTTTGCCTTTACCAAATAAACTGTCTTGAAATTTCTGAGGTTCCTAAGTTTGGTTTAGTTTCCTAATGTTACTATTATACATTGACCATTTCAGACATTGACAAAAAAGAAAATATGTACTGAACAAATAAGAATTGATAAACTATTCTATTCACTTGTTGCTCCTAAAAGTATCTTCCTCCTTCTGCTTTCTCCTCCCTTTTCCTCTGCTTCAGTCAAAGTTGGTCCTTGCTTGTTCATTGTTTTCAACGCAAAATGCAAGTATTATTTTCCAGAAATTACTTAGGGGAAAAAAAGCCCCAAGTGCCAGAAAATGCTTATTTATCAATATTGATCCCTTACGTTTGCAAACTTGGCATTACATGCTGTCCCTGGAAATTTACTGGGTTTTTTTTTCATGTGACTCTGAGACTTGGCTTGAGTGACTTGGAAAAACATTCAATTTCTCAAATTATTAAACCCCCAAGCATAACAAACAATTTACTGTCATTTAAAACAATTGCTTCTTTTTCTTCTTGCAATTCAGGTTCTGATTGGATTAAGACAGGAAAGTTTTATGCTCAGGAAATTTATACTGCCAAACCTTCATTTCTGACAGAATGACCCCATTATCTTCAAAATTAAAGCATTTATTAGTCTAAGAGGGACAATATCAGAGAATAAAGAGAGCCCATTCCACTTACAATGTAAAATATGTATTTGTTGTCATCACCTGTCCTAGTTGTGCATCTATTCACTGCGTAGTTATTCAAAGAAAAGTCAAAGGTACTGATAATAACTGAGCCTCGTGTTACAAAGTCAGTAGCATTAGTTTGAATCTCATGCATTAGAGAAGAGTTTAATTATCTCCAACCTTTTGGAGGAACAAAAGAAAAACTGACAGTCAACACACTTGTGTCTGTCTTTGTGTCTGTCACAGAGAGATTATAGATTCAAGGGATTATCCACAGGCCATTGGTTTGATAATAACTAAGAAGTCAAAGAAAAAAGTCATATGCACAGGCAGTTGGGAGAAATAGAATATGCTAAAACTTTTGTTTCAAAAATAAATAGGCCTTTTAAAAAAGAATTTGAAAATGAAAGGCCTCACGCTTTTAACATCCAAGCAAAAATTTTAATGTAAACTAAAGTCCCAAATCATTACTGTTCATAAAAAAATCTGAAAATTCTTTCACTTATAGTGAGTAACTGGATATGCTTCATGCCAAAATTTACTTCCTAGCAGTAGAACAAAATATATTCCAGAAAATAATATAGTCATCTGTCTGCTATTGCATATTTATACACAGACATGCAGGTCTAATGTGATAAAATGTGATATAATCTCAGGCAAATAAATAAGGTATTTTTCAGTACCTTGAAAATTCATTATTTAAGAAAGTTGCAAAAAACCCACTATAAATTTTGACTTTTAATCTAGCAAAGGAGAGCTGAGAGAAGATTTCTGATTCTGCTGTCCAAATGGGAAAGGATCAGAATAGATTACTGCTTGTCCCTTATAAATTTCCTGGTAGTGAAAAAGATTGTTATGTTTATTACCCACAAGCCTGATTGCAAAATATGTTTCCAATTTGTAAAAGGGAAGAGTTTTACTATTTTAGTATTGTAAAACTCATTTTATAAAGGTTCATGCAATGGGGAGAAGAAATGTCTTCTGTCACTTGCTTATCACTGTTTCTTTGGACAGGTGGTATCCTTCTCTGAAATCTCCTCAACTCCTCCAATTTTTTTATCTTTTGGGAAGACAAGGTGCATTTCCAATTAATATTCTTGATATATCATTTTTTAAATGATCTGCATGGAAAGGTTAAAATTCTCAAGCATTCTTGAAAAAGCAACCTAAAACCATATCTCAGTTTGTTCTGTTTTATCAAATTTTGTTTTCTTTTGAATTGAGTAATAAATCCTGATTTTCTTGTCAGGGTGACCTGATATTAACTGCAATTCTTTGGTGTGGATTTAATTTCTGTTCCATGCTGACTTCAGTTTATACTTCATGATTTTTTATTTCCAAAAGAGTTTCAGAAGTTATTTGCAGAGTGGCACATTCATTTAAGCTGTAATACATCTGTATTTCAAAGAAAATAAATAGTCAGTCTTTATGGTCTTCAGTTTTAAATAGGATTAACTCAACGGTGATAATTCGACAGTTGTCTTAATGCCCTCTCATAGCTTTTTCAGAAAGGCATGGGGTTTTTTCTACTATTAGCACTGTTGACAAGTAATAAATTGTGGAATATTTCACGGATCACCATGGGATATGAACGACATAGAGCTGGGCAAGTGCAGGGAAAAGACATGGCAAAGCCAGTTAGGGCTTTGTTGAAAGACTCATTCTTGCACGGAACAAAGTGACCAGTGCCCATCACGCAGAGCAGCCATGCGGGGAAGACTCAGCTGTCTCAGCCAAATGGTGTGTTCTCTGCAGGATGCCATATCCAACCCATGTTCTTTGAAAAACCTCATCTTCCTGAAGTTTCATTTCAAATGTGAGACTTGGAAGAATCCCAGAAGAATCTTCTTTTCCCTGCCACCCCCACCTCATGATCAACAAAATCTGTGATTTAGTCTATTACATCATGAAATATGTTAGTACATATGCCCAGAATGATTAATTAGAGGTCTTTTTGTATAATCTGCAATTTTTATTGCTGATGGGTATTTGGACTAATGCCTCTGATATTAGAAAAAGCTTTGATTTCAATTACTCTCCTTCATTTTTGGACAAGTAATAAATTCATTGCTGTGCTTCACTTCTCCATTTTTTCTGCAGTACACTAAAACAAAGAGGCTTTTCTGACTAAATTGAGAGTATATTCAATTAAATTAATTGTAATTTATCCTCACAAAAGGAGAGAGGGTAATTTACCAGCAAGAACAAAAAACAGTACAAATCAGCTTTTAATAGAAGTTCAGTAAATAATTTTTTGAAATTCTGATGCATTACCATCCTAGGGTTTATGTCACTGTTTTCAGAGTATCCAGTTTTGCTTGTATTATATGTTTCTCTCAAGGCCTAATTTAAAAAGGTCTGATCTGAAACATATTTGAATTAAAGTGTCTGAGTAGCCATGTGTATTTAATACAGAGGAAATGTAACAGCTTTAACTGAGACTCTGGAGTTAGAGGCTCTTCTTTCAGAGAGTCCAAGGTACTCTTGGAGAGAGGGCGTGCCCAATAATTTGCACCATTGGCTTAAATTGCAGTGGATGTTCTAAAATCACAAGGAGTTTTATGAATTCTAATGAGAATGTCCCACAATTTTCTACTAATGGATAGTATTATTCCTACTTCATCTATGGGAAAATTGAACCATGAAAATGTTAAATGAGTTGCACGTCATGCAAAAGTTTTGACAGCAGAGCTAGAAGTAAAATGCTGTTTTTCTAAAATACCAGCTTCCATGTCCAGATGACATTGATTAGTGTTGCTATCCTGAAAGCTTGCCACCTGTGAAGATTTCATGTTACCATACTTAGCTCATTTACTAACTCTCAAAGGTCTGTTGTGAACTTTCAGAAAGGAGGACAGCACTTAATGAGGAAACTATTACAGAATCAATACTTCTCTAGGCTGCATTTATCCCTGCTGTAAGAGGTTCTACCATGTGAAGTATGATTTTCTAAATTGATATGGAGTCCTCCAGCTGGTTTTAGTACAATGAGCCATGCAAAATTCCTGAATTTATTCAACATTGATACTCTGAAGTGGGCACAGAATTGTCTTGCTCCCCTTACTTTAAGATAATTCATCCTGTAATTTCTTAGTCCTTTATACTGCTTGACTCCTGTCTCATTCCGTTTGTCCCCAGATCCCACCCTCTGGACTCCAGATCTACAAACGTCTGTCTTCCACACTTTTGTCCCTGTTATTCATCCTCTGTAACAATCCAACCTAGTGTTTTTCTGCACTCTAGCTTCTAAACTCAATCTCTTTCCCACTGATTTATTGCTCCTAATGAATACTAGTCCCACATTTCCTCCCTTAACTTCTCTTCATTCAGAGACTGTGACTGATCTCATTATCTATTAGTTCGTTCTTTCGCTGGTTCTCGGTGGTTGTTATTTTACCCAGTTGTTTTTCTCCAGTCCTCTGTCAATCTTCAGATCTAGTTCTTGCCATCTTGAATTTCGATCAGATTTGTTTCTCCTGCCCCTTATATTCACATTCCCAGCTACTGATTTCATTGAGCTGCTCACACAGGAGGAACTTACTCCTTCTTTAAGTTTCCTGTCTTAGAGATGTTCTGCAAGTTTTATGTGCTAACCACGTAGGGTAGAGATCCTAGTGGTGCTTCTACTGAGGGAAAGTTCAGTGTTTGCTGGAGAATTCACATGAGAATAGCTTTGCCTGGACCCTAAGCCCTTTTAACCTCTCTGCAGGGCTTCTACTTGCCTGATAGCTCAATTTGCTGCTCACAAGCATATGTGTGTGCTCAGAAGCACCCCTGCCCTGAATCCCTTGACTGTCAGCTTGAACTCTACTCTCAATTAATATTCCTTACCTTAATACTCCTCACCTTAAACATTCCTTGATGAGTTTTACATAGCCCTGCAGACCCCACTCAAATAGCCCAAATTCTTCTGTTTCTTTTTTTCCCCCCAGCTCGTTGGCTATGAAGCGCCACTTCAGTTTCTTAATGGCCTCCAGTAGTGACTGGAGAGTTTGTCTCTTATCTTTTTTTTAATCCCTTGTCTATTACGTTTGTATCCCTGTGTTTTGTTCATGGCTTTCTCTGTATGCTTTGAATGGAAAAGTTTCTTGAGCTGATAATCCTAGTGAAGCAGATGCTCTGACATGCCACCCTTACAAATACGGATGGGGTAGTCAAATTTTGCCAAATAGGAATGTTATTGATTCTTCAGCTGGAAATTAGCATCTTGTCTTAGTTTGAGTTGAAATATTATCTGAAAATTAAAGTCTCAGGAGAGGATTTTCAATCTGTTTTCTGGGCAGATTAGGTAAAGTGATACCTATGAATTTTTTTGTTTGTTTTTTTACTATTGATTTCTGTGTCAGTTTTAGCACATTTATCTGTCCATTGGAGAAGCAAATGACCTGGCAGTGGATGAGATTTCTCAGCAGTGAAACACTGAAATCTGTCCCTATATACTAGCCGTCTTTCTATGTGAACAGCAAAACCATTAACCCTTGGAACGCCCCTTTTGCAAGGCCAAAGCGTGCAGAGGGGTTGGCAGCCTGCCCACTGGACCCTTTTGATCCACAGTGCACTTCCTGGCAAACCTTACTAGGTGTCCTTTCAGCTGGTCTAGGGCAAGGCTTTGATGTCCTGAGAACGTGGTCACAATGTGGATCACCTGTGGATCCAAAAAAAAGGAGCAGGGAAAGTAGAAGGAACGACTCCTCAGATCTTGCTGTATGGGTAGTTGGCCCAACTTTAGGAGCCAAAGTAGGAGCAGTGCAAGCTTTGGAAACCCCAAGAGGCTGACACTGGTTGGTGGTAACAGGTCCTGGCTCTGTAATCCAATGAGCAGAAAAAGGCACGTCACTCTGTGTTTGGTGCAAAGAGAAGATAAAGCACATAGCCTTTGGTGGTGTCGCTTACTGACCAGGTGGGTCGGATTGAAATACTGCTTGGGTGAATTCTGCATGCGGGTTAGACTTTGCTTTGCTTCTGACCTGTAGTTTCAATGCTGAAATAATGTCATTGCATCAAAGAGCCTTGCTCATGCCTTTCTGTCAGATTGATGATGAGAACTGTAAAACCTTGGGGTAGGGAAGATCTTCGGGAATTCACATAGTCTGAATATAAAATAAGAGGTAGCAGGCAGGGAAGCACTTAGACACTACTTCTCCTTGCCAGCACTATGGTTGGCATACCAGTGTCTTAAGGAAGATCTAACAAGGGAATGCTGGGTACCTAACATTGAGTCTGAGAAATCTGAAAGAAAAATGCTGTGAAGATCCTTGCTCCCATGGAGTTATTAAAGGAGCAAGATCTGCAAGTAATGCAGAGTGTTTGCAGAGAGACATATTGTTCATGGACTGTTTTATTTCTCTTGGTCTTTTCAGGTGTTCCAGGACCTTGGGACTTCTGTGTTGTCAGGTGCATTTAGAGGATACAACATCTGCCTCTTTGCATATGGACAGACAGGTTCAGGAAAAACGTACACAATGATGGGAACACCTGTGAGTTACACCATTCATTTTAAACTTAGGTTTGAGGGCAGGATGTCTAGCAGAAACATTGCTTTATTTTGAAACTGTGGTTGTGGTGCTCGTTGAGCAGAATGCTTATACATGTTTTACTTGGTATTTAAATGTATAAAATGAGAGCCTGTACATTTAGGTAAAAATAGAGTATCAGGTAAAAATATTAGAAAGCGTGGTGTAATTTAAATATTTATTATTAGATAATCTCTTGCTACTTATGAATCTTATCACAAAGTTAGAGGACAAAAAAAAACCACCAATACCCTGGAATTGTTCTGGGGTTTAGAAACTATTAGCCCAAGATAATACAAAGTATTCATTCCTATGGGATATTTTGGCAGTCTGAACTGTGCTGAAATTAAGTTACTATCACAAATAAAACTGGATACAATTCACAGTAATAGTTTTGTAACAGGTTTGATTATTTGCTTAGAATATTTGAGCTGTGGAAAGTAATACTTCACTTCCAGTTTTGACGTGCATTGGAATGGAGTTTACAGAAGCTGTTACATTTTAAGGTTGTCTACCAGGTATCAACTAAAGTGCATTTTAATCTTGCTACTCAGATTGATGGAGTCAGTTGATTTCCTGTGTTTTGCTGCAACACAAAGCAATCTAATTTTTATCCATGAAAATTCTTAGCTGTTGGCGAAACATGCTGCTAAAAAGGAAAAAAAAAATTTATAATTTGTATAAGTGGACCAGTATTTTCTGCATCTATAGGATTCAATTTTTAAGTTGAGATAAGGGCAAAATGTGTTTAAATCCCAAAGATAAGAGGCCTGTTCTAAGACAGTTTATTCTTTTGACAAGAGTATGGATTTTTAAAATTTTGTTTTCTCAATAGACATCAACAATAGGATTTAGTTACATTATTATCAGATTCTCTATTTATTTTATGTGACACCAAGCTTTATGCCATAAAAGCCTGAAGAATTGTTAAAATTTGGGTTAATAGGTGGCAAACTAGGATATTTGTATTACTCTATTTTGAAAATATCTTAGCAATTCAGAATGGCCACAACTTGAAATTATCATTATTTTCAATGAAGTTTCTGGATGTTGTGTTTCTAAGAGATTTCTTGCTTAAAACATAATTTCTTTCTCCAGTGCAAAACTGCTTTGATCTGATCTTTAATAACACATATTCACTGTGATAGAGTGTTCCAGTGTTTGGTATAAACTGAACTTTTGTCCATGGTGGTCCACTTGATGAACCTGGATTTTCTTCTCTTAACACCATTCCAAGGCTGCCGTCTAAAAAAAGCCTTTCATGCTATTCCACAAGCAGAATCCACCTAAGCCCCGGTGTCTTTCCCAGGGTGTGTTGGCACTGCAGTCACTAAAGTGTGAGCAACCATATCGTAAGAAGGGCTCATCACACAAAACCATGCTGTTACTTCAGTGCTGTGCAGACTGTTTGGGCAAAATGTAAACCACCCAGTCTGGATATTGTTAGCAGCCCCATATCCTGTTCTCTCTGAGAGACAAAATTTATAAATCTAGAATATAAAGCTGTTCCAAGGCTCCTCTGTGATGCCATAGCATGAAGAAATAAAAGTAGAATAAGGAAAAACCAAAAATATTCATGACCAATCAAGCAAGTTTCGGTGTTGGCGTGGCTTCATCTAGATTGCAACACCTCTGACATAGACATGTCCAGTATCTTTACATCAAACAGCTTTTGGGTTTAACCCAAGCCTCTAAACTTCTCACCAGTGCTGTGTACACTGCTCTAAAATTACTTTTGGTGTAAATAGCCGTGCTGTTCTGAGCTACACTCCATGGCTGTTTGTGTTGTAATCCACCATACAGTCATTACTGCACTATGATTCTGTCCATTTCTTATAACTTGGCTTTTGTTTAAAAATAGGTTTTGCATGAGTGTTAGAAAAATATTATTTAATTTTTTTCTGTTTATTATTTGAAGGTATCCATTGGGCTGACACCTCGTATATGTGAGGTATTTTTTTTTCTTCACTTGCATTTGTTTAATCAGTTAGATTTTTTTAATGTATTTTAAATTTACATAAACTTCTGGTTTCTGAAGGGCCTCTTTTCAAGGAAGGATGATTACTCAGACCAGACAGCATCGTGCAGGGTAAAGGTCAGGTAAGTGTGTCACTGTTTTGGACAACAATATGAAAGCTTTTAACAACATATTCCTGTGATCAAACAAAGTAAAGACTAGTTTATTTTGTTTCTGTTTTCTTCAATTATAGTAGTTTTGGAGTGAGGGGGAAAACACAGAGGAATTATGAGAAAGTATTGGGTTTAGTTTTCCATCTAAGTATAGTTCTTTGGATGCTGTCTGTTTACTTTTGTCTAAACAGCTGAAATAGGAATGCAGTGAAAATTTACTTCCTTTTTTTTTAACTCCTAAATTTGAGCCATAATCCTACATTCTGGTCTTACTCATTGTTGCCTTGGATCTAATAAAGCATTATATTCGGAAATCTGGGGATTTGAGCCCACTAGTGTGAAAAATCTGTGTAAGAGTCAGTTACATTGTCTAAATATACACTTTCTCCTTTTGTTTTGTTTTTAACTGAGTGCATTTAACTTTCCTTTTATTTTCTTTTCAGTTTTCTTGAAATCTATAATGAGCGTGTCCGAGACTTGTTAAAACAGTCAGACCGAAAGAAACCTTACACACTTCGAGTTCGAGAACACCCTGAAACAGGACCATATGTGCAAGGTGAGAGTGGCCTTCACAGTTAGCATCAGAACTGCAAGTAAATGTGTCTCAGGTGTGTATGTATCGCTGCATGTATTCCTGCAATGATCATAATTGCTTCTGCTCTTCAAGGGGTACTTTTCTTAGATGTTTTTCTTGTTATATGATCACTTGTAGTACACTGAAAGCTTTGCCTCTGTTATCCTACTGGCTGGATATCCTGCATTGTTTGCCATTCCAGCCTTAGGTCATATGGGAGCCATAGCATTTTGCTTTCTTTTATTTCAAAGAAATATTAACTTAATCAAGAAATCTACCAACATTAGCTCTAAATGTGTTCTCCAGACCAGTCTAAGGTCCCTTCATACCTGTTTCATACCTTGACAGCAGGATATACATTTAAAAAAAAAAAAAGAAAAGTAGATAAATTCAACTGTTTGATGTTGCAGAGCAGGCCATGAGAAGCAATGAAAATCTCACCCAAGTGAGAACCTAATAAGCTTGATTTTCCTTCATTGCACTGAAAAAGTACAGAATAGATAACATAAGTGCATTATATGACTAAAAACATTCCAGGCTTTTAAATTCATAGAATCATAGAATTACAGAATCACAGAATATCCTGAGTTGAAGGGATCCACAAGGGTCACTGAAGTCCAGCTCCTGGCCCTGCACAAGACCATCCCCAAGAGTCACACCATGTGCCTGAGAGGGTTGTCCAAACACTTCTTGAAATTTGACAAGTTTATAGCTGTGACCACGTCTCTGGGGAGCCTGCCCCACCTCCCTGTGGGTGAAGAACCTTTTCCTGATATCCAATCTAAATCTCCCCTGACACGGCTCTATACTGTTCCCTTGAGTCCTGTCACTGGTCACCAGAGTGATCAATGTCTGTGCCTCCTCTTCCCCTCACAAGGAAGCTATAGCTTGCAATGAGGTCTCCCCTCAGTCTCCTTCAAGCAGAACACACCAGGTGACCCCAGCCACTCCTCACACAGCTTCCCCACCACACCCTTCACCATCTTCGTAGCCCTCATTTGGAAGCCCTCTAATAGCTTTGTATCATTTTTATATTGTGGCATCCAAAACTTGTAACAGCAGCATCTTAGGTGGCTTTATTTTTTCTAGTGAATCAAAGCTAGAATTCAAAACATGTGACAGAACAGATGAAAATCAAAACATATTTTTTCCCATTTCAGTTGTCTTTCTTACTTTAGTTCTTACCTTCTCTCTCACTGCTTTTCTACTTCCAGGTTATTTTCAGTTTTGATTGGTGCTTTCACCTCAGGGTCTCACACAGCTTTAAATTGCAGTTTGGCCTTTGATATTTTGTAAATTGATTGGCTCCTTGTGTAAAGTTTGCTGGCTACATTGCTGTGTATCTGACCAACAGCTGACAAAAAACACATCTCAAAATCAGTGCTCCAGTGTAAAATCATATGGAGTAGCTTTACAGTGGAGATCAGAAAGGAAGAGTGTTTTCCAAACTGGGTATTTGTTTAGAAAGTAAATGCATACATTTCCTTTTCATCTTGCCTTATATCTAGTGGACAGAATTCCAGAGTAGCCTCTGGTATCACTGACTCTGCAACTGCTTGGCTGGCAACCAAGTGGGTAGTAACACCTAGGGGGTATGGACTTAGTACACAAAATGCATATCACATAGGATTTTATGGATCCTGTCACATCAGAGAAAATACTGATTTGTCCTGGCTTCTAAATAGAGTTCTTGTCTCTTTTTGTTTAGTGAATTTCTCTTGTTCTCCCTGGTTCACTTTTCTCCCTGTTTTTCTTTATTATGGCATTACACGTCACAGGGTTGTCCTCTCTCCTGAGATTAAAGCAAGATGTGACAACAGATAGAGTGACTTGACTGTGTGATTGGATGGAGCCTGACTGAATGGAGCCCAGCTCTGATTCCTTGGACACCTGCTGTATTGGTCATAGTACATCTAACAACCAATGGCTGTTACCAATTCCTCCTCTCAAAATCTGAAACCAGCAAAGTACTGAACTTGCAAAGTGTTGAACTTTCATGGTCCTGTACACAAGGGCCTATCAGGCATTCTGGTTGTTTCAGCTGTGCTTTCCCAGTACATCAGCATCCTGTTTTAAGGAGACTTGGAAAATAGATTAATTGGTCGTCTCATTAGTATGGCAAACATAATTCTTTGAAAAGCAGATTCATAGACATTTGGCTTTTATTGAGGGCTTTCCAAGATTCTCTTTCTACCTGCTTGTTATTGGAGAACTTCGTTGTTGATGGAGTACAGATACTAATTATTTTCTTTTAGCAGCTTCTCATTCACCACACAAGAAAAGGTCTTTAAACTGCTTCCTTCCTTGGCAATTTCCATCCCTTTTCTCAGGCCTTATATCTCCAGTGATTCCTTGGCTACATATAATGGAGTTACCCTGTTTTAAAAGAAAATAAAGTTATAGCTTCTGCCAATGGGCTGGCTTGCCTTTTGTCACTGTTTTGTCTTCATCTGGAGCCTTCCATGCCAATTCTGTCACTTCTTTTTCAATTCTATTGTGGCTTTTGTTCTTGTTATTGTTGGTTTTGTCGTGGGGTTTGTTGGAGGGTTTTGTTTGTTTGTTTGTTTTCATTGTGCTTTTTTTATTTAACCGTTTTGAACAAGGATTTTATACTTGGGCGCAACTGAAATTTTTGGGTGTAACAATTTTATGCTAGAGTTCTGAAATATGCCATTAAAGTTCCCAGTTGATTAGATTTTGTAAACTAAGAGGAAAGGATAATGGCAAGAGATAAACCTCAACAATATTTGCCACTTTTGGCCATGGTTGTAAATTCAGTTTGAATAATTTATTTTAGATGTTTCACTCCTTCTGTATGTTATGACAGCCTCAAAAAATAATTGTGTTAATGCCTGTAAGAAAAAATTTATTTTCAATGGTAAGTGTGATTCATATTTTTAAAAAAACCTGATCACATGCATGAAAAATGAAGTAATTTCTCTGCTGAAGACATCATGGGGTGTAATCAGATGCTGTTGTGAGACCGTGTGAACAGAAGTAATTTCAGGCTGGTGAGTCAGTGGCTTAGGACAACAGACGACAGTTTTTTCTTTTAGACATGTGTATACAAATATATATTAATAAAATTGCCTATGCAGTTTATGCAATTGAGAACTCTGACAGTTTGCTTTACTTGAGACAGCCCTGGTGCCTGTTGAGGAGAGGGACTAATAAAGTGTGATGGAACTGCATTCATTAGCTCACATCAAAAATAAGCAGCAGTGACTTGAATGCAAGTAAGAAGTACAGGCAGCTTGATTTTAATAAGATCATATTCAAGAAAGCCTCTTGTGAAGGGGCTCACAACACTGGTACAAAATGCCCTTCTCAACTGCACTAATGTATTGCTGCAATCAAAAATTGCTGAGCCCTGTAATGAGGGTTTTCTACGTGCTGAAGTAGCCTTTGGCAATTTTATACATAGTCTCTCTGTGCAGGATCAGAGTGCAAGAATAATATTTCCAGAAGCTATACAGCTGAGATCAAAATTATCAGCAAGTTTTCTAGAGGGAGAGCTTGTTTTGTGTTTCACTTCCAGGCAATTTACTGTATGGGAGAAATGAAATTGGTGAACATCAGCAAAGCTCAGAAATCTTCCCTTGTTTTCCATAGATCAAGCAAGTTAAGGGCTAGCATCTGTATTTGCATCACACTTCTTGCAAGCAATCAGCAATTTAAGGTTTGCTGACTTTTATCAGGAGCCCCTCAGTGTACCATTAGTTTTAGTTGTGTGTTTGGTGCCAATGACATCCAGAGTACAGTTAGCTGTGGATAAAGAACAGAGAGAGGGGAAAATCAGAAAACTTAGTCCCTTTAAGGACACTTAGATGCTCTGGACAATGCATTTTCCATTTGCAAGTCCAGTCAGAAAGTCCCAGCTCTGAACAGTAAGTATTTTAAATGTTTTGCAGCCCATCGTTTTTTCACGTAAAGGCTGAGAGATTGTAGCCTTTAAAATGCTGAAAGTGTTTCAGTGCTTTGGATTGGAATCGTTTCAAACTTCTCCCTCACAGATGGTTGCACTGTTAAGGAGTCGGCCTCTCTTAAATCAGGAAATGATGCAATCTATTTTATTACTCTGAGACAGATTTCTGGGGGAGATCCTTTCTTACTCCAAGGCAGATTTCTAGACAAGCAAGTGGGTTTGATCTTTGTATGGGACTTGAAAATGACCTTTCTTTTTCTGGCAGCCAACAGAACACTTCATCATTTCTTTTCAAGCAACATTTAAAATATTTCATTAACCTTCTTAGAAGGCTAACTGTTTTAAACTCTCTGTTAGATTCACAATGCCAGTGCTTAGGGAAATGTAGGCAGGTAAGAATTTCTTCCATGCCTTCTTTTTATAATGGGACTTTTATTCAGTTAAATAAGACCCTGAAAAGGGGTCTGGAAAACAATGTATGATAGTTTCCATATTCTGAGCTTTGAAGATCCCAGTGCTGCTGGAAAAATAATGGGCCTCTTTCTCAAATGGAAAATGTGATGACTTCTGGAATTAATGTATTGTAAAGAGACCCTAGAGAGCAGAAGAAATACTTTTGTTTGAAAATCATCCTGTACTTTGTGTGTGCAAGTGCTCATGCATGCACATTGCAGTCAGGGATTTTTTTGAAAGTGTGGGTGATCCAAAAATCTTTTTTTTCTTTATGTATATCAGTTGTTAAAGGGCTAAAGTAAATTCCCTTCTTTGGCTTAGGTTTTGCTTTCATTTAAAATGAAGCAAGCTGTTGTCACGGAAGGATAGACTAACAATATCAGAAGTACCTATTTCAGTCTTGTTGAACTTCTTATTAATCTTGATTTACATTCTAGCAGTAGATAAATGATTTGATCCAAATAAATTAAATTTTTTTTTCAGTACTTTACCCATACTTTTGTGGTCTGTTGTAAGACAATCCAAACCTAAATCTGTGGAGGGAGAGGAAGTTGCCCTGGATTCCAGCTGTGAGATAAAACATTCTGCACAGGCGTGTTTTGCTACCTATGGTATGACAGAGACTAGCTTCACAACTCAGGTGTTTTTTAAGAAGCCACTGCAGTACAAATGAGAAATAATCCTCGGTGATGAGGCATATTAAACTGGATTTATGGGAAATACAAGCCTGTTGAGGATAATTTTGTACGTGTGCTGGAATGTGCATTTTGCCAGAAGCTGGCAGTGCCACAGCACAGCAGCACACCGCCCTCCGCTGGGCCCCACTCAGTCATGACCACCCCTCCAGCACAGCAGGCTCTCAATGTGGTATTCCTTTCATTTCTTTAGGGGGTTTTCCCTTCCTTAAAAATAAAACCAAATTTAAAAAACAAAAAAGTGAAAACCAACCAAAAACAAACTGAAAGGAGAAGACAAGGAAATGATGATTCATATCATTATTCAGGGAGATCCTTCAAAAAGCCCTCTGAGGAGAAAAGGGCATGAAGATTCCCAAGTGCAGACTAAAGCCTAGTTAAGTAAGTGGTAAATATTCACAGGGGTTGGTTCCTAATTCTGTTAGTTGTGTGAGAAGAGCCATCATCCAGAAGCAATGGCCAAAGTCTTCTTTACAGGATCTGTACCCAAGTAGCAGCAGTGACACAGCCGAAAATTTATTATGGAGTTAGAGGTATACTGTTTTTTAAGTACCATTGTTGTGCAGATGGAAAAGTTCTGCTCTTTGAAGATATGAGGCATTTTTTTATACTAATGTCACTGCATTGGAAGGATGAAATAGTATTTTTTACTTAATTTTTTACAAAATGAAATAGTTGTGTTTTTTAATAACATTTACTCTAGTTGAGAGACTACTTATATAATAGACTGTCATCTCAGCAGAACATCCTTATTCTCCTGATGTTGGGTAAATTGTTGGATAAACTGAATGAAGCTTCCTGAGAAAGCTAAGTATTTAACTTTTCTTGAATCTTTGGCAGGTTTGACTCAGCATTTAGTTACAGACTACAAGCAAGTTGTAAAACTTCTAGAAGAAGGAATAGCTAAAAGGTATTTTATATAACAATCTCCATCTGTATTTAACACTTCTTTCACTGTGTGTTGATTTCATTGATGTTTATTTTACTGACTGTGTTGCCAGTGCTTTGACAGGATGTCAGACGTGGTGATCCTGCATATGACACACGCATAAGATGTTACCTGTCCTCTTACTGTCCACAGCAAGAGCTACAAGCGCTCATGAAGTTGCTTCTTCAAAACTGGTCCCATTCTGATTTACCCACAACATTCCACCATCTGTCTGTGATAAAAAATGCAAGCCAAGAAAACATTGTGCTGTAAACAGACATCTGTTTTTCCCCTTCACTTGCTCATGATACTTTAGACCAGATAGCTTTCAGCTCACTTGGTTGTCCAATTAAGTGATTTAAAACTGCTGAAAAAAATAATGCATACTTATTTATTTTCTAAAAGTACTTGGTTTACAATTATTTGGTTTTATTTCTATAAGTTCCTAGTCCAGATTGTGTGTTTGCTGTCAGAGAACTGTGGGATTAGGAGCACTGGTGAAGCCAATGATTTTGGCTCTTGTTACTTGAGACACTTTTTTGACAAGAAGCAGTGAATATCTTTACAGGTGCCATTACGGTAATGGAAAAGAATTATATTTTAAAGGCTCTTCCAAATCCTAATCACAGTTCCTAAACTGATATTAAGTCTTATCATAGGAGTAGTCAAGATTTTAGAATAACAGTGATGCTGGGAAGTAAATAAAAACTAAGCTGCATTATCACTAAAAACCCCATAGAATATAAACCAGGATTACGTTTTGCTGTTTCTGCTTGTAGCAATTAATAGATGTAACTTTACGGTAAAAGGAGACTATTTCAGCACAACAAAATTCCAGGTGAATACATGGGTTACATGGGTTGTGAGCAACTGAGATGTGAATTTGCTCTGTAACTACCTTGTGTATTGTTGGAGGTGAGGAGAACTAACACTTCCTCCTCCAAATCTTGGGGCACTTTCTTTTTCTCTTTTACTTCATAAACTTTGGTGCTGTTCCCTTACATTCGCTGCCCACTGTAGGGCTGTTTTCTGTCTTCTGCCCTTTACCTAATTGTTTGTCTTCCTCCTCCAACATCTGGAGACTAATTCAGGTTCTCTTTCCACCTCAGCTTTGGCTTGCTTATAATCACGATGTGCTCAGCTGCCTGTAGCTTTTGGCAGTGGCCACTCACACGGCTGTGGAGGAGGTGTAGGAAGCAGAGAACAACAGGGAGGAGAGTCCTGGCTTTGCCCTCACACCCTGGGCACTCAGCAGCGTACACACAGCTGCAGCTCTGCTCTCAAGTGCAACTGGTCTCTGCAGTACTGGGACAGCTGGGCTTGTAACAAAAGCATGGTACCACAGTCCTTTTCTGCACTACTAAAATTACATGCTGTTTTTGAGGGTAGGCTTGACAAAACTGATGATAAAGGCTGCACATATAGCTGATATTCAAGGTAAGCTCAGAGGAGAAAAACCTGTGTCCAGCTTTTGCCCTAGATAAAATCCTGCTTTCTTTGGGTTTTTCTAATCAAAACAACAATAAAGAAAGTAGAATTTCCAAAAGTTTGCATTAGGGAGGCAGTGGGAGGATCCTGCTGCTCCTCCTTCTGTGACCGGTTCCTGCTTGTCACAGTGCAGTGGGTCAGAGCACGAGAGCCATATGACTGGTCTGTCCATGCCGTAGAGTCAAGCAAGTGCCACACAGTGAATTACAGTATTCATTTAGTACTCACATGGGTAGACTGGTTAGTCTCACTGGACTCCTCTAGCACTGTAAAAGAACTGTATCAGCATCAAGGAACCCCAGAAGTGGTATGTGAAGGTTTTTGAACCCTTTGGTTTTGCCAAGGGATAAAAACAGGGACAAATGGAGAAGATGTGCTGGGCTTGTACACTCTGTGTTGGGGATGAGCTGTTTGATGCTGCTGCTGGCTGTATTTCTCTGCTGTGTTCCATGTTTATGCAACACCTTATACCTGTGCTTTGAGATATCTCCTCAGAGTGCGGCTGGTGGAAAAAAACACCTCTAATTTATCCTCAGTTTCCACCCTTCCAGATTCTCTGCAAATGCTCCGGGATCAGATCCAAGAATGCAGCCTGCCATATTCTCCGAGTTTCACATTTTTTCATTTATCTGCTGTATTTGTTGATTTTGATTTCCCTGAATACAGGGAAGTAACCCTTTGTAATTGAATGGTTTGTTCTTCTTTCTAGAATCACAGCAGCTACACATATTCACAATGCCAGCAGCAGATCCCATGCTATCTTCACCATCCACTACACTCAGGTTAGCTAAAAATAACCCAACTTCCTTTTCACTTTCAAAAGCATTGTTCATTGTGTTGTGCACTGTTTACTTGTCACTATTTTGTGCTGTTTGTAGTAATGGTGGAAGCTGTTACTTATTTCCTTTGGATCACACTGCAGATGTGCTGAGTGCTTACTGAAGTGTTCTGTTCCTTTGTGCAAGCTTATAGTCAGAAGAGATGCCAAAACCTCACTTTTACAAGAAATGTTTTCAGTAATCAGCCCTTTGAAATGCAATAACCCTCCTCGGAAGCTGTGAAAATTACATGTGAATATGTTTGAAGTTATGTTTTGTCACACTTGTTTAGGATTCTTAATTGAAGTAACAGCATTAGTTTACACCAAAATTTTGTATCTGTCCGGCTTTTTAGATGTGCTCATCTCTTTAGCATTTGGCATCCAGTACTCTCCCTGAGACAATGCAGCCTTTCTCTGGAGGAATTACATCCTTCCCTGGCAGGGAAGTCGTTCAGTGATCCAATAGACCTTTTCTATCTCACACTTCTAACATCCTGTAATCACAGAACATTTTGGGATATTTTTCCTTAGTTTCACAAAAGACCTTTGGAATACATTAGTGGAAAATAACTCTGCAAGGTCTACAAGAAAGCCTTTCACAGTCTCTAGGCAGTAAAGGTTTTTTTCAAGAGGAAATTGGCATAAGAGGGCATTTTCTCTGTGGGGTGAGAAAACTGTTGAGTTAATGGTTTGAACATAGTCAGAGGGTCAAGGTCACAAACAAAGGCAATGAGACAGTCGTATGTACAACTCAGCTTCAAACAAAAGAGCACATCAATTTTATTTTCATTAATTAATTAAGGGGAATATTCTTCCTTATTTGTGTTTTTCTCTTCAGGCTATACTGGAGAACAATCTTCCCTCTGAAATTGCAAGCAAGATCAACTTAGTGGACCTTGCAGGCAGGTAATAATATACTGAAAGGCGAAGAGGTAATTTTCTCTGAAGATGCTGGCAGTACTGTCTTAAAAGATGAAGTTTAATATTTTAAAATTTCATTGACCTAACAGTAAGCCTGACTTTCTTATAAAGTAACAAGGAATATTAAGCTAATACTGTCTTTGTCAATAGTTCTTCTGTACTGGGTATTGGTTTTTATTGGGGAAGAGAATTCCTGGGTCCTCAGATCCAATACTGTGCTGTTGCATACATGTAAGGTAATTCCATTCAACTCCATATTCTTATTAGGTGGCTTTTCCAGTAGCTGTCGGTGGAATTCCTAAATCTGAGCTTGAAAAGAGAGGGGGGAAAAGGGAATGTGTTCCTCATGGCTGCCTAGCATGGGCAGGAGAAAATAGTTAAGCTCACTGTTTATATTGTTCATATTCCAAAAGTTCTTAAGTCTCTGATCTTTGCTACGCATTTCGCTGAGGAACATGAGGTTGTGCTGGATGTAACAGAAAACAGAAAGATGGAAGTTGTGCTGAAGAGTTATAGAACAGTTATAGAAAAGGACTTTTTTTTTCCTGAGAACATAAATTGCCATGCATGTATGGTCAGAGAAAGTGGTACTGAGGGAACATACAGACTTTTGTACTGAGCCAGTCTACCATTGTGGAGTTGTGAAATATATATTGGTTTAAATTCAGAACCACTATGATTGGGTTTCTCAGTTCAGCCTTGAATTTATATTTTGGTGGGTCTTTATCAGTATCTTGCACCAACAGCCTTTGCTCATGGGTGTTTGGACTTTCTGAAATAGAGGACAATATAAAATATTCAAAGTATATGGGGTTTTTAATTGCAAAGCTCATAATTTCTGTTTTCTTTTATTGCTTGAAAGCATATAATGTTTTCATATTGACTGTATGTTAATAATTAAGCATTTTTGTTTATTTTGCATTGTCTTTTCCATGCTTGCTTGCTACAGTGAAAGGGCTGATCCCAGTTACTGTAAAGATAGAATTACCGAAGGTGCCAATATTAACAAGTCATTAGTTACACTTGGAATTGTCATATCCACTTTAGGTAAGCACGTTAGTTCTTTATATTGAAGGGTAGTGATAAAAGCATATGACTCACTCACCATGTGTTGAGTGTAAATGTTTGTTTGCATTTACATCAAAAAGCTCAACAGAGCAGCTGTGTGGTGTCTTCATAAACTGTAACGACATCTAAGAAAATTAAGTAGCCATGACAGAAAAAAAATTAACCCCTTTCCTGAGCTCCATGGTATTTCTCCTTCAGCACAAAATTCTCAGATGTTCAGCAGCTGCCAGAGCATTAACACCATCACAAGCGAAGGGGAGAGCAGTCATGTGGACAGTCCTCCCTCAGGCAGCAGCAGTGGGAGCAGACGGCCGGCTTACATCCCCTACCGTGACTCCATCCTCACCTGGCTTCTGAAGGACAGTCTGGGGGGCAACTCCAAGACCATTATGATTGCCAGTGAGTTTGGTTTCTATTAATTGTTTAACGTTTTGCGCTACATTGTGCCTTTAATATGCGCCTCTGCTGCAGTGAGAAGACAGCTATAACACTTAGAATCTGTCCTTGTAAAGATTTCCATAAATGCTTCATAGAATACTCAGGGAAATGAAAATATATGCGGATTGTGCATGGAATTATGTTTAAGAGTCTTAACAAGGTCATAGCTTTGATTTTAGGTGATTCATTCAGTTATAAATACAATCTGGAGAAGACATTCTCTGTGAGCTTAATGAAATAATCCTAGGGTTATTTTTTGGTTTTATTTTTTAAAGAAGCAAGACTAAAAAAAATTTTTTTTGAAAAGTGATAGGTTAAATGGAATGCTTTTTAAAATCGTGTTATTTGTTTTTTGTCTGTAGCTATCTCACCTGCCAGCTCCAGCTACAATGAGACCATGAGTACCTTGAGATATGCTGCAAATGCCAAAAATATTATTAACAAGCCCAGAGTAAATGAGGTGAGGCCTTGAGTTCTACCTGAGGCAGTCTGTGTAGTCACAATTTGTCTTCTTCTCAGTACACAAAATAATGAAGCCTTTAAGTACATGGGAATAATTTTGGCCACAGAACCTGAGGTTCATTCATTGCCTGTTCTAGGAATGAGCTCTGACTTTATGACAGATTCATTTGTTTGATTGTGCAGAGGTCCTTCACAGGCTGCACAAGTTAAAAGATGGCAGAGTATTAAGGAGAGAGTCAGGTGCTGCATTGGAGGCCTGAATTCTATTGCTGCCCCTGCTATCCCATTCTTGTTCAATGCTAAATGTTCCAGGTGATTAAGGCAAATTTTCAGTGTGTGCTTTTTTCTCATTTTCCACTCTTACTCTTTGATAAGTCCACATTTATCAAATGGGAAAACATAAATGCTCTCAATCAAGGACATAGTGCTAAAACAGACTGGAGGTTTTAGATACTACAGTCATAAGAACCAGCGTTAAAAATAATTCATGCGGAAATGCATAATTCTGTCTGTCTTTACGGCAAAATTCAAGCAGCACATACTGATCCAGATCTACAGTCACATATGCTAGAAATATAAAACTCTAGAATTGCTGCTCTGCAACTGAGCATTCTTGACCTGGAATTCTGCATGAGGCTCCCTTTACAAATGATCACATAATGTAAGGACTGAATCACAGTGCATCCATTTAAGGAATATACAGTGAATTTAGGTTTCAAAAAAAGTCTTGATTCCAGCTATTTCCCAATCTTTAATCCATTGACTTTACAGCTTTAGTAGTATTCTTTTGTGATTTTGTGATTTGGCATGAGTATATCAGATTTTATTTTATAGATAAAAGAATCTTAGAGTTGTACTTCACTATTTGCTTTCCTAAAAATAGTCTGTTAAATTTGGGCAGAAGGAAAACCTTCTAATCCTAGGTTTCCCAATTTTAGTTTGCATCTGAATTACCAGTGCCTATAAGTAGTTTTCAGACATCAATAGTAGCAGCAATTGTGTGCTTGGTTTTACCAGCAGCAGTTCTCAGCTCTGTGACAGGCTAAAGTCACATAAACACTCCTGGGTAAGCCTTTTGTCACATACAGCCTCTCAGCATCCCTACATGTGTACCCATCTTGCACAGCCCATGCTAGATCCTCAATCCCAGCCCTCTTCCCCTCACTGCAAATTGACCTGGCAGCCCAGAGAAAGCTGATTCTTGACTCAAGAGTCTGTCTGAACGGTCTGTAAAAGCTGTTTTCCAGAAACTGCCGGTGCGGAAACGCTTACTCTGAAAATGAGACAAATGCCTCCACACAAGCAGACAGGAAATTCTTTATGTATCAGCTGTAAAGGCTTTTAATACCATCCTTGATGAGGTTCTGACTTAGTCTTCTCTAACTGTATTTTATATAACAGCATTGAATAACAGCATCTTTCTGATGTAATGTGACTATTTCGAAGATAAATCCTTAAAAGTAGTGATTTATCCATCTAGTCATGATGGGAACAAATGCTATGGTAGGTCTATGTTAGAAGAGAGATGCAACAATGTTTATGGCGAAAGAAAAACTATCCAAGATGAGAACCACCTATCTCTAGGCAGTGTGTCTCAGGGGCCCGGCAGGGTGAAGCAAGGAGTACTGTTGTAACTTTACCTATTCTCCTCTCTTCCCGGCTGTTGGAATACCTCCACATTGATATCTTTAGCTAGAATGTTTTTAAGACTGATTTTTCCAATGGTTTGTGTCTCAATGTTTCAGGATGCAAATGTGAAACTGATCAGAGAACTGAGAGAAGAAATTGATAGGTTGAAAACTATGCTGATGAGTTTTGAACTGGTATGTAGCAACATTTCCCTACTGGAGCTTTTGTGTTACTTTAGGTAGCTTGCTTTCATCTCATCTGTTTATCTTTCCATGGTTATTGTAACTGGAGAGAAATGAAACGGTTCTCTAGGTGATTTTGTAATTGTTATAAGGTTAACTGCTTTTCTGTCTTTTCTCCTCTTTTTGTCACTATACTGATGAACCTGAAGTATAAGTAGTCATGTCCAACTCAAAAGGATTTCCTTGACTGTCTTTCATGGAGTTGGATGGTTTACCTGTCCAGAAATACCATGAAATAGAAATATTTTATTTTTAAGGGTATGGAAGCTTCAAGAGAGTAACTGATGTTTCACACTGCCTACACGCTCTTTCCCCCCCAAAAAAGTTGTGAACATATGTGAGCCCTCACAATAGAGCTGACATCCCTGGTGTTTTTCTCTGTTGGAATAATGATAGTGTCTTGGTTTTCCAAGCCATGGAGGGAATGTTTTGCCGTGGGAGAGGCAGAAACTACACTTCAGGGTTTATTTACAATGAACTATCTCTCAGTTACTGCTTTTTCACCAGTTCTTTACACTAAAAAATAGCATGCAATAGCTAGAGAGATGTAGGCTAGATGCTAGAAGGCAGCATGTGTATTTTGTCTTTCCTTCTCTTGAGTTCATCCCCTTGAAATGCTGGAGAGTGAAAGAACATGCCTGCCTGTTGTGAATAAGAAAATTAACATATAGATCTTGATGGCTGTTGTTTGTACAGAGGAATTCCAGTCCCTCTTGGAGTGATGACAGGGATGGAAATCTGACGGAGCTGGTCCTTCAGAATGAAATGAAGGTGTGTATGATTTACTTGATGCTGTAACTATCTCCTGTTCCACAGGGGATAGCATTGCTATGGTTGTGAAACTACAGTGAAAACTTCTTTTGTCTTAATCCTTTCCTTTTTGCTCTACACATGCAGGAAACTGCCACCCTTAAGGCATGCTGAGTGTGCTCTACCAATTTGTGACAAAAGTGTTGTGTCCTTAATGGGACACAGTCCACTGTGTATTGCTAAGTCTGCACAGTCTGTCTCTTGTTTGAAAGCTGTCTCGATAAATCACAGTAATTCGTTATACAGAGTCTGTCCCTTCTAACATAAACTCCAATTTATTCAAAGGAAATTATTGTACACTTACCAAACTTACTGAGAAGATTTGATCACTGGTAACCTGGGAAAGGTTTTGCAGACCTTAAGTTTTGCCCAAAGACAGGCAAAATAACTTGCTGGCATGATCAAAAAGAAAAATTAGCCTGCTTAGTAAGTGAAACTGTTCTCTCTCCTATTGTTTAAGATTGAGCAATTGACCAAAGACTGGACAAGTAAGTGGACAGACAGGAAAGCCATCATGGAGGAATACAGTGTGGACATCAACAAAGAAAAAGCCGGAGTAACAATAGATTCTAATTTACCTCATCTAATGGCCATGGATGATGATATCCTCAGCACAGGAGTGGTGCTGTATCATCTCAGGGTGAGATATGGTCACTTGTCTGATTTTACCCTTTAATCTGAAAATATTTGTTTTCTTTGGAAATGGAGGATGGTTAGGGTGACATTACAACAGCAGCTATCAAAACACGAAGGTCACAGATTACAAGACATAATGGGGGGAAAAAGCAAAAAATACATGGAAATGGAGAAGGAGAAGAATTTATATATGAATATAAGTTGACCTCTTAAGAATGCATGTGCAAACTATTTGATACTGTATTACAAGCAAAGCAAAATACTCAAATTAGGCATTAGTAGTTTGTCCACAAAGCATGAGGACAGTTGTGTGCCTATGTGTGGAAACATAAAGGATGGTGCTTAAAGTATAGCAGACATACTCGTCCAAATTTTATTATGCATTTGTATACTTAAGACTGGAATATTTGAATATGTATAGATAAAAGTAAGCTTTAAGAAACAAAAGCTCACTTTGGCAATGACTTCTATACATTGCTTTTAACCCTACCAGAGATCTGCCACGTAGATACCAGGTATGTAGCATGAAGGCTTTTTGCTTGTGACCCTACTGGAGTGGCTGTTTTTGAAGATCAGGTAGAAATCCTGGCCTCATGGATACTGTTTTGTAGTGTAGCTGCTAATTTAAGGCAAGGTTGTCTCCAAGAAACTTTCATAACATTGTGTGTATATTACTGCACATTATGGCATATGATGTGCATGGCTGGGTCAGACAGCTTCAGGAGTTTTTTTGGGTTTTGGTGAAGCAAGTGCTAAGCCAAACTTCAACATTTTTGATGTTGTTTAAGTGAATGGAAATTACTGAAATATTGATGCTACTTAATGTGAAAGGAATGTTCAATGGGCACTTGTACAGACGTGCACTCATTGCCAAAACATATGTTAAATATGATTGAAAATGGTGTATCTGTCTACTAATAAAAAACCTTTATCTAGATTTTGTGGTAACAGATAGATTTTAGGGGCACAGGATTTTTTTATTCCTCTTAAAAATGACAACAAATATTTAGAAGAGAAATCATGGCCGCCTTCTATCATGTTGAAAGAGAAACTTAACTAATTTTTCTCATGCTAACAAAAAGAAATTGTACCAGGTAATAATTAGTGACCAAGTATTTATGTCCAGTGCTGACCAACATGCAACTTCAACTCAACCCTACATTAACATTAAATATTTACTGGAAGCAACTGCTGCTACTTAAGTGTTTTTCTATCATGTGCCAATTTGGAAAGGGCAAATACTTTCCCATACTAATTTTGACAACACCTAATTTAAATATATTCATTTTAATGTCATAACCTGGTTTGAAGGGTCACCTTCTGAAGTCATTCATGACTGTCACACTAACATCTTTGTCCCTTCTTTCTTTGCTTCTAGATGCTGCCTTTTCTTTTCTTTGTGCTTTACATCTTTTAGTGTCTGGTGTCTGTTACCTTCATCTGAACAGCAAGAAGGTAAAACATTAGCTGTTCTTTACAAATTAGGGCTTCAACATATAACAGCGCTTTACATTGTACTTCTAGAGAGAAGTCACTGCAGCAGTTTTCAGATCATGCAAAAGAAATATTGGAGTAAAAGAAATCTTTTACTCCCCTGATTTTTCATAGTATTAATTGCCCTAATCGATGCTGCACCTATGCTTAATTTTCTGTCTTTCATTAATAAAAGATGTATGTTTTCCTATGATTTACCTGACCTTTTTTGCATAGCTCAAAAATATGAAATTTGTTTATTGTTTTAGTAAAAGGTGTACTTCGTAACCTTTTTCGAAAGCTGGAGTACTCCCAAAAGTGAAGGGGCAAAGCAATCTTACTCTTTATTGTTCTGTAATGTACCTTAGGAGTTCCAGCCTTAGTCATGAGACACAGCCAGAAGAGGTAACAATGTAAAAACACTTCAGCAGATGTGAAGATGTGCTGTGGTGTGCTAAGGTCGGGTTGTGCAGTTGTTTCGTCTGAAACATCTTTCACTTTTTCAGGTGGAATACTCAAATTAGAAAAGAGTATAAATATTACAATTATTAGCTCAATAATAGCATTTCTAAAATGAAATCAACATGGTCCTGGGTTATGGTTATTTTTGTTTTGTTTTCTCAATTTGGGTTGGTTTGCTTGTATTGTATCTGTACCCTTGGTCCCACCTGCAAGTTTTAGCTGGATTTAAAATTACCCAGAATCACTCCAGTGACTAGGATACTGTTGAGAATTTCCTGAGCCAATACTGCTCAGCCAATACACTTTTCTGAATTGAATTGTATTACCAGAGAGTTACTTCAGCAACTTGGAAAAGGTTTCTTTTGGAATTACAATAGCTATTTCTTTGCCAAAGAAGATAATTCATAGTGAAGAAGATAATTGTTAATTTTAGGAGTTGGTTTACTTCTCTTTGTATAAAATACATGTTGCTAACTCACTTGATGGAGTGGTGTGAGTCAAATGCCATATGGACTGTAAGTTTTCTAGAAGTTGTGGCCAACCCAGGTGGATATTTTGCAGCTGAGTCTGCTGAACATTAAACTGACATGTAGCTTGGTAATTACTCCAAAGCAAAGGCACAATCCAGCTTTCAGGCTCTCCATCAAATGAAGTCTCAGGGGAGCTCATGCCTGAGGGATCTGTTAGTTGGTTCAGACAGCTGAGCTCTGTGAGGAGCTTTATGATAACCATTCCCTTTCTGTCCAGGGCACAAACCCACTGTGATTTACCCATAATTACCTATAACTGGGTCACCTTGAAGTAGTGCACAGCTTCTGTTTTCCCAGTCTTCAGGCTTTCAATTACTACTTCTTGCTTCATCTTTAAATCTAGGTTTTACAATATGCTTGGAGCAGAGAGCATATTCCATTTGTTCTAATTTGAATACAAAATCACACTGTTTACTGCCCATAATTAATTTTAATATAACTGAAAGACTTGCCACTAAAGTAATTTTAGAGTGCATTTACCAATCACTTTACCATAACCAATTACAGTGTCTCTTTAGAACTGGGAAATTATCTTGCTTTGTTTTCCTAAGAAAAAGCACAGAACCGATAGACAGATGGTAAATTAATTGCCTTTTTTTGGCAGTTTTTTTCTCATGATATTTTTTAAATGATTCTTTATTATTGGTATTTGAAGGCACCCATAAAACTACTGTCTCACTTCCATTGCTGACCCATAATACAGTTTGATTCTTCTTGTTCTGGAGACTTTTGTTCCTAGGCAGTTCTTTTCTTTGAAGTTATTGAATCTTCAGGTTTGGGAACTTGCCCATGTTCCCTAAACACCAGAAAGACTTTTTATAGATGTCATTTAAATTTCAGAAAAAAGTTCTTCTTTAGTAGTTAGATTGAAGAGTTCATCATCTATGACAAAGTGCCCTTGCAAATTAGGAATTCTGTTACTTTTAAATTTGAAAAGCCTGGTTAATTGAATAATCACTTTGCAGCTTCTTTCTTTCTGCATGGTATTTATTAAAAGAATTATCTCATTTCTGCAAACACCAAATCTTACTGTCAAAGTTCAAAGCATCAGGATGCGTGTTCATATTCAAAATATTGGTCTCAAGCACAGTCCAAAAGTCATTTACTGAGGGTTACTTTATCTACTGGAGTTGTAGAAGCTGACATAGTTGCAGGATGAAGAGTAATTGCAATGCTATGGGGGACAGCAGGCTGTAATATTACAAAGTACATAGTGTTTGCTTCAAACAATTCAGTCATTTAGAGGCAATTTATTTTAAGTGTTTGGTAAAATGATGTGCCAAAGCTTTTTTAAGTAGTATATATAGTCTATTTTCTGTAACCGATTTTTGAATTAGTTCTTTTCTTGTTTTAGGAAGGAACAACCAAAATTGGAAGAAGTGACTCAGACCAAGATCAAGACATTGGTAAGAGAATGCTATTACAACTTATTTTGTGATATGGTCAGGTCAAACCAAGAGGTTTACATTTGACACATGTAATCGCCAGGTTGTGTTTCTATTTGTCAGCTCTCTTTATTGAATAAGGTAAGTAGAAGAGACTAATAATTAGTGTTTGCTAAAATATATGATTATTTTTTGTTTAAGAGGCCAGAAAGTCAGTGGACTTGACCTAACTGAGATCTCTTCAGAATTTTCTTCCCACTTGTGTAATGCTACACTAGAGCTTAAAAATATCTTCATCTTACATCCAAATTCTCAGATATTCTACCCTAAACCAGTGGCACAAGTGATCACGAAACATTGAAAATGCTTTTCAACTCTACTTGTATGGAGTATTTTAGATATAAAATCCAAATTATTCATAATATGTTTTATTTAATTTAATTTCTGCTTTTAATTTTAGCAGTCAATCTCAGGAGCTAGATACTATGATGGAGAACTGAAACTTTACACTGAAATTGGAATATCTGTGGAATCTCACCTTTGGTTAAGTTCTGCTAAGCTTGGTTGTGTTTGATTATTTTCCGCCAGCAGATTAGTGAATTATAAACAATAAGTGCCATAATGGCATTAAGAAAATTCAACATAATAGAAGAATTTGCACATCAGCTCCCAAATCAGAAAGCAATATGTAGTTTTCTGGTACCAGAAGTAAAGAAACAATCTCACTGTTTTCAATACTGAGTTTCAATAGTAAGTTTTTTCTTTATGATTAATTATTTGACTAGCAGGATTTCATGTCCTTGTTTTGCACATGATATAGCTCTCTGGGGTATGAAGTATGCATAGGGTCAAACAGTGTGTGGTACTCCATTCTGAGGAAAAGAGGGCAAACCCAACCCCTTCAACAGGAGAGAGAGATCCCTACGTTGTAGTTTTGCAGGGACAGTGGATTGAAAGGAATCACTGTATGATAGACAACCACTGTGGGATTGTGACGCTGCGACCGGTTCCAGGCGCACGCTGCTCTGTGAATGGCTGCCAAGTGTCTGGCTCGTGCCGTCTGTCACAAGGTAAGGCTTGGTTTTGCTGTCAGTGCTGCATTATAGTCACCTTATCACTGGAGTTTAGATCAAGAATTTATGGAACCTGAGCAGGTCGAAGAAAGACATCTCTCAGTCTGCTGCCAGCTCCACAAGGTTTGATCCATGGCTGGAGCTGGGACGAATAAATTAAGTACTCCACATAAGTAAAATTAAAACACTGGTGACAATATTCTGCCTCCTTTTGGCAACAGTAGTCTGTAGATTTCTGAAAAGGGAAGACCTTTAGTCAGAGACACTGTTGTGGAAAGTAGTGGAGACTGGCCACTGAAAGGGGTTTTTGGCAATTATATAATATGGTTGAAATGACCTTCAGCTTTTTCACAGTCTATTTAGGTGGACGCTAATAGCCACTAAGTCACAGGCTATGATAATGAATTCAGATTAAATGGATCAGGCTTCCATACTTTCAGGTTGTTAAAAGCAACAGTCCAGCTTCTGGGAACTTGCAGTGACCTAGACTCTTAAAAATATAGTGTAAAAACAAGTTTTCAGCAGTGGGTTGGTTGTGGTTTTGGCATGAAGTCATGCTGGCCTTTAATATGAACAGGGAATTTACAGTTATGTTTAGTCTGCAGAGATCTCCAAGATCAGTTTGCTTGGATGCTGCCATTAGAGATTGATAACTCTGCCATTCCATAGTGGCAAATTTTAAAAATAGTTCTCTGTTCCGTGGCATTCAGAAAGGTGTTGGTCAGAATTAATTTTTTTTTAACATACTATTCTATAGTAGTTTGATGGATTATGTCTCTGTAAATATCTAATTATTTTTTTTCACAGGGGCCCTTGTTGTCCTTGGCAAATCTCATAAGTTTAGATTCAATCACCCAGCAGAAGCTGCTGTCTTAAGACTAAGAAGAACAGTAAGTTCTAAAACTGTTTTTCTCTCCTAATTTTTCTTTCTTTTTTCCCCATTTTTTTTCTTCTTAAAAGCCAGCCTGATAAAGATAATATTTCATCTCATCATCATATTCACTTGCTTCATTTCCTCAATCTAATGGTCTGTAATGACACTAAACCATTTGTGGGAGGACACTAGCACTTCTTTCAGATGTGCTTAGCAAAAGATGATGCAGATGCCTTGAATAATTTAGTGTTTCCTATTTCCAGTCATGACTACAGTAGGGTTGAAACAAAAAGGCAGAATGCTGCAGTGAAGAGATCAGTTAAGAATCTTTCCAATCTGATAATTTTCTGACTTACCTTCTTTGTCATTTCCCTGTCTTGAATGAAGTATACTAGAAGAATTGGAAAATTTGTGGGATTAAGTACTTAAGTATTGTTGACTCTGAAAGCAGTTAATTTTTACATACATCAGAAATAGATAAAATATTTCTTGGTATGTTAAGCTCAGGAACTATCACTGTAAGTTATTATTTGGTTAGCTAGTTTGATAATGTTTAAGAACTGAGATAATTCTTAAAATGAATGACAAGCATAGCTAAAAAACCTGACTTAAAAAAATACAAGTTTTCTCATTTAGGAGTTAACCACATTAGCAACTGATATTGGCAACAGTCTACCTTTTAAAATGGATTTTCATTTATTAACATTTTATACTTTGCACTCTTCCATCCTTTTGCACTCACTTTGAGATAAGGGGCTTAACTTCTCTTTGTTTTCATTCTTAATTTCTTGATTATTGAAGCATGCAGTACATTAAAACAGAGCTGCAATAAGAGATGAACTCAGTAACAAATACTTAGCAATTTTGCTAATTATCAAAGACTAAGCAGAAGTTTAAGTGAGATTATAAACTCACATGGGAGGTATTATGCAGCCTTGCACACAATAGTTAATGATGGCAGTACTAATGATAACTTGGAAGTTCCTGGGTTGTTGTGATTTTTTTTTAATTCCTGTTTTATGTTGTGTGCTTTCTGTAGATTAATGAAACCCCACCCACTCGGAGCTGTGGAGCTTTGGACTGGCTCAATCTGCATGGAAGTGGCACCAATTCTCCACACTATATCCTTCCTTCTCTTTACCAGTAAGTTTAAAACTAAGAAAAAAGCAACTGAGCAAACAATTTCTCTTGTGGGCTGATGTCTGAAATAAGAGACTTGGTTCAGACAAAATTAAGCTGTATACAGAATAAGTCCCATGATGTTTTTTGAGTAGTCAGATAAAAATGTCAGAGAAAATACATTGGCCAACCAACTAATATAGAGCACTAAGATATAGAAGCAACAAACCTGCAAAATTATTTATCGATGCTCAATTAAGAAAATGCCTCAGATGAGACTGTCAGCCTTAATTCAGTTCACATGGACATCTCTTTACAGCTAATCTATATTTTTTACAGTATTATTACTTTAATGTGCAGAATGGACTTTTCAGGATATGATTTAGCCAGGGTAATTATTACCAATTGACTTTCCCTGCTAATTTGTTGTGGAAATCAGAAGATTTGTTCATAAATTCCCTTTAGTGCAAGTCCTCATTGAGCCCTTCATCTCAGAAAGCCAATGTGATTCCTTGTTTGGTTTTTTTTAACTGAGCAGTAAATAAGGCATCTGCTGCTTTCGAAGTGTTGCAGAGCTGCTCATTCTCAGTGTTTAGTGCATGCTTTTATGGCAGAGACTTTAGGAAATGGAAATGATTGGTGTGATGAAGATGGTGATTAATGTGTATCAGGAAAATGAACTGAGATATGTTCCGTGTTTCAGTTCATAACACTGAAAATAGAATATTACAGAATTAAATGTAATTGGGTTCTTTTTCTTTTTTAATTCCTCTCAGCCTGGCACATTCAATTAACCTGTTAAAGGCAAGAAACAGCCATCTTCTTATACTCATCTGTTGATGGTTCTGCTTCTTGCTAGAGTGTTTTTGGTGTGGTAACATACTGGGAATCTTTTATCTCTTTGTAGAGGAAGTATCTCATCTCATTTTTATGAGCATAAAATGTTATCTCTGTTTTGAATATTCTTTATGCTTCTAGTCAAGTGCCTTGCTTTCCACCTTGGATAGTGTGGTTTTATATGTTCTCTTTAATGTATCTAATCTCATATCTAATCAAAAAATCATTTGCTTTTCATTTCCTGCAGTGATACCTGTCTATATAAAATGTTACCTCATTTTGTTTCTTTACTGAAGAACATTTTACACATCATTGCTATTATTTTCTTGGGAAAAGTTACAAGGAATTGTAAAAATAAGGGTTTGTCTTATGACCTTAAAATGTACACACCAAGATGCTCTTTATGTTGCTAAAAACATTAGTTGTGGAGCTCTTTTGACAAGTTTTTTGATGAACCTAGAAAAACCTGAAGAAATCCAGAAGCATTATAAACAGTTTATCACAAATTTGCACTTAGTTTTCCCCTTTTTAACCTGAAAAAACTGCAGAACATTTCTGATTGTTTTTTTTTTTCCCAGACCATGTTCAGATAGAAGATTGGTTTGTGTTGATCAATTTTTTAATCACTTGGACAGGATATTACAAGCATATTACATTGCTTAAAGTTACCCTCATGCTTACCTAGAGGGTTTCAGATTGTTACTTCGGTAAAAATGAAAAATGTTATGGTATTGCACTTGCTGGGTTTTATCAGTGTCTATCTCTTACAGGAATGAGCTGTAAACTATGTCTAATAATAGTTGGTTTTCACCTTACATAATCCAGTGGCCCTTTTATCCTTTTGAATAGTTATTTGGCATAGGTGAACTGAACTGATCCATTCAGCCTGCCTTTGCAGTAACCTGTGAGCCTGTATTTCTGTACAGACAAGTAGTTTTGCTCATGGAGGGGGTTATGGTTGAGACATGTAGCCTAAGATCTATATTATAAGAATAAAATTATATATGTGGTCTCTTGTGAAGAAAAGTCAATGTCAAGTACTAAAAGGTGTGCGTGAGGTACTTTACAAACCGTAAGACAGGACTAAATGGACTACAGGGAGTGTTTATTTGATCACCAGTAAAACGTCCACCCTCATGCAGGGTCTCATCTCTGTCAGAAAGAGATGTTTAGAGGAAAATATAAGAACAGGGAAAGCTCTGTGTGTGTCTTGTTCTCTGTCTCCCTCTCACTTGAAGGTTCTTGGTGCTCTCCCAGCTGCTAGAAATCTGCATCTTCCTCTACTGAAAATTACAGTAACATCTCTGTGTACAGTAGGCTTCAGTGAAGTTTTCTTGCCTTTTTCCCCAAATATTTATGATTTCCTATTTTTATTTTTGCAGTCAAAAATGTGGAAACTGTGAAGAAAACAAATGTTCTCTTGAGCTAAGGTAAGAATATGAATGTGTCTAAATCTTGCTGAAATGTTTGACACCTTTACCTTTCTCCTGTGCTACAATGATTTCCTCCAGAAGAGATGGAAGCTAGACTTTAAGCTTTAATTCAAACTATTTTATCATATTGGAACAAGAATCTGTACATGCAGCTGAGTTACAGGCAAGGCTCTGCAACCATCTTCATATGAGATCTTGTGCAGATGGTTTGCATCTTTGTTGAATGTGTAGCCTCCATTTAAAAGCCATAACCAGAGTGAGGCTTACTCTGAAGCTGCCACCAATTTCAAGCATATAAGAACCCTAAATGTAGTAGATTTTATGCCAATAGTAGGTACTGGGAATACTCATTAGTACTTTGAAAATTGCTTGGATAAATTGGGTTCTCTTCTTGTGAGAATAAAATTGCTTTAGGGAAAAGTAAAAAAAAAAATTAATTCCTAGCGTAGAACATGGTTCATTCATGCAAAGAAGCACAGCAGCTGCAAACAGAAATAATTCAGAAATTGTTGAGTTTCCATGGGTTTAAGTACCTTTTTCATCCTTTGCTTTCCTCTGGATTTTTTATTTCAGATCATATCTATATATATATTACAGTAATGATTATTAACGATATGAGTCTTATCTCCCATGCTCTCAGTAGGATGACATTTGTCTCATCTGCCTTTCATGGGTTGAATTACCAGTTCAACCTTTAATTGTACATTAAATTATTTTGATAAATTAGAGGAAAAACAATTTTCTACCATTGCACACAAATACTAAAACTTAGGCATTCCCTTGAAAAGGGTTGTGAGTCATTATATCCTTACTTGTTTGCTTGCTCATACACCCTACTCATAAGAGCCCCTGCACTTCAAATTTCTTATGTTTGCTGTCAGCCAGCAAACACACAGAAGGCTTGTGAATGGCATCAGTCATCATATTATAGCATCACCATAAATAAGTAGATAATAAAGGTCTTTGTCCTTCCATTGCCTCAATATCATACTGCGTATAAATAAAAACTCCGATTTTATTGTCTTGCTGGTTTGAAAAAAAAACCCACAGGAGTTTTTCCATTACAGTTCAGTGGTATAGCAGTACACCGAATTAATTTTAGCTGTTTGAAACATGTTTAAACTCCCTTTCCTTGAAAATACCAACATTGTTAAACTGGGGGGGAGGGGGGGAATCCGATACAGCATAACAACATATTTATTATTTTAATGTGGTATAGTTAACTTGTCCAACTAATACCTGTAAAATACTCTGAGTTCTCACTAACAGCTTCCATTTGAGAATTTCAAAGCGCTCTACCAAAAACAAAACAAAAAGGTTAAAGAAAACTTTTGCATCTCTTGAAAGATCCCTCAAATATTCTGTTTCACAGAGAAATGCACCGTGGCAGTTACAGCAACTCTACAATTTACAGCAGAACCAGGTGTAGTGGGTTAGCAGGGTAACTACCTAATTCTACATATAAGTGACATTGTGAAGGGAAAGCCTGTGTTAGCTGAACTGGAATTTAAAGAGGCAGCATTGGCCTTTATTGGAGAGTGTGGCTGTGTCTTGTGCCTGTGACTCTTTGCCAAAAAGAGGCCTGTTTTAGAAATGTATTTAAAGGGGTGCCTTAAATAAGTCATTGCCTTACTGTTATTTTGGGGCCTTTGGCAAAGAAAAATAGGTTTTGCACAGAAAGGCTAAAAAAGCCACGCATGAAAAAGCACGGGTGTGCTTTTCCTGTAAGCAAACCAGCTGATCAGAAATCTCAATGATGGTAACTTGATGGTAACTTCTGTCAAGGGGATTACTATGTGTGTACGTTTCCAAAGATCCCTTATTTCTAAAGGTTTCTGACTCTGCTGGCCATTTGGACTGATTTCTGGCTCCCACCTCCTGCCCACCACTCCCCAGCTTTTGCTTTGAATTCTGTGAGTGGCATTCCTTCGAGAGGCTGAAGGAGGTGATAATACAGGGTCGTTTTATCTCCTTCGCTGCTCTTCCCTTTGCTGTAAGGAGGAGAAGGGAGAGGCTTGGGCCCTGTGCTGGGCAGAAGCAGATGTACGATCCTGTGCAGCTGCGTGGTGCCTGCTGCTGCTGCTCCGAGCCCCTGCGGGAAGGGCCCCGGATTGGACACGGGAAGAGGGGGAGGATGGAGCTGGAGAAGGTGGGGGGAGTTGTGTAGATGTGTATTAGTGGATAGGCTTGTAACTCTAACTTGTGACTGCTCTCAGTGTGGGGTTTGCAAGGGTGCAAAATGCCTTGCCAACATCTTTGTTTCTGATCTATTTTTAACTCTTTTTCCCTTGGGGAAAATACTTTGTAAAAGAAAAATGGGATTTGAACTCTAGGCAGTCAGAAAGATGGGGATGCTGACTTGACTGATGTTTTCTTTGGGAAAACTGGCAAATTTCAGCTTTTACCAAAAGTGATTATTTTCACTGGAGTTTCTCTATTTGAGCCTTAAGATTTTGTTGCAGCAGGTATTCAGCCTCACCACAGAGCTATTGCTGCCATAGTTACTGGAAGCTGCAT
Organism: Falcunculus frontatus; assembly: GCA_013398115.1. NCBI lineage: Eukaryota > Metazoa > Chordata > Aves > Passeriformes > Falcunculus > Falcunculus frontatus. Next base: position 1,790,813 of record VZRV01010981.1, on the reverse strand, counting down.
TATGCTGTAGCAGCCGCCAGCCTCTGCATCAGCAGTAGAAGTGTTTGGGGAAGAGGGGAGGAGAATTGCACAATAGGATCCCAGAGAGCTGACAACAAAACCGGCTGGGAAAAAAATGTGGATTTAAAGATGGTTCATTTAGCATGCATCGTGCAAACTTTGGAGAGAAAAATGAGATGGAAAAGCAATCTGGCAGAATCGGTATAATCTGAACGTTTTCTCAGTAATTTGTGATTATCTTTAGTTTAAGGTTGGTGTCTTTTTGTTGTCATTTTACTTGCAGCTTTTAAAGGTTTACTTGGTGGAGGGGGTAACTGTTGACACTTTTTGCTGCATTCGGTACACCCAGAAATCTGCATGCTTTTATGAAATTCTCTGCAGAATTGCTTTTTTTTTAATATGCTGTATGATAGAGTATGCTGATCCTGTGAAACCAAGACTTCATGTATATCTCAATACCTACAGAAATGAAGCTGTTTCTCTTGTGTTTGTCCTGAGGTTATTTTATTTCCTGCTTGAACTGTACTGAGTGTAGGTTGCTAATGTAGAAAAGCAGGAATGAGCAACAGCATTCTGTGCTTGATAGCTGTATCTCACAGTATTCCGGTGTTTCAAGTCTAAATTTAACAGTACATCTGATTTAAGACGCTTTAGATGAAGAAATTAGTGATTTCACCTACTTATTACAAAATTTGGCTAAATTCTTATGTTAACTGGATTGATACTTGGTTTTAGTTTCGTCATTCAAACATTTTTACACAAACTGTTCTTTGAATTGCTTATTAGGTGATTTAGCTGTGAAGTGTGTGTGAATCTGTTATTTTCTTCCTGGGCCATTGCCATGTCATTTTTTAGTTTAGTTTATCATGTTATTTCCACAAACCAGCAAAAGTGTGCTGACATGACATAGCATGTTCAAAGGTAGAAAGGGAGCATTCTGACTTCATGTTCTTGGTTTCACCAGTTTCTGTGAGAGACATCTGTATCCCAAACTAGCCAGTCATTCTGCTCTCACAGTCAGTATCTCACAGCCAGAGGGAAAACATTCTCTTGCATTTGTGTGTTATGTAAGTGGTTCTGCATGAATTTTCATTATCTTTTTGTTCCACTTCAGAAAACTGTAAGAAGCAGCTTCATAAAAAGGTGTTTAATGTTCAATCTCTGTATTCAGACCTGGCTTTACTGCCCTGCCTGGTTCTTGTTTCGTACTACTCAAAAATAGGAGATGAAGCAGAGACACTGAAATAACAGCAGAACTGCAATTTTTATATATACCTGGAGCAACAGCGTTTTATTATGGAGACTTTGACCTTACAGAGGGAGAATTGTACCAACTAGCTACATCATCTGAACAAAAGCAGAGAGAACACTGCAGTGATTGCTGTGCTGTGTTAGTTTTTCTAAGGCTTAAAGTGAAGTATGGCTGTGCCTCTGTACTCTGCCTTTCTGGGATGTAGTCATAGTATGGAGCTGTGATTAATACCATCCATTTGGCCTGCCTCATGTTCTGCTCTGCGTGCAAACACACAGAGGGCTGTTGGAAAGGATCTCACAGTTTCACGTTAGTTCAGCAAAAAGCCATTACCACACACGTGAGGGAATATGCTAGTGCTGCTGAGAACAAACAGCACACTGCCACGTGCATTGTTGGTATTGCTTATTCTCTGATCCTTTATAATGTGGGGGTGGGGTGTGGTTTAAGCAAGGTTGGAAAGTATGGGAAAAGCTTGTGACCGTCTCACAACTGTAAACAGATGTTACCTAACCACCCCTGCGAGCGTTGTTAGATCTCTGGATTGAAACGCAACGCTAAGTTGTTTCATTTACTTAAATGTTCTGGGTTTCAGTTTGTAGGCAGTAGGAACTCTGATAAGTCAATTTTATGGAAAGATTGGCTGAGAGCTAAAAGTCATGGTTAGGAAAAATGAGAGACATTTTATCAGAGGAATTTTATCTAGTTTTAGTAAACAGTTGCAGAACAAGAATTCTTTCTCTACTGTTTTAGTATCATGCTTCTTTTCAGCCTGCTGACAATGATTTATTCAGTTTCCTCAGTCTCATGCATAATGATGCTAATAATGATAAATTAATAGAAATCAGCTCTTCTGATACTTGACTTTCTGATGTTTGATAATGCTAATGGATCCTCGTCACTTCTCTTGGATGAATCTACTTCGCTTCTTTCACACATCTTAGACTAAGCAAGTTGCCCAAGGTCATGTGAGACAAGTGACAAATTTACACTCATATTTTTCAGCTTTCATACTGCCATAGGAATCAGAGCTTTCATATGTCTGTTAGTAGAACAGGTTAAAACCTACCTCATCACCAGGCTCCACAGAGAAGCTGTTAGGTTTAGTGCATAGGCATCCAGAGGCAGTCCTCGTCCTGAAGACCTTGCAGGCCAAGTGTGTGAAAGCACAGAGGTCATGTAACTGCTCCAAAATCAGAAGTGTCTTGTCTCAGATCAGTACTTTAACCTCCAGATTATATGGCTGCTCCATTACATTTCCCTTAGAAAATATGGAAGACAATCTCAAAGCTGCATTTAGGGAAAGCTTCCCTCAGAGTTACCATTGAAACCATGGGAGCTTTTTGTAAATGAGACACTTCACATTTAATACTATGTTTGGAAAGTGGTTCTTCTTTAGTTAACCAGTCTTGCTTTAACCTCTGAGTTTGTCCCCCCGTGGTTGGTGGTGTTTGAAATACCTGAACAGCTGGAGATTTGTAATCGCTGTACGAGCATTTCAGTGCTGCAGTGAAGTGTCAATTCAATCCTACTTCAGCTGAATGAGAAATGAGGCATCCCACTTCTATTTCCTGGGGATCGATTAAAGTTTATCTGAGAAGAAAAAAAATTACAAATCACAGGATACTGGCATCTTTGTAGTCGAGCCAAGGACAAATAGATCTTGGACCTGTACATTCTTATAATTTGTTTGTGTGGGTCACAAATAGACACAAACCATTTAGCAGATGGCAGCAGCAAAGTTTGTACTCTATTTGTTCTCTATCAGTTACTCTCAGCATTACATTTACATAAACATTAAAACAAAACAGACTTCTGTTTTTCTCATGTGAGCAAAATTCATAGTAATATTGTAAATTATTTAAAATCTTAAAGCTTTTATGTACTGAGGCTTTCCTACTACTTCTTAATAAAGTGAAATGCATATTCCATGTAAAGGTACTCCAGGAGATTTGTAGGCTTTGGCTGCCTAATTGTTTCGTCTGTTCTGTCTGCTAAACTATCACACAAAATCAAGTTTTTGCTGTAGAAATGGTTGCTTTGAACACATGCTTACAGTTCTCAATCAAGATGTTAAATTATTCCAGTATAGCAAATACTCTTTTCATACAGATGACCTTGTATTGGTAGTGATTTTACAAACTACATGGTATTTCCAAAGATTTCCTTTGAAATTATATTTTTGGAGGTTTTTTGACCTTCAGGAACTCTTTAGAGTTTTGGTGTCTTTGATTGCTTTTGAAGTATAATAAATATATAATTTACTTTCTTAGTAAAATATACTTAAATCATTTTTTCAAGACTCAAAGGTTTAATTTTCTGAGGTTATATATAATAATGCAGAGTTTAGCAAGCAAAGATCATATATCACCCTCAGGTATCACCTTACTATAATGTTAAGAATTTCTTGATGATAGCATGTGGAGAGGTAGAATATATGTTCCTTTCAGAGGGCTAAGGTATCTTGAATATTAGAAAGCACTGTGTTAAGAATAGATACTATTTTGATTGTTGTTCTGTGCGTGCAAAGTTTTGGCACACGGTCAGGAGCCAAACACCTTGGAGGAGACTGTAAAGCAGTTTTTCACGGGTTAGTCACTTTTCTGATCACAATTCTGCTCCAAATATAGAATCAGTAACTTGATACAGTTCTTGCATCCAACAGAGATTTGGGTGATCAAGGTCTTTCCTTGGCACTGCCAGAGACTGTCAGTGTAATCCTGACAATGCCTGTAAATATTTCTAGGTTGGAGTTTTTAGTCTGAAAACAAAGAACGTTGGTAATTTCTGTAACGAGCTTTGAAGTACTTAGATGACAAATATCTTATATAGTGGTTATAAAATTTTATAACTTAAAAACAACGCCCTCCCCAGTTTCATTTATAGAAGACTACAGCAAAATGAAAAGTGATAATATTTTTTAAATTCTTTTTGCTATTATCTTTCTGGCAATGGAATTACCTGCTTCACTATTAGAGTTTTCATGTTTGCTGGCATTTATGACACTTACAGCATTGCAGCCTGCTGTGACATGCATATACAGAGCTACAAGTTTTTGTCATAATGCACCCTTACTGAACAAAACAGCATCTTGAATGTTGTCTGTCTTTCTTTAGTAAGATGACTTGTTTTATTACAAATAATATTTGTTTCTGGTTTAAATTCACTGTCAATTCATTTCTAACAGCAGAGAAATAGATGCTGTGCATGAAGAGTACAAGCAGAAACTGAGAGACCAGGAAGCTTTCCACAGAAAACAAATTCAACGACAGCAGCTCTATGTTGAGGATTTAAAGCAGCAGATTCTGAGAGGACAGATCAAAGCAGAACGGGAACTAGAAAATGATCAAGCACTCATCAACCAGCAAATCCAAGAAAGTGGGTACCTGCCTCTTCCCCTCCTCCGATTCCCTTCCATTACTGCATACTTTCATCCTCTCAACATCTTTTGTCCTAGTGATGCTTTATTTTATGAGTGGAACTTTTATTATGGCTAATTACTGGATTTCTCCTACATTTGCCTTTCCCTTGAGAGCAGTTACTAAGCTTTGATTAACAGAACTAAAGGGCCTCGTTCGCAGTGCTCCAGCAGCACTGTTTAATTAGCACTGCAGGTCACTGCTGGGAGGGACAGCACCAGCTACTCCCCTATGGCACTGAGAGCCTCTCCTCTCCTCTCCCAGACTGATCCCAATCCTGCCTCCCTACAGGCTTGCTCTGCTCATATCTGTAGTTGTAATGTAGACCAAATCCACTCTTGCGTTTTAAGTTTTTCTTGTGATTTACTTGTGCTTCATCCCATGAGTTGTTCTTGGAGCTTGAAATGAGTTGACCATGGTAGTTCCTACTAAAAGCTTTCAGGGGAAGTTGCTCTAACAACAGGATGTGATAGGAGCCAAGCAGCACTTCTGAGACAGCGCCAGATCAGTTGAGGTGCTCTCTCATTGATGATGTCACCTGTAACAATATAAATAATTTTCATGTGGTTTTGATTAATTTCACTCATTAGGAAAAGTAGGGTTGTAACATAAGACTGTGGCTTAAACTGAACACAACATGTTTTGAGGAGTATTTTTTAGTGTCCATGGCTCTTGGCTGCGTACCAGCAGACATATTCAGTAAGATGCCTTGGAGGGGTTGGGCTGCCCCTTAACGAGCTTATAGACTGATCTGGGGATGTTTTAAACCTTGAGGTGTTTTTGAAATTGGGTGGTTATAGTCTTCTCTAGTTTATCTTCTAGTGAATGATTTGCTCTAGGTTTCTTGATAAGCAAAGGGTGCCTATACAAAGGTATCATTCCCACCCGGCAAAATCTTCTGTTTGATCTTGGAAGAAGAAAACTTCTGTGAAGTTTTTGGCAACGTCTCAGACCAAAACTTACGCAGTCAGCTATCTTTTAATTATGCCAGCCACAATGAAGAGATTAAAAGGAAATTGTTTTGATGGGATATAGCAGAAGAATATGTAGATAGTACAGAGAACCAGGAGAGTTTCCCCAAAACATCTTTATTTTGTGGCTCTGTAGACTTGTTTTCTGCTTCTCTCTAGTTCTGCTGTTTTCACTGCGTTCATGCAAAGCTTAGCTAAGCAGGTAGTTTTTGCCAGCCAAATACAATTCTTTGCTTGGCAACCCCCCAAAGTCCTTCACTTCTTCTGTGCCCTCGGTGGCTCAGCTCCTGACAAAGGCAAGTTTGTGAGCAGAGATTAATTAGCATCTTAAGCTTGCAGCTCTCTTGCAGGGAAGCTCTGGTCTGCCAGATATTCTGCTTGCTAAAAACATGCTAAAGAGAACACATCTGGAAACAAAGTTGAGAAAAAAAGGTTTGTATGTGAAAACTTAAAATGTTATTAAGGAAAATTAACCTACGTAATGACAAAAATGCTTCCCTTTTATCCGTAGAGTAACCATAGAGCTAGAATTCCTACTTCTGTGCATGTGCTCTGTGCAGATCTGCCAACATAAGCAGGACAGGAGACTCATTGTGATGGGGATCACTAATGAAGTATGTTTAACAAGATCAGTAGTCATCAAGTAAGTGATACCTACAGCATCTGCACTAATGATTTCTTGCGTTAGGGAAATTTCCAGAGCCCCAAATTCCTCTCTTGCAGCTTAGCTGTGCAGAGCTGCAGGTAGTCCTCATTCATCACATCAAACTTAAATACCTCTTAATTCCTACATCCCTGAATAGGCAAAGAAACGTTGCTTATTTAGTAAAGGACTGCACACTGAAAGTAAGCCCAGCCAAAACAAAATGCTGCTACTAAGACAGCAGTGCTTTGGAAAATTTTGGTTCTTTGAGAAATGCTCCACTTGTAAAGAAAATTGGCCTGAGATTTTTACATTGCTTGTTCAGCAATGGATTTTTTTTTGTTTGCTTTGAGAGCTGAATATGTATATTTTTATAGCAGCATAAAAATCTGCTTCATTAAGAGAACGTGTTCAAGGCATCAGATAAAAACTGGTCATGGTGATCTCAATAATCCCTTCTTTTGTTACAGTTCATCATAGCTCAGATTGAAGCTGGTGTGCTCTGAAAAACCTCTAAGCACATCCATCCCCTGCATGGAATAAAAGTAGTCTTGCATCCAGGGTTAAAAACAAATCAGCCTAGCTCTGTTCTCTACTGCATCCTCACTGACTGCAAAGATCAGGTTCTGAATATTTAGAGAAGACTAAGTATTTAAGCAGAGGTAACATATTTTGTTATCAAATTAGGTTAATCACTTGGTTTGTGAGCATATTTGGCATTTATGACCTATAGGGGTCATTACCAAAAGCAGAGAAACTAATTATTTTTGTGGAGTAGAGTGGTAATTCTGTGAAAAATATGCATTGACTAATGGTATGATCTTGTGTTTTTTGAATTGTTTGTCATAATAGCTAAAGGTTGTGTTGGCTTCACCTGCATCCTTCCCATGAAAGTATTTGTTTTATTTCATGCACATTTAACTAGATGATCTTTAAGGTCCCTTCCAACCCATTTAAGGATTCTGTAATTTTATGATTATGTGCTAAGATACGTGGATTCCCATCAGGTTGTTTTGGAAAGTGCTTGTTGGGGCAGCCATAGTTGCAAGAGATAGCAAATTTGTGGTTGTTGCTCTGCCTCAGCCAGGTGCCACACAGGGATGGTTTTGCTTGGAAAGTTTTCATCAGATGCATTTATAGAGGCTATCAGAACTCTCTGGCAGGTACCTATATGATGACATCCTTGTAGCCTGGTCTGTAACTCACTTGGAAGGCTGAATTCCCATCCACAGGACTGGTGGCTGTCAGCTGCCCTGTAAATGAGGCCCATCCACAGTGGGGCGTAGGGAAGTCCAGCCTCCAGGCTTACTGAACTTGCCACCAACAGTGAGCACAAAAATTGCCATTTCCTGTGCTAAACAAAGTCCATTAGTATGATGCTGGTCTCCCTCATTTTCCATTTCCAGCATGCCAAGGTAAGTGAGAAAAAATACTTTGCAGGTGGGTTTTTATGGTTTAGCCAAGTCAAAGGGGAAAGGACAGGAGCAAAAGGCACAAAGAAATGCTTGGTGTAGAATAGTTGTAAAACACTCAAATGCAGTGATGAGAAAGTCAGTAAGATTTCAAGATTGCACTAGTGCTTATTTCTCCTTTCAAAATGTAGGAATCTATTAGCCAAAGGCTCATTAGTGTGTGTGTGAGATTCCATTTGCTGCATTAGCACAGAAGCAAATGCTGAGCTCTGTTTAGCTCTGTGCAGCTTCATCCTCTTGTTAACTTCATCCCTTGTTAACTCTGCTCCCAGTGCACATACATTCATTCCCATACAAAGTTTTAACATAAGACTTCAAAATAATTAAAGCAGAAGTAGTAGCGTATTTTACAGAAAAAAACTAATGAAGTCATACTTCTCTGCTGTGAATATATACCCTGTGTCTGAAAAGTGCAGAGAATTGAACTCAGGTCTTTTCATGCTTCCACTGTATTTTAACAAAATTGAGGTGATACTCGAGTATCACCTCAATGACATCTGTTCTACTTTTTTCTTACAAACAAGGTCTTATCCACCACTCTCCTTAGCTGTATTGGCCAAGCCCCTGCTTATATCCTGCAGTTGCTACCTGAGTCCTTAACCCAATGAAGAGGCTTTTAGTTATCAATTAAGTAGAGAAATGGTACATTTTTCTTTAAATGGTTTGTCAAGTCTATACGTGCATAGAAATTCTGTTCTCAAATGACCTCTAAAGGCTGATTAAATTAAGAAACAAGATAGTAATAAATAATGTTTTTCCCATGACTTTTACATTCTTTCAATCATTGTTTTGTTTACAGATCAGCAGTGGCTTATAAATGAGAATAAACGTCTGGCTGCTCTTCAGCAACAGCAGAGGGAGTTTGCAGTGCAAACAGAGGCTCCACTGTGTGCAGAGGCTGAGGTGCAGAGAGCCACTGGGCTGGAAACCTGCCTTTCCTTGCTACAGCAAAACAAGAAAAGACTGGTGCAGCTGGAGCTCTTGCAAAGGTACTCCTTAAAAAAGGCTGAAAGAAACATAAGACGGAAAAAGGTCAAGTTCCAGCTGGAAAGGATAGTCAAGAAGCAGAAGCTACTGGAAGCCAAGCAAAACCTAGAGCAGCTGGAAGCTAACTGCTGGCTCAGTGAAGAATGTGTGAAACAATCCCAAGTCCTAAATGACAATACTGCTGCACAGCCCTCTTTGGATCACCACTTGCAAAAGAGACAGAAATCATTGGGTTCGAGTTCCTTGCAGCACAGGCATTTGTTCTGTAACCCGTACCTGCCCCAGGTACCCAGGTAAGTTAACATCTGCCAAATCCTCTGCACTTTCAAAATTAATGTAAATTCAAGGTATTTTCAGTGGCCACCTATGATCCTGAATGCCTTTCAATGTATGGAAAAAAATCCCCAAACCTGCAATATCAGTGAACCTTCTATATTGTACATCAAGCTGGAGCTGTTTGTCCTTTTCCTCTGGGTTTGAACAATACATTCCCTACTTGTCTGTTTTGACATGGTCTTTCTCACTTTTTTACATTTCTCTCTGAAGCCTTTCTGCACTTTTTATCTATTCGAGACGGCTTTCTAGAAGTGGCTTAACTTCTGTGGTTGCCTTGTTCAGACTGTTGGTAAATACTAATTTCTGCATAATTTTGTCTTGATTATCATCAAACTCTTCTTCAGAATGTTGGTATCTTTGGGGTGATTATGGATTGGACTTCTACACTGGTCAGCCTTTCTCAAGCTAAATAAACATCTCTGTGCAATGCTAAAAAGTTGGGATGCTACAGTGTCTATCACAGCATGGTCCTTAGCTATTTCCACAGCAGGAAATAGCTAATCTCTGCTAAGTGGATTTCTGTGACTTAGAACTATCTTTTATTTTTAATTAACACTTGCAGCTACTTGAGCCTACAGAGATTCAATATGAAGCTATACCTCATAGCACTGAGCTATTTCTTTGTATGCAGAGCATTTTTCTAGATAGCAAGGGGATTGTTAGTGACAGAATTTTCGGGTTTTTATTCCCTGCTAGAACTGGATTTTGAAAGGCATTAAGATTGCTGCTTCATAAATTGTTATTCTTAATTGCAAGGTATTGCTGTGGTGGAAATGTTAAGTACATTATTCAAGCAAGGATTGTACTTTATTTCTTCTTTATTTCCACAGCTGTTTTTCGAAGAGGGAGTCTGTCTCAAAGTTATCTACCTCACCAAATATCTATCAGTACTGTAAAGGTAGTACAACAGGGAGGTTGTCACCTGTAGAATACCTTTACAGAAGGGGTAAAGACATTTCGGGGAGTGATGACCTTAATGATGAAAAGGGGATCTCCTTTTCAGTCCAGAGGCAGCTAACTGAAGAACAAAAACCATCTTCTATTGAAAATAAAAAAGGAGCAGAGAAAGACTCTAATGATTCAGCTATCATGGCTTATATCAATAAAAATTATAAAAAAATTGAAAAGTTGGATGACACCCCACGGCAAGCTGGATCTCAAAACCAGACCTCTAGAGGCTCCTCTCCTGATCTTTTTAAGGAGAAAGATGAGCCTAAAACCTTTATTACAGGGAGAAGAATGACAAAATCAAAGGTGCTAGGAGATTTAAGTCAGCCTGCAAGTAGCAATGTAGCACAAAATAGAGCTCAGGTATCCAATAAAAAGATTAGAATGGATATCAATGGAAAAGGCCACAGGTCTTCTCCAGAAAACTTTCCTAACCAAATGAAGAAAACAGTGTATGGAAACCCACCATCAGTGCATCTAAACCAAACAGTCAAGAACTGCAGGAGGGAAGCAAACGCAGCCTTGCCAAGTCATGAGAAATCGTCAGTGGAACAGAAAGAATTTCTGATGGCAGCGACATCAGTAGGAAATCTCACTAAGGTGAACTCACAGACACCACTCTCTTATGTCGAAAAAAAGTGGCACAGTGCTGAGATGCTAAGTGCTGGAGTGTCCAAGACAGCCACAGATGTGCTGGGGAACTGGCAAGAGGATGATGAAAATGAGATTTCTGATACTGACAGTTCCTATTCTGTAGATTCTCTCTCCTGTGCTTATGCAAAAGCTTTCCCAGAGAAACTGAAACAAGAAGATTTTGACAGAAATAAGTGTCTTGCCAACCCAGAGGATTCTGAGAGCGATGACAGTCAAATGTCACAAGACTCTCTGGTAGAAAAGGAAAATAAAGCCAAAAAGCAAAATACAAGCCAATTTCACAAGTTAAAGGCCCATCATGAGCCAGCCAAGCTTTACAAAAGCAGAACCGAGAACCATATTTCAACTTTGGTGACATCATATGCATCTCGTAGGAGACTGGGAAAGGCTGAAAGAAGCTTTTCTCTGGATAGCTTAGCTGATGGAGAAGAGATGCCAGCAGAAGATCTGCTGGAAGAATCCAAATCTGATTCATCTGATGAAGTGCCAGCAGAGATTTTCTGGAAGTTACAAACTCCTAAATTACCAGCTATACAGATTGAGGAAGACCATGAATCCAAGACCTGCGACAGAGATACGGAAGAGACAAATTATGATCTGAAGCTGAGCAGTTCCTTTTATTTGAACACCAAGCCACAGACTGCTTCCAGTAACGCTCGCAAGCAGTTGCTGAAGGCGACAAAAGTCTCCTTTGTAGAACAAGAAAGGTTTCTTGAAAGAAGACTGTATTATACAAGTGGAAATCCTTTGCTTACTAATGATGCCTGGTCTTCCTGTGACTCAAAGGTTGACATCAGCAGCCCAAGAATAACAGCATCTTCTTCCCATGAAAATTTGGAATTTCAAGATGCTCATCTGTGCTCTTTGAGCAAACCAGAACTTTGGCTGAAGAAAGATGATCTAAAGCAGTCAGCTGCTGAGGTTTCTTTTGTTTCTGGCTCTAAGCAGATTCACAGCATTACTCACAATCCACATCATGTAAATGAAATAAACTCAGTTTTCTCCTTTGACACATTGGAAGTACCTTTACCTGAAACAACAACTGCAAGAGGGGCTTCTGAGAGCGGATCATTAAATAAGGTTTTTAAGGGATGGACAAACTCTAATGAAAATTCTTCCTTGGAGTCTCAAAATATAATGTCCTCATTTGTTAGCTCAGTAGGACCAAGTTCCTCTTTTGTTCCTACTTCAGCAGAGCATGATTACTATGAACATTCAAGGTCACACCATCCTGAACAAGAACAACTGGATGAATTATCTACTTACAGGTCTGCTACTGAATGTGCCCAAACATTCAGCTGTTTGGAAAGCACCTCCACTGCAGACTGCTTGTCACTGGTATCTAAGAAAGAGGAGAACTCTCTCCCCACAACACATCCAGAGCTGCCAAAAGATCACACTCTGATAAGAACGCCTTTTATCAGTGTGTTGCCTGTGCAAATTGTGGAGCAGAGGAATGGCTGTGTAGATGCAGATTTAGAAGATGACTTCTTCCAAACTTTTTCAAAAGATAAGCTTGACAACGGCTATAATAACTTGATGACAAAATCAAGTGTGACAGATTCAGGCAGTGGAAATGCATCTGTCAGTGCACCTGCTGCTGAGTGTTCTATGGGACTTGCTCATAATATGACCTCAACACAGACATCTGCAGTAAAACACATCCAATTTGGAAACTGCGGGCAGCTTTTTCCAGTACGAAAAACACCAGCATGTTGTGGTGAAGGTTTCTTTCTCAGTGACTTAACAAACAAGAACTTCTCTCTAGTGAGCAGTTACAATCTTCAGGCACTGGCTGGACAGGGAGCAGAATCAGCTGATCCAGAAGAACTCCCAAGGTCTGGGGAGAGTAATCTGGAAACGATGCAAGAAACAGATCATGAACAAATTCCTGAAGAAGAAGTAACAGCAGAGACAGATTTTTCCTCACAGAAGACAACATATCTATGTCACCCTTTAGTTGCTGCCAGTGCAAGCTATGACCAGTCTGCAATACCAATAGAGATGTCTCAAGAAGAGAAAATCTGTATGGAAATAAGCACAGATAGCTTGGCAGACATTGTGCCAGAGGTGCCTTCATTCAGAGATCATGAAGAATATGTATCAAAGGATGAAGACTTGTCTCCGCTAAATCATTATGAATTCAAACACAAACCTGGTTCAAAGGATTATTCCCCTGAGTGTGCTCTAGCAGACAATCAGACAAGTTGCTTATCCCAGCAAATTTCAGAAAATTCTACATTATGCACTGATAATATAAGAGAAGAAAGCAGTGAAAGTAAAGAACACAATGTCTTGAATTCTCAGTCTGTAGTTCAGAAAGAATTGTCATCCAAATATGAAAACCTAGTGGTAAATGAAGTAAGTTATTTCCTACTGAATGTAAATGGGAAAAACACCGAATCCTTTCCTGCTGCTATTTGTGAGAATACAAATTATTTTCTCCCAGAATCTAATTCAAGCATATTTTACAAAGTTTCAACAAAAGCTAATCTTTTTCAAAGTGCTTGTGAGACCGAAAATTATGAGGAACTATTGGAGCATGTCACAGTAGTGAAAGGAGATTGCAATGCTACATCTAATCTTACTGTGGAAGTCAGTGTCACAGAAAGTTGTTCTGATGCACACTCTGGCTGCCTTTGCACAAGATGCTCTTCAAAATCGACAGGGCAGAAAAACACTACACAAAAGACAACTGACATTTCTGCAGAATTTGATGCCTCTGTTCACTTGGAAACAGAAACACAGAACAAATCTTTACTTGAATCTAGAAAAGAGAAGGAAGCATTTTTTGAAAGTGAATGCCCAGAGGATATCTTTCATGTTGAACATGATGCAAATTCAGAGTTGGGAAGGGTATTTGAATGCAACACAAATGCATCAGCTGCCATTTCTCAAGAGGAGAGTTCATATATAAATAAAGAATCCAAATTTTTCAGAAACATAGATACAGAAGAAGCCATGGCTCCTTATCAGAATACAGGGACAGCCAGGGATGAAGAAACAATAAAATCAATCAATAATGCAAGCAACTTAGAAAAAAGTGCATTGGAAATTAAATCTGGACACCCTGAAAGTTTACCTGACAGTCCAGTAGCCCAAGTTCAAAGTGTAACTGAAGACAGGAGTGGAAAGGATTTTAAAGACATTGGTCCATCTCAGAATCCAAAGAAACATACTGATAATGCAGCTTGTGAAGTTCACTGTGAGTTTAATACAAATCTGTGCCTGACACATGAAGAGGTGGACAAAGATGAACTGCCAGAAGCTGGCACAGGGGCAGAACATACTCAGGAATCACAAGCACTTGGGCATTCTGGCAGCCAACTTGAAACAAGCAGCTTTTGCCAAAAAGAAAAAAGTGAGAAAATAGAAGTAGGTATTTGTTCACCAGAACTTTCTGTTGCTCCCAAAACCACTCCTTCAGTTGTGTGTTCCCCCACAACAGATACTATTCAGAATACTTTGGGCTTCCTTGATACTTGCAAGGGGCTTTTACAGATGAACAGAACAACAGAGAATGTAGCTGAAACAGTACTAATCCCAAGGAGGCAAGGAAATACTTCAGCAAAACTTGAAAACAAAGGACAAATAAATTCTAACAATTTAATTGAGCATTGTGTACCAAGCAGTTTGCCCCAGGAAGACAAGGTTAATGATGGTGAAGTGACTGGGAGTGAAGAACAAATTACCATGACAAACACAGAGGAGCTGGTTATTAGGAGGCAAGAAGACATATGCACAGATGAAAATGGTTTTTTTAATGATCAGTCTCCAGCTCCGCATCAAATGTACTGTGACAGAGATGACAAGGAAGAAATTTTAAATCAATTTAAGATCCCTGAAAGATACCTGATGGCTTCAGAACTAGAACAGAATATACTGTTAGAAGATGATTCAAGATACCATGACCCTCCTGAAATGAGTGAAGATGGTGATTCAGTGGACTCTGCTACAGAGATAGGAAATATAGTTGATGTATGTGAATATGCAGTTGATGATAGGGCTGGTGTTGACCAAGACAGAACTGAACAAAAATTTCTAAGTCTCGACAGACATACATATATGAGTGGCTCTGTGCCATCTCCTGAGCATGACACTTCAGAAAACTTGAATGTAGGTATTGTTAGAAAAAGACCTGATATTTGTGAATTGGATCAAGTAGGCTCCAGAGCTGAGGAGGAGAAAGTGCAATTGATGAAGATAGTAGAAATGGCCAAAGCAGACAAACAAAAGCAGGTATTTGTAGAAAACACAGAGGAGGTAGAACTGATCTTTTTACAAAACCTGGATGAACTATTCCCTGAAAACAAAGGCAGCTACCAAATGACACATGATGGCAGCAGATTAAATGAAATATTAAGAGAAAGCCAGTGGGTGTCTACCAGCTTTTCTAGAATGAATGAAGACATCAGCAAGCAACAAGTTCCACCAGCAACACTGAAGTGTACAGAAAAAAACCTACAACTTGAAGACTCCCCATGCCAGTCTGTAAATCACTCTTCCTATCTTGGAGGAAGTGATGATTCCCATCTTGTTCAAGATGTTCCCACTGCACTGAAAGGATGTACAAAACCTTCTAACAGCAGTCTTGGAACTGGAGCTATTCTGCCTTACTACGAAACATTAATGGAGAGTGAGATCAGTGTTGGTACATCTGTTACAGCCAACAAAATGGGAGAAGACAAACATCTTCCAGATAAAACACAAAGTAAGAACGTAGCTCTTCTGCAAACCAGGACCAGACAGGACAGGCAGGAGGAAGAATCCTTTGCATTTAAAAATGGACCTGATTATGCCATATCTGCACAACCTGTCAATGAGAACAGCTCTTTCACTCCCTACAGTGCAGGTGGTCTTGAGTCTGGAACTGTTGTACTTCAGCAAAGGGCCAAAGGAAGCTCATTTTTCTTGGAAAAATTAGATTCTTCTGAAGATATAATTCAGGATATTAATAATGCTTATGAAGAACACAATATGGATTTAATGATTAATAAATTATTAAAAGACTGTCTTAAATCCATAGAAGATACAGCTCAAGAGGTAAAGGATACCACTGTGCCTGATTCACTAGGGTTGGATAATTCAAACCTGCTGTCTTCTTCAGAGAAAGAAGTGGTGGAAGATACAGGGGTGGGAAAAACCTACTCTTTACTAGAAAGCTCTACACAAAAAATATTTCAGAATATTTGTACAAGTCAGAAAGTACCGCACTCGGGGGGTTCATCACTGCACGATGAGGAGACGTTTTCAAGCGCAAGCTATCCTACAGCAAACAGTAAAGCTGAAAACGCTCAGCTTCCTGGTGTAGCTGGGTATCAGCATGAGCCCACAGAAAAACAGGAACATGAGGCTTCTGAAGAGTGCTGTGTAGATCAGTCAGGCAACACTGTTTCTGAGAAGGCGCCAGCCCTTTCAGAAGGCCTGAACAAGTCTCCAAGGGAAAATCCACATTATAGTAAAGACTTTCTAAATGGTAATCAGAACTTGAGCACTTCTGAATGTTCTCCTGATCTTCTGAATTGTCCAACATCATCTGCAGGTAGTTTGATTGTCAGCAATGGAGATAAAGGTAAAAATGATACTGTTCTCTCTGAAGAAACAAAATATTTTGAAAGCGAATCAACTGATTTAAGTTTATCTGTAACTTTTCCTGGTGTTTCTCAAAAAGGAGATGGAAAGGAAAATAATTCTGCAGTTGCAGAGGCCACAGATGCTCAGAGTAATAAACTCGCTGAAAAAGCTGTGGGAACAGAGAAAAAGGAGAAAATTGTTCAAGGTTATTTCCAGAATTGTGATGACATAAAAGAAGGTAAAATTCCTGCGTTCTCAGAACACTGCAGCAACACTAATAGTGTGACTGTACCAGAATTGGGCTTGCTCACTTTCCAGAGCCAAGGACAGACTGGCAGTAATGAACCAAAGTCTCTTCCATCATACTCTGCAGAAGACACTCCAATTGATACACCATTTCAAAGCTCCAAGAACTTCAGTGCTTTTAATACAGCTTGTTTACTTGAGGACTCAAAATCTCTAATATTTAGTCAGCTTGAGGACAGCTGTTTGACTGAGAAAGTGTCCTGCAATTCTGCACATGTGTGCTCTGTAAAAGAAGGAGATTTTCTCCAATCATTTGAACAAGTCAATTACCCAGCTGTAACAGCATTTTCAGAATCTCCTTTAACTGCAGATATAAGCCATGGTGAAACTAGCACAGATGATACTTCGCATTCAAATATATTGAAACAGTCTCCATTTGCTGTTTTGCAAATACAAGACACTCAGTCTGATAAAGCCGTAGTATTTGATGAGCCAGTATGTGCTTCAGGAAGTATTTTACTTTCTCTTGCAAAAGAAAACAGGCATTGTCCAGTATCAGACATAGATTGTACTTCATATGAAAATTCTGCTGTAGATGCGGAACCTGCATATGGAAGTAATAGTAAAAAAACTGACAGTGATACAAAAATTAATCAGCATCACTGGGATAAAGTTCCACCACAAGAAGACTGCAAAAAACACACAGAGAAAATATCAAATGATAATTCTCTTTTACTGCCATCATTTCCTTTTTGGGATACTAGAAAGGAAATTCTTGTTAAAGAGGGACAAATGAGAAATACACTTAACAGAAGTAAGGAAGAACTGCATTCAAATATTAAGGCAGTAAAGGCAGAGCAGAGAAAAACATTAAGTACAGAACTTGCTGAAAAGCAAACTAATGCATCCTCAAATTCTCCAAATGAATTAATAGGCTCAGAAGTTACAGTGCTGGAAAATCTGTATCCAAGACATGTTCAAGTGGATCCTGAATACACCTGCAATTCATTTAGCCCAGCATATCCCACATACAGAAGCACTGATCCCAGACAACCGTATCACACTGTCTTGGGTTTTGAAAGAAACCCTGCAGATCTGCAAGATAATTGTCAGTATGTGCCTACAGGTGAACAGATGGAACAGGTGCCAGACAGAACAAATACAGATGGTAGAAAAGAGATATTACTTTGCAAAAATAATATATGTTCAAGCATTGATAGCCCTGCTACCGATGCTGAGGCAGATGCTTGTTCAACAATGGGAGACACTATAATGAGGAATAATACTCTGAAATCAGAAAGACTCAGTTTTTCTGTAAAAAATAATGAAACAACCTCCATAAAGTTTTTGCCAGAAAACCATGATTTAACTCCTCAAGAATCCAAATTGGTGCAATTCAGGAGCAAAAGATCATATTCTACCACACGGAGTACAAAGGGCTGTAAACAAAGTGAACGGAGACCTTATTTACAAAGTCACAGAGTATCAGCTCCAGCTATTGCTGTTTTCTCTGATACAGAATGTACTTTGGAAGCTTCATCTAAAGCAGATCCTTTGTTATATTCTGCATCTAAATCACTGCAAGATTTGAATATGAGTGTAGAGCCTCCATCACCAACTGAAGATGATCTTTATGGAATTGAAAGATTTTCAAAGCAGGAATCAAAGAACTTGCTACAAGTTAAATCTAAACCCAGATTTCACCAAAAAATGGCACAAACTAAGAAACTTGCAAACCGTGATCCCAAAAATTTACAAAATTTTGCAGCAAGAAGCCAAAGTAGCCAGTCTTTAAAAGACTGTACTAGTCAATCTCCATCATCCTTACTGCCCACAGCTCGCAGTTCTGCGTGTGCAGAAGCAAATGTCCATTCAAAGAGTAGTTCTGTAGCTCAGTGTAGTGAAGGGAAAGGAGAAGAAGCTGGATACCAGCCAGAAACTGATTTATTTTTGCAAGATAATAAAGATGCAATGCATTTTAGATCAAGTGATATCAACCCATACATTCACCCATGGCAGCAAGATGGAGCCTGCAAGATTGGCTGGAAACAGTATGTTTTTGGAAGTGCAAGTGATGTCTCTTGCAATCAAATTCCCTCGACACTGGAAAACCGTAAAGTTATGAGATGTTCCAGTGTAGACAATGGATTGAATTCTCAAAATTCTCCTTTTCGTTCTCATCTAAGTTCATATGCTACAGCAAAAGTTTTGTCAAGCACTTTGAGTAGCATTGAAGGTCTTCAAGAATGGGACAGTGTCAGACAAGATTTTCAATCGGCATACTCGAGTGACAGTACCAAACAGTACAGCAACATATCCAGTGAAACACTGGAAACTAACTCAGAAAACAACACTGCTGCATTTGAGAATCCTTCTGCACAACCTGGTAATTCTTCAATGCAGGTTGATGAAATTGTACTGTTATATCCTTCTGAGTCTGAAAAACCTTCCAAAAAACCACCAGGAATTACATGTGAGCAGGGAACACAAACAGTGACTATGGGAAGGTATAAAAGGCAGAGAAGACATCAGAGAAGCTATACAGATGTTTCTGCAAAAAAGGGGGAAACAAACAGAGATTTATTTCATCAACCTTCTTCTTGGACAAGCATGCAGAACCTGTCCATGCATCTGTCACAGCTTCTTCAGAACACTTCTGAGCTGTTGGGAAACCTCTCCCAACAGACTAATATAGATAATGAGCAGAATGCCAAAATCAAACAAAAAGGAACTGAAGGTGCTGTAAAGGCTACTAGATCAGATAGCTGCACTCAGACTACAGCAGATGTAGGTACTCAGACTGAGATTTTGGAAGAACATCAAAGCAAACACGAAGAAAAACAAGTGGAGGCAAAAATGGAAAAGGAATTGAGGGGAGCTCAGGCAGTAAATATTGATTGGAAAGAAACTGGTGCCAATACAGTAGGAGATATTCCCAAAAGGAAAGAGGAAATACCCTCTCTTGAAAAAAGAACACAAGAACAAACTGGGATGAAAAGCCTGGGCAATTCTGACTTCCATGACAGTCTTGACAGCATTTTGGAAGACTCCTTTATGCATCTGCCTCTCTTACCCAAAATTTCCACTCCTATCTTACATTTTCAAAAAACATCATTAAATGCACAGCAGAATGTTGCTTTTGCTAGTACCACAGTTTCACCTCTCACATCATCTTTGCCAAGTTCAGGGCAAGATGGTTCTTCATGCACTGTAGTTAGCAGCCCTACTAATAGCACCTCTCAATCTCCAACGTCTTACGCTCAGGATAAAAGAAGTGTCAATGAAACAGAGACTCCAGCTGAAAGAAAATTTTGGTACAAAAATACCCTGCTAGTCGATAGGGCCTCTTCCCCTATTCTTACTCTTAGTGCTAGTCCCAGCAGCCAGACTGCTTTTAGCAAGTCTGTCTGCCCTCCTAAGGAACGTCTTGGATATTCCAGTGTTGCTTCAAGTCCCCTTCACAACCAGAGAAAGCTGAGGGCAGGTCCACAGCCCAGCATGCAACATCACGTGGACAGTTTTTCACAGACAGAAACAGACAGTGAATCAAGCACCTCTAGAGAACAGAAGAGCATAAGAAAGAAATCTGAAAGTTTCTCAGATAAGAAAGCTGCCAAAGAACTTTTAGGACAGGATGGTTCAAAAGACTTGGAACAACAGCATAAACTCAGGATTGACACTCACGCTACCATTTGTGCAGAACGGCTGTATCACTCCAGCAGTATGTTGGAGGTGTCGGGCCACAGTGAAGTTGTAACAGGTGATGTCAGAGACCAGGGTTCAGTGGCACATTCGCTTCGTTGTATGTATGTTACAAGGGGTGGAAGAGGTTCTTCAGGTGGAATTGGGCATGAAAAATACACTGGGAATTCTGATACTGCTTTGATTCATAACTACCCATCTCCAAATGCTGACTTATTTTTTAACCAAAAAATTAGTGCCACTTGTTCAAGTAAGACAAATGCTGGCATGTCCTCAGAACCTCTGGCAGAAGCATCTTCTCTACAATTTCATGATTTCTTCTGGAAGAATGAGAACAGCTGCCCTCCCCCACTCTCTGATGTGAGTGATGTGCAGACTTCCTTCCAAGATGACAGTACCGATTCTGTCACTGGAAGTGAATGTGACACTGAAATTCCTCTCAGCAAGAATACTGCTTTTGCAAAGCCGTACAGGCCCCGGAGCTACAGTCTCCGTGACTTACCCATACACAACAAATTTAGCAACTGGTGTGGTGTTAAGAGCAGCCCTCCTCCTTTGTTACTCGGCCTGAGTGGCAGCGTGACCGATTTAAGAAGTCAGGCAGAAAAGAAGCCTAGAAGCACACGATCAACAGAAATGGAAGGGAATTACCAGTCTTGTGACAGCAGGAGCAGAGAGATCAAGAGACTTCAGAGAGAGCGTGCCCAGATCATGTCTGGCATTCACCTGGATCTGCATCAGCATCCCCTCACAGTGGAACTGACTGAAGCAAAGCTCAATTACAGCATCGGGGAAACAGATGCCCTGCTGAGGGTCCTTCAGAGAGGAACTGCAGATGAGCCAGTGGCAATTCCAGTGAAGCAGCAACTTTATGAAAGGTAAATTACTTAATGTAGTGTTGTTTTAAGTATTTTTAATACGCTTCATGCAGCTTAAATAGCATCTAGTAACGAGCACTTAATCACTTAGTCACTCTATGTGAAGAGATACAGTATTAGGCTTATTTTAAAAACCGTTAAGCAATGCATTTCGGACAAAATTTTGGGGTTACTCCAAGAACACAGGGAAAAGTAATTTGGTGTAATTCAAATATAGTGGAACCCTACTCTTAAAATTTCTAGCAGCTATGAGAGTGATCATGCATACCTGGTGATGTGGGAATATATTTAATTGATTTATTGCAATGTAAAAATAATTGATACATCCTATTTATGGAAATATTTCATTCATGCTTCTGTGAATAAATGCTGATGAATGAATAAACAAAAATAATTTTTAACCCCCCATAACTATACAAAATAAATTTTTAAAAAATCAAGGTACTTGATTCTTGTGATTGTAGAACTCAGTTTGGGAAACTGTTGCAACAAAAAATTTTGAAGCAGCTACAATAGTCTCCATCCTCAATTTGCCTCTCAGCCATTACCAGCAGTAATCACAACCCTCTTGTACGTGTCCTGCTGTTAGAAAAGCAGTGGAGTTTTAGAATTTCTGCATCATCTCTCAGCATGTGGACAAAGGGGTATTAGAGGGTATTAGATTCCTAGAAAAATTTTACATTAAAAATCTACCTAATATTTAAGTGCTTTAAAAAATCAGAAAATGTAACTTTGCAGGGTGAATTTTGTCACTCTAATCACATTTTCCTAACAGACACATGAGAACTATTGAAACTCTGAGGAAGGAAAGAGTAAAAAGGCTACAAAGATACCAAAGAAGCCGAAGTCTGAGTCCCCAAAAGCATTTGAGTCTGTCCCAGACTCTGGATGCAAGTCAGAGGGATCTAGATCTCCCCAGCAGACGCCGAGAATATCTGCAACAGCTGAGAAGAGATGTGGTGGAAAACACCAGGTAGGGCATTAGAAACCTCTCTTCAGGCCTGATGTTCATTAAGAGTGCTCACAATGGGTGCATGTTAATGGTTCTTACTGACATCTGAGACTTCAGTGGCAGAATTCTTCTCCATGTGGATGCATTAACCTTTGGGACAGAAAATGCTTTCAGGAAAAACACACGCCTGATTTTAGAAAACATTCATTAAAATCTTGGGTCTAGTTTTATTTCAGTCCATAACAAGTGCCTAATTTATTATATGTGTATGATGGATGGGGACAGACAAGTATTCAGTCTGGACTGATTAGAGACCAATCTGTCCTCTTACTCCTTGTGATTTAGGAATGGTATTCTCCAATTTAGTACTCTTGCTAAAATCAGCACTGCTTCCCCTTCCCCTTCCAACTGGAGGTACAAAAAGTAAAGATCACAGGTTGAGAGAAGAATAATTTTCTGGAAACAGCAATGAGATAAGGAAATGAACAGTAACAGCAACAGCATTAATAACAAAAGGTATAAGAAAAGAAATTATTCCTATGGAAAGCACCTGGCAATAGAGAATA
Source organism: Falcunculus frontatus (assembly GCA_013398115.1). Classification (NCBI taxonomy): domain Eukaryota; kingdom Metazoa; phylum Chordata; class Aves; order Passeriformes; genus Falcunculus; species Falcunculus frontatus. The sequence continues at coordinate 1,768,213 of VZRV01010981.1, read as the reverse complement.
TGGGATGGCTCCCTCTGCCACATCTCACCTGGAAGGAACCCTTTCTCCCCAGAAGAGCCCCTTTCCCCCACTCCCAGCAATGATTTGAGGTGGTACAGAATAATCTCTGTGTCCTGGCCATGCCCCCTCCCGGCTACTGCAAAATTAACCCTGTCCTGGCAGGAACCAGGACACTCCTTCACTAACTTAAAAGCCACAGAGTTCAGTTTCATTTTAAATATCAGAAAAGCTCTGCAACACTTTACCATTCAGAATTCCAGTTTCTCATTCCCCACTATATTCGGTAAATAACTTTTTCTTCTTTTTTGGTCAGGAGACAGTTATTTCCCCAACACAACAAACTTGTATGTGATATGCCAAAGCCATAACCTTGTATCATATGGAGACCTGATTTAGAAACCACTGTAGTAATCTCAGCAGTAAAATGGACTTGCAATCTGAGTAATTTTCCAAGGCTAGCATCTACTTAGCCTTTAGTGAGCAAAGAGAAGCTTTTTTGGAGGCTGATGTGGTGGGTTTTAATTGCTTTTCTGGCAGATTTTCCTGTTCTAAAGTGAAATATGATTTTCTCATGATATTTCAATTAATTATATGTGTGTTTCCCCTTATTTGTCCATTCTTACAGAGTTCAAGAACCAAAAAGAAGAAGCGTTCAGCACCCTTCAGACATTGAACTGTTGCTCCGAGACTATCAGAGGGCACGAGAGGAAACCAAAACTGAAATTGCACGAGCTAGGGACAAACTTCGGGAGAGAGCGGAGCAAGAAAAAAGGCGGATACGGGAACAAATATTTTCTCAGTTACAGAAGGTGAGCATTGTATTTAAAAGTATAAACAATCTTGAAGTTCTCAGTATTTTCTTTTTATGTAATTTTTTATTTGGTCTTCTAGCATTGAGTAGTTGCATTGATAAAATCTTCAGTCTTTAACAACTGTATTTGACCAGCAAGTTAAGTCAGGGGCTTGAGAAGTAAAGAGCAACAAATGGGACTGAAAAGAGATCTCTTTATAAAACTTCTTGCCCTTAAAAGCATCCTAGCATTAGCTTGATAGTCTGAACTCTTATATGTGGAGAAAACAGCAAAAGCTACGCTTTCCCAGACTGCCAAGTTTTACAGGGCCATTCAGTCTATGGTTTATATAATCCTAGGCTTTCAAACAAACCTGTTAATTTAATGCTTTGTGTATGGCAAGTTTTTGTCAACACTGCTTGAAAGAAACTGGATTTCTTTAGATTACTCCTCTTTCAACTTTCAGTGGTGGTGTGGGGTTTTTTTTTGTTTGTAACACTGTGATGCCTATTACAGGAAGAAGCAAGACTGAAGACTCTCGCAAGTACAAGCACTTTATGTACAGACTCCAGCCTCAGCCTCTCCTCTGGCCCAACATCTGGTTACAACAGCAGTAATACTGCTACATACACTGCAAGTAACTTCAGCAGCCAGGAAGGGCAGGTGAGAAAACACTGGTGGGTGAGACTGATGTCTCCTGATGCTTCAACCACAGGGATGTAATGTAGGAAGAGAAATGGTTTTTGAGATGATTTGTATTCTAGCACAGCTATCAAGCAGGACAAGTTTTCATCACCAGTACACAGAGAGGTGACATGGGGTGAGGGAGCATTTTGCCATGTAATTGCAAAGGACAGTGACACTTACTTTCTGGGGGTTTTTCTGTAATTCATAGATTAAAAAAAATCAGATAATTACTACTATCAATGATCTGTCAAATGTTTTAGAGACAACAGGCCTTTTCTTGTGATAAACCTGATCGCATCTGATATTCTTAGTGCCTCCCTCAATGATATGTGCATTGACTTAAGAGTTTCCATGTGTGAACATGGACTTTCCTGGAGTTACTTTTGAAGTATGCACCCATGCTAGCTCCTTACACTTGGTTTGCTAAATTTCCCAAGTCAAAGTATCATTTCATAACTAGGAGAAAGGCAAAAGTGTTACCTCATGATAAAGAGAAGCTTCCAACCTTGTAAGGCAGATTTGCTACTAATATTCCACTGCCTATGTAACACAATTTATTTTTCCCAGTTCAAACAAATGCTCCCACTTCTGCACTTTCTTAAATCAGGTTTCTTCTGGAGATACTTTGGTTTCAAGAGATACACGAGGTCGTTCAGCTGTTAGAAATAGTCAGCTTTATACATTTGAGCAATTGCATAAGGATTCTACATTTGGTAAGTGAAACATAGATTTGCTTATTTTGATTTGTATCCCAAAGCCTAATGAGATTTGTCATTTATGCAAATCAAAATCTAATTTGAATCTAGGTAGTACAAGGATGTCCCTACCATTACATGACTTCAGAAAAATACCACCAACCAGTAGCCAGAGCTTGCTTAGAATGCCTTAAAAAATTAAATGGTGATTTGCTCCCTCTGAAGTTGGTCTTTTGATGTGGTAACATCAAAGTACAGCGTTTTGAGATAATATGAGGATTACATTTTGAATGAAGGAAGGAAGCACGGGGTGTGGGGCCTAAAGCTGCGATGAGTATAGAATTGTACAAGCAAATTCTTACTTTTAGCCTCAAGAGTTAAGCTGTCTATTCTTCCTTATTTTATTTTCTTACATGTGGCAATAATCTCTAAAACTTCAGTACTGCAAGATGTAACTGAGTGTAATTACCAACACACAGAAGGTCTAGGCAAGGGATGTTATCGCTCCTTCATTAGGATCAGATGGATTGGGGGCTCCAGTGGAGAGTTTATGTCCCTACAATTTAGGAGTAGTGGTGGGGTTCCTTTTTAATTTTTTTATTTAGCCTACAGCTTTTTTATTTCCTGCAGAAGGCAGCAGAATTGAGCCACCTCTTCCTTCAAGTGGCACCAGCTGTAGGTTTACCCATGGATTAACTATTTCTGTCAACTCCTCTTCAACAAAAGGATACCAAGATTTATCCAAACATATCTTGGCTAATGCTACCACTGAGGTAAGTAAAAACAGAGTTTTCACTTATTCCTTCTGGAAGCTGTAGCAAAAATGGGTGGGACAGGTTTTGTTCTACATCACAAGCAGATACCTATTTGTCAGGTACAGACACACACTGAACAATTTTAAAGGATGAGTAAAAGCGAGCCAGGCTGCAGCCATGGGGTGCAGAAGAGTGTGGGGTGTTAGCTGGAACGCTTGAGTGAAGCTGGTGTCATTTGTCGTTGTTTTCCAAGGTAATGGCAGCATGCTCTCACAACCTGAGGAACCTCTACACGTGCCATGCAGCAGCTGGGTGGAAGTAAGTTTATGGGAGGTCTGTATAATGGGAGGCCTTTCTCTGTACCTGGCCCTCTTGTGGGCAAATAACCTTTCATTTGCCTTTGACAGGTATCAGTGTACAGAAAAAGAGGTGCAGGTGTACTACAAAGTCTTTCCTTCAGCAACGAGGCATGGATTTCTGGGAGCAGGAGTGATAGAAAGACCTCTTCCCTACGTGTGGGGACTGGTGAGAGATCCTGGCAAAAGGCATCTGTACGACAGTTCTATCAATACAGCTCGAATACACAAGAAGGTAACCAGCCACATTCACCTGGGTGAGTATCCTCAGACACAGAAGATGACAATCACCATCACCATTAGGATGGAGGCAGCCAGGAAGAAAGTTGAAGGCATCTTATTTCATTTCTTCAGGTGTAAATAAGCAATTTCATTATTTAACAGGGCAACTTCAGCTTTGCAAGACTTTTTCCGAAGTCAGGATGATGTGAAACACATCTTGCTGCGAAGCGCAGCCAGAGTCAGTGGTTTGAAAGTAAAGATAAACCTGAAGTGGCTTGAAAAAGCATTTTAAATTCTATATTACAGCATATGAACTAGAGCTCTGCTCCCGGGCAACAACTCAAAATAAAATATGTATCTACATGCAAGGGGTAGGGGAAAATTGTGACAAGTTGAAGTTGTCAAAGTCTAATTCCCCTTTTTTTTTTCCCCAGTATATTTAGTGACTGATACCTCCCTCTGTTACCTAAAGCAACCCCGGGATTTCTGCTGCATTACTGTAGAAGCCAAAGAGGTAAAGTGAACATTCTCTCTGCAGCACAGAGGAGGAGTTGTTCTGATATCCTGGTTCAAGGATAAAGGGGAGAAAGAAGTCAATCTTCATATTTGCAGAAACACCAGTGTAACAGAAAGGAAAGCCATGCCAGTATCACACAAGTGAATTGTGTAAAACCCTCTTGTGAACAACAATTGCCAAACAAGACCCACTAGACAGTAACACAAGTGTTACACAGCATATTGTGGTTGCAAACACACAGGACTTTGACAAAAGCAGATTTAATAGATAACATGAAAAATTATTACTCTTTTAATTAAGTAATGCGATAAATATGCCTCATGGCAAACATTGCTATATGCATAAAATTTTTCAAATTGTCATCTTTACACCTTGTCATGTGCAGGAGAACTTGTCTGTCCTGGCTATTCAGTCTGTCTATGATGCATCTATGCCTCACCCTTGTAAAGAAGCAGTGAGAGGAGAGATTTTACCAAGTGCTTGGATACTGGAACCTGACATAGTGAATGGAAGAGAAATCACCAGAGTTATTTACATGGCACAGGTAAGACTTTTCTGTGTCCAACTGTGAATGCAAAAAGCTGTTACACAGCAGAACACTTAAGAGGTGGTAAGCAATAAAAAAATATAATCCTTATGCTATGCTCCATGAAATTTATGAAGTGACCACAAAGTTGCCTCTTTCACACTTCTCTAGCAATGCAGAGAATCTTACTAGGAGTGTGTTTAAGCACATGTTCCCAAGTTTTTACAGCATCCAAAGCTCCTTCCTTGGATATCAAGCTCTCCTGTAAAGGTTTATTAGCAATTTTAGCATATGTTGTGTTCTCATGTGGTGAGCCAATATGCGGAGTCTTGTTTGCATTTTCATCTTGCTGTGGACACAGGAAGTCCAGCTTGGGTTTTACTATTTTCAAAATGCCTGAAAATACTTGGTGCATATTTCTAACAAAAGCCATTAATTCTTCACACTTAATAGATGCAAAAGAGAAGTCAAGATTAGGATTCCATTTAAAAATAAGAAAATGAAAATCTTGTCATCCATTTTTTAGACTCATTGGAAAAGTAGGCTCTCTTTGAGACAATGGTACTAAGTATTTTTAAATGTCCAGAAGAGAATGCCTTAATGGTTAAATTTATTTAAATGCTTACATAGAGATAAATTACATTAGTCCTTTAAACTAATCTATTTAAAACATAAGGATACATTTTTAAAAATATCATTAATCAGCACATGCACTTTACAATGCATAGGTGAAATGTATATAAGCATTTTAAAATTTTATATGCATTTTATATTGCCCTTTAGTGTATGCATATACATTTTCAGTAACACTGTGTGTCTCAAACTAGTAAACTTTAATCCAAGCTCAAACTCAAAAGCAATGTGGGTCACACCTGCTAGAAGCAACATCAAATAGCAAAGCTTTGAAAGTCTGTGGAGTACTGGGAAGCAAAATATACAAACCACACAGTAATGACAACACTTGGCTGTAAACTACTTTTGCGCCTAACACATGCTTGTTACACATCAGAGCTATTCCAGACTGGAGAAGGATTCTGTTTAAAAACAGGTACAAACCCCAACATGCAGCCTTTCTTCTAATTCCTGCAGGTGGACCTCGGTGTCCCGGCCATCCCCGCCAGGCTCCTGAGTTCCATGGCGAAGCAGCAGCCCCTGGTGATTGCTCAGCTGGCTCACCTGCTCGCTGCTTAGTGCTGCAACACCACCGGCCACTGAGGAGCAGCTGACAGCTCACAGGGACACACAAGTGTCAGAAAGGGTCACAGAAAATGCTGCCTCCTAAGGCAGCCACCACCAAGCCTCACTTCAGGAGCCTGGCTGTTACTGCTGGACTATATGGAAGTACAGTTGGAGAAAAGGATCATTTGTTTTAGCCAACATTGGTTAGATGAAATGCAGCAAGCTTAGTGGGAGACAGCAGTGGAAAATCTCCATGGAAGAGAAGAAAGGTGTGCTGCTCTATAAAGAGCAGAGGAAGAGACTTTGCATTACAATAGCCAGAATCTTAGAGTGTATTGCTTAACTCCTGTTTCCAAGCAGCTTCAGAGATCAACTTCTTTCTTTACGTAAGTTTAGGCTGGAAGAAGCATCTGTATGGCTTGAGACCTTTTACAAGCTCTTGAGCAGAGCTGCAAAGGCACTTTCTAATGATATTTACCAAATGCAGAATTCCTGACTGTATAGATAAATCAATTATCTTAGCTGGCTGCCTATCCTTCCTTCCCCTTGAAGAGGGAAGTTAAAGCAGTGCAATATTCATTAGTCATCCTACACCCTGGATAGATTTTTTTCATGTATTTGGCTGACTGTTTGCAGCCAGTGTAAGGTGTTGCAGGCTGCCACTACACTATGCAGCATCAGTGGACCCCACCATACCTCAGGACACAGTTTTACTGTACTGCAGAATCAGGTGCTTTGAATTAAAGAAACCAAACAGTTCTACACAGTGACACTGTCATGGATAGGTTAGTACTCAGTAATCAGCTTGTTTCTAGAATTTAAATCCTGCAAGTAAGTGTAGCTCCAACATTTTTCCACAATGACTTTTTCCATCAGCCCTTCTACACTTTCACCCAAATGCATTAAGAACTGAAGATATAGCCTGGTCATAGTCTTACCACATTTCTCTGTTTGTAATGTGACCAGCTGTCTCTCTGCAGCAAGTACAGACTCTTCCCCTTCAATTACCTCATGGGACTTCTGTGGGACTTAGTCCAACAATCCTGCTGTCAAGGCTTTAGATGTTTGTTCAACACAATCCCTAGCTGGTTCGCATATTCCTAAATGGAAACAAAACCACAACCACCTCAAATATCCAAATAATTTAATTTGTCAGCACAACAGTACAGAATCACTTTAGATATATCTAAGCAATAAAAGCTGCTATGTTACGCTTTCATTAGCTCAAAAAGGCCCCCATTGTTCAAGAAGCTCTTGCACTTTGAATTTGTCAAGTGAAAAATGTGTACTCAAACATCCACCCTACTGCAGTCAGTGCCTGCCACTTTAACACAGTTACTGTCAGTACAAGGTGCGTTTTCCCAGCATATGGTGAAGTTAGCTGCACTTCCCACCTTTGAGTTCAAGAGCCAAGATCTACTTATATTAGATCTTTGCACAGGTGTAATTTTGGCTCTCAGCTTCTATATTACTTCCTGTTACTAATATAGTGAGTTTTAAATGAAAAGACAATAGCTATTTTAAACTGATACTTAAGAAAATAGCAGTTTTGATACATACCAGCCCAAGGCTTCCTCCTCAAACTAGATCAGGTAGGATAACAAAACCTTTCACTTACAAATTTGCTTTGTTTCATATTTGGATAGTCATGGTTACAATCTTAACACCAATATATTACTGTTCTTTATTTGGTGAGGCTGAAAAGCTTTGCTAAAAGCCTGAGTCACAGCATGGTTCACTTTGAGCATCATGCATCTTACACAGCCCCTCAAGGAAGAATGGGTAACCTGTCACAAAGTTCTCTGCAACTGAGCAAAATGAGAGTTCCAGATCTGTAACCTGTTAAAGTCCCCCCTTCGGTGGAAACCCAGAAGGAAGAGCAAACAAGGCAGTACATTAAAGCCCCAGGAAAAATGAGCAGAACAAGCAGCATGGGATATTGGATCTGTCCCCAGGCTGCTTCCATAGCTCTCCAGAGGAGGTAGGGGAGGTCTTCATACAACCCGCTAAAGATTTGCTCAGTGCTTTGCTTTTTTTCCCTTTTATTTTGGACACGGCACTAGTGATAAAGCAGGTTTTGTAGGAAGAACATCTCGGGGGATTCCTGTTGATCAACGATGCCAGTGCCTATGAAGGATAGTGTCTTATTGTACAGTGCATCAGATGTTTATTTTTATATATACTTAATAATTTTTTTTCTACGTTTACAAATTAAGTTATTTATATGTGCTTGGTTTGAAGCGTTTTTATATGCTATCAAAGCTAAGTTTTATTTTTATCAGTATTGAATTAATGTAAGTTTTTTTTAATACAACCTTCAATTGATACTAAAAAGCCTATTTATATAAATGTTTTCTTTTGCAAATACAACATTTTATGGTACTTGCTAATGTATGGCATTGGTTTGTTTAGAAAGAAGAAACAAAAGGCCAGCAGATATCAAATTTAGTAATCTACAACAGGCAAAAAACAACTTCCTGTAAGTTACTGCTGGGCAGCAGATGATCAAACCAATTGTATTGTACCACCTAGGGTTGCATCTCTGCTCCTAAATCAAGGTTGCTATTTTCATATCCACAATAAATGGTATTTTCTACACAAGAAAATGTGCCCCACCTTATTTTGCTCCAGCTAAAATACCCATCTATAGAACTACACTGGATAGAAAAATACCACAAAGGCAAGTTTGTGATAACAGATGTAGGTCTCCCACTTACTTGCTGAGGAATGGGCATGGAATACGAACTTTTGCCACAAGAATCAAGAAGCCAGTCACTGCTTAAATTTAGGTTTTCTGACAGTGCTTTGTCCAAGCAAAGAGGGTTTTATTTGGTTATTAAAAAAAAAAACAGTGGCTGGAGCTTCTTCCCAAGTCCTGTTACACAACTCCCCAGACCTGCACATTCAGAAGGAAGTTAATATAACACCATGTTTCCTGATTTTCTTCTGAGAGCTGTGAGTTTGCAATAGGAAAGACTGGCAGAAGAAAGGCCACACCCTCAGCCCTGGCTTTCAGTGAGCTCCTGCTCTCCTGCCTGCAGCACCTCTGGCACCAGAGGCAGTGCCCAGGACAGAGGGCCTGAGGCACTCGCACTGAGAGGAGGCGGCCACCAGCCCAGGGGGCTGCAGGGTCGTGTCCTCATGTGCAGTCCCACGGGCACAGGCAGTAAAACCTGTGCTCCACAACTGCTCCCATGCCTTGGATACAGAGTGGGGGCTGTGGCCTTACAGAGCAAATGTGCCTGGGGGCCGTGGGATGCCCAAGAACCAGCGTCACTGCATTAAGGCATAAGAACACAGAAACAGAGGTGTTTCTTACCTGCTGGGTCCCACTGCAGCACTGTCTCCTGCCCCACAGGGCACAGCTGTGTTCTCTGGTTGCTGGAAACTGCTCCTGGGACTTGGTCACCTTTCAAAGAAAAACTTCCAAACATGTTGTATTAGAGAAGGATAATTCAGGTATGCTGAGTTCATGAAAATGGCTGCGGCCATGATAGCTATGCAAACAGTTTTATGATACCCAAATAAAACCCATGCCAGAACCAAGAACACCTTTTTTTTTTACTGATATGGATTCCAGCTTTTTGCACCTTCACCACCCTGCCCTCTCTTACATAACGAAGTAGAGTTCCATTTCAGTAGAAGCACAGCATGCCAGACAGGAGATCTGTACTGCACTTTCTCTGCCCCATGCTTTGTGGCACTGTACCCGTTTTGTTCTTCAGCCTAGTACCAAGAGGTTCTACATTGACAACGTGAACACAAGACAAAACATTTAATAATGTTTATTATGACAATTTCAAATGAGATCTGCAGCAAAACATCACTTAATACTCAGCCTCAGGGAGCAGGTATGGCATGATATGGTGTACTTGCTGTTCAATTTGTATCGAATTGTTCCATTTGTATTTGTATTGCAGCATGCCTACTTTTGGGGACTCTCTCATTCACATCAGAAAACCCCTAAAAAGAGGAATGCAGATGGAACCTGCCAAATCTTTCAATACAAGTAAACAAGCCATCACAGTACAGTTGAGACCCAGATGTGCCTCTATGATTTCTCTTTCTGTACCACATATTTTAACAGAAGCCACAGTTCTACCTAATGAGTCCAGTCTGTAGTTTTTCTCAAATCACTGACTCCAAGATGTTACCTTTTCTCACCTTATACAGGGAAGAGGTTAGTTCATTAATAAGCTAAACAGCCCTGGGCTTCACGTTGTCTAGAGGTGGTTCTTAAATAATAGAGAACTTGCTTTCAGGAGAAACCTACGCTAATAGGACACTCCTAGACAAAAGGAAATAATGTCTTCACTGCTATGGGGCAGGGGGAGGGAATCCCATGAGACAGCTGATGAGCACCTACACAATATTACTCACCAGCAGTCCCTGCCCCAAACCCCAGTTCAAGGAAATACTTGAGGAGAAGGGGGCTGAACAGGAGGTCCCACTCTGGGTGACAACCTGTCTGTAAGGGCAGAAAATAGCCACTGTCCTCCAAGAAACGGGCCCCTTTCAAAACCCACAATCCAGGGAACATCATAGTGCTTTTTCACTATTTTGTCTGCTCTTCCAGGGTGTAGTTTTCTTGCTGCAGCACTTCCTGACTGATAAAACCCAAACTCAAGGCAAGAAAAATTATAAAAAACCAGTGAATAGCAGCCAGATGCCATTTATGTTCACAATTATAAAAGTGTCTTAAAAATACTGTCTTCAGTAAAAAATATAAACAGATATTTTATCCCTTATTTCTATTAAAAGCCCTGGAAAATTACAAGTTCTGTTTCCAACAAGAGATGGAAAAACACTTAAGCATCTACATCCTTTCAGAATAATGCCATCAATGGTCTAGAGGATTTATTTAATATGGTTTAACTTTTAAAATTAGTCTTAAAAAAATTAAAATCAAACCTTCAACACTGAGCTTACAATGAAAAATAAATATAGGCACATCTCCGTGTCATATAGGTTCACCTCTTCCTTCCCCTGACTGTAGAGGCTTTGTTAAAAGACAACATGAGAAGTCACACTGAGTTAAGAGACAGCCACCAAGAAACCATCCCTCTGATCACAAAGTACTTGAGTTGATTCCTGGGTTTGGTCACAGCCTGTTGCTGCACTAATACAAAAAGTGTCTCTGAGTCTAACAGCTGCTCTGAGACACAATCAAGGTGCTTAAAAGACTTTTGACTTGGAGATCCATTTGCTGATGTAAATCCTTCAGCAGAGTCACCACGGCAAAACGTCCACGACAGAAAGCCCAGTGCAGGTTTTGCACAAAGTGACCTCTTCAGTATGCTCCCAGCAAAGAGCTCCTTAATCCTTTCAGAAACACTGAAAGGTCCATTTGCATCTTCATTAGTAACTTTTGTCCACAGAGTCCACCGCTGCTAACTTTGTGTGGTCACAGTACCTAGAGATTGTCTGGTCAGCTCACAAGGGTTAGTCCTGGGCTCCTCTATCTGATGTTGTGATACAAATACCCGGGACAGCCTCTTCAGGTCTTTTATGAAATCCTGTAACAAACAGATACAAACCAGAGAACCCTTATTAACAAATGTTAACTTCTGTTACTTAATTTTTATTTGTACTTAATTTTTCTATAAGTACTTTTACAAGGTTAAACATGTTGATGGGTTTCCAGAGCAAAAACCTAGGCAAGCTACAGAACTGATGATGAATGCCTGCAGACATTCAGTGCTCATTCAATGCCCAGTCTCCCCTCTGATCCCCACACCCTTCTCAGACAAGATCACTGCCATAATTTAAATGGTTAAACAGCTCCAACATGCAAGTGCTCACCAGTCTTGGAATACTGTCCATTTTTAGCAAGGCATTTGGGTGGATTCCTACATTTTGACTGTGGCCAGAATAGTGAGACTCCTCTAGAACATTCCAACTGCTCTCACACTCTGGTGAGAGGCACAGGGATTTAAGTGCAAGAGTGGTCAGTTAAGACCCTTCCCAACAAGTCATTCTCAGCTGGAACGCAGCAAGCACGCTCAGGCTAGAACTGAGAGCTGGTAACTGAGACAGCTGGTCTCCAAACTGGTTTATAATTTTCTTGGAAATATTTTCACTGCATGGGCAATGCTGGAGTCATACGAGTACAGCTTTCAGCCAAACACTAGCAACAGTAACAAGCTTGTTGGAAGCCAGTTCTTCCTTTGCATTAAGCAGGAACAACAGGTGGGAAGGTTATGGGCCTTATCTATATGAAACAAAAATACAAGGATTGGCTTTTGTATAGCTTTACTTCTTATTTCACTTATTGTTCACACACATACTATTACTTACTGAGGGCCAAGGGAGCTCTTCAAGGCTATGCAGGCAACTCTGGATTTCACTAGTTCTCATTAGTTCATGTTCTATAAGACCATGAAGCAAGAAGAGGAACAAATCCCACTGCACAAGAGAAGAAAATATTAACAACTCAAAAAGAAATGGATTGTGTGCTTGTTTCTTTATCCATATATAATTCACACTTTTCTTTTTGGATCAGAACATGATCAGAGAAAAGGAGCAAGCACATTATCTATCTGCGTGTGACAATGAGAACATGAGCAACATCCAAAATGAGAGAACAAAATTTCTTCAGTTCATACATTGATTGTATCCTACCATAAAGTCTCAAAATTCTCAGTTTATAAACACACCAAGAATTTAATTCCTGTCTGATCAAGATTATTTCTTTGACTTCTGAAATAAGTTTGGTTTAGCCTGCAACTAAATAGGGTGATTTTCAGCTTTAGTTGGGGTGCTTATAACACTAACATGCATGCAGAAATGCAAGCTGATAAAAGACACAAGAATGCAACCAACAACAGTCACATGTGTCCAGTCCTTGCAATATCCTAGGCCAAATGGGTCATTTTGCCATTGGCTCCTGAACAAAACTGTGCCTTCCCAAGAGCCCCCAGGCAGATATGAACCCCTGACAAGTTGTACCCATCCCTCTCTTTCACTGCTCTGCAGAAACAACGCCAGCCAGCAGTGACCAAACCCCGCTGGCCTCAGTCACACGAGCCACCAGTGAGCACCGCACACTGGCAGAATTCCTACGAGTGCCAGCCTGTTCCACACATCGGAATGAGCTTTACCTCTCGCTGCTTAACTTCTGCAAGATAACCAATGTTCTTCTTGCTGAAGATCAGCTGCACAGGCACAGACATCCCAAAGTCCTCCTTCCAGATGGAGAACAGCAGTTTTAGGAGGTCATAGGTGGGATTGTTCTTTACACACAGCCTCTCAGGGCTCTTCTCTGGGGATTTGATCCCAAGACTCAGAGGAACACGATCTGAAACTAAGTAAAGGATGAAAAATGAACTCCTATAGCTGCATTAATTCCTTTTATAGTTATCATCTTCGTTCAGCAGTACACTAAGTGAGTACAAACCAGTCAACCTAAGAGGACTGGAGTTTGGAAATATGCAAAATTATGAGCTTTGAAACTATACAGACAGTATGACATAGGAAGAGATTTATATTCCTCAGACAAAGAACACCAATTGGTTGGAATATAGCCCCAAGTCTTGAGAGTCAGCCTAATATTTAGTCAGAGAACCTAGGTCTTACTGCAAAGGAGAGAAGAGTAACACAATTAAACATCTAAATCTATAGAAAGATTGAACAGTTGTTCATAGTTTAGACTGTAGGCAGGGTTAAGTGACTTCACACGAGTGAAAGTAAAGCTGAACAGTATTTAACTGCAGTTGAACATAAACAGAAAGGAGATACCCCTTCTTCCTCCTAAAGGAACGGCACAAGTTGTCACTGCTGCCCCCAGAATAAATTTCACAATAATGAGATGTGAACTGCCTTCTGAAAAAACAAATCATGCACAAAACTTCTAAAGCTGGTTCTAAAACCAGGAAATTGGAAGGTTGTCCATGAAGAAAACACCTACACTGAGATCACGAGCTCCTGCTCAGAGAAAAATTGTATTTACAATCAGAGCAGGAGAAAAAAACAAAATAAAAATGTTCACAGAAGTCATAATATAATGAAAACAAGTTGTTTCCATTCTTTCCATTAAAAAGCCATAAAAAACATAATTTAATGTTGGAATGGAAAAAGGCCTTACTCTTACGAAAAAAAGCCCAAACTCAACCACAATTTTTCAGAGGCAGAAATACTGGAAAACATATCCCATATCTAAATGAAGGAATCAATAAATAAAATACAACAGAGACGTGAAACAGATCAGAAGGATGGTCAGTCACCGTACAATTCTGTTTTGCAGAATGTAAGAGGGAATAAGAACAACCTCCCAAATTGACAAGAAAAAATCTGCAGACTCAGTGACACCAAAGAGAATCAAATATCCATGGTCTCTAAACACTTAAATCTCTGACCTCAACGATCTAAGAGAACTGTAACAGATTTCAGTCTTAAATAGCTTATCATAACAGACTTACCCAGCAAAGATGCCAACTCAACTGTGCACTTGGCCAGCTGCTGTTCCGATGTGGGACACATGAACTGGAAAACACAAAAAAAGTTGTATTTTTGTCCCCATACTGCAGACTGGACTAAACAGGGCCTCACAAGGCATAAAAATATCTGAGAAGAGCAGGCAATTTACAGCACAGAGCTATAATGATGAGACCACTAAAGACTGAAAGACCAAAAAAATGTCATATATGAAAAGGGGATTCACAAAGGCAAACTGAATTAACAAGCAGATCTACACAGTATAAAAAAATGCAGTGCAACATCACCACAATTTGAGCTCAGATTAAAACCCCTCAACAGAACTCAACTGTGAGGCAAGGCCAACTAACAAGTTTACAGGTACCAAGACAGCTCAAAGTGATTCTAAGTGGGGTTGATGCTTTTTTACATCTTTTACCTTTCTGCACCGAAGCGTCTGACTCAACCTTCCCAGCAAGCACTCCAGCCACACATAGTCAACCACTTCACCCTCATACCGTGGGCCCACAGCAACACAGAGCACATCCTGGATGAGAAAGACAACAGTAACCCACACATTAGTATCCTGCTCTTTCACAAACAGATCTTTGGACCAGTTCAATTAAAATCAAAACCTAAGCTAGTATATACATTTCATAAGACAGATTAAAGCTAATTTTTCACAACCTTACCAAGACCTCATTTTCTAGCACAGTTCTCACTAATGTTATGAAGTAAAATTCAACGATGGCAGCAAGTTCATCTTCCTTAAAAGTACTAGCACTGAAAGCTCTAGATAAAACTGACAGCACAGTGAGCAGGTTCAGGGTAGAAGTGCTACAGAAATCCAGAGCCCTCTTATATTGTCAGGGAAGCTTCAGTGTCAACCCAGAGGTTTCCTCACATAACCTACCCTTCCTCTTTTTTTATTTTAGCACAAGCAAGAAAGCATTAAAGGATGTGAACTCATTTTCACACAACTGCTGGGAAAGCAATGACAGTGATAACCAGCATTACTTGTCTGCAAGCAATCAGGTACAAAAAAAAATAGGCAGAATACATAATGGTAAAAAAGTGATGTGTTCAGAATCCTTCTTTTCCTTATGGGGTACAAAGGTTAAATGATTGCAAAATCGTACACAATACTATGGTGTCCACATTGTGGTTTCCATCCTACTCATATCAAAAAGGCCACACTGGCATGCTACCAGAAATCTGTACTTGAGATAGCACTCCTAACAGGGAACTCCGATCGAGACACAGCAAGCAGGGGTTGAAAAAACCTGAGAACTTTCCATCATGCTTCCTAAGCACTCCCCACAGTCAGTTCCTCAGAACCAGACCATTCTCTTAAAACAAACCAACCCCCACAAAACAACAATAAAAACAAACCACAAAAACACCAATCTGAAAAACAGAGAGAGAGTTGGGGCAAGCCAAGAAGCAAACACTGTGTACCTTAATCTCATTGATGATCTGGGAGGGAAATGGAGCACAGTGCTGACAGCCTGGAGGACAGTCCCTTCTCAACTCCAGAGCGTCCTCGCCTGGCAAGGGAAATCCCGGGACTTTCAGCATTCGGTTGAAGGTTGCCTTCACTTCCCTTTTGATGAGTGCTACAGAGAACAAATCCTGTCTGCTTCAGGTTTTCTCTCCACTGAAGCAGAGAATTATTTCCAAACACTCTTAGCCTCTCATTTCAAGGACCACAGCAAATAAGGAAAAAAGACAGCTTACATTTTCAAACCCCTCTCTCTGATCTCCCACTATATTTAATGTGCAGAGGCACATGTGGAGAGGGTGTGCTAACCCACAGCTGTAGAAGGCAGCCACCCATCACTGCCAGGTACCACTAGAAACTCATCGCACTTCTCATCAAAATATTTCTGTGGGTTTAACAAACACAGTAACTAAGCCGGAAGGCAATGCCAAAGCACAAAGCTGATTCAGCGTGATCATACCAGTTCAACCACTGTGCCCATAAAAGCCATATGTCTTCTACCAAAGTAAGTTTTGATCAGCATCCAAAACACTGAACTCCTGCAGCTGCAAATGGTACTTGGACATTCCTCCCCAGACTTCTGGCACAACCTCTTGAAAAAATGGGTTTTCAGAGATTCTGAAGAGCTGCCAGAGTAAAAGGACAACACTTGCCTTCAGCCTGCAGAAAATACACCCAAGTCCAAGAAGTGTTTGTTTTACAGGAGATTTCAGAAGCACTCTGTACATGTGAGCCATAAGGGGGCTTGAGAGAGCAGTTGTCTGTATACATTGGAAGTGCTAAGACAACTTCAGCCTAGATGACATTTCCAGAAGGAGCTTTCCACAACATTTACTCTCACCATCCTACAAGACTCCATAACTAAAAATCAATACCATGGGCCAAGCCCAAAACATCCCCAAAGAAGGTTCTTAGAGCTAGAAATCATTTCTGTTATTCCTAAACAAGGAGGGACAGAGCTACCACATATTTTCCAGTAAAAGAAGAACTAGGAGGACCAAGTACTCTGTAACAGCATCTGTCCCTTAATGTCAGAAAAAAAGAGTACAATGCACAGGTTAGAAGCCCCAGTTCCAGGTAAAAAGACTCACCTGAAATGTTGGCAGAGAGCCAGCCACAGGCTCTCTCGGTAGCCAGTTCCACTGCAATGTTTTCTGCACTACTTAAAACCTTTACAGGGAGGATAACAAATGATAGATTTACTATCAGCCACGGCACTGTAGTCAGTGAAAATTCAGAAAGAAGTCTAGAGGAAAAAAGCTAAACTTTGGCATGCAGCAACTAAACTGAGCACCACCCCCTCTATGGAAACTGCTGGTTTGAGCAATATGACCGACCCGTTTTGATTTCCAAATCTCATTAACTGATGTGGAAGTCGATGCTAAAACAAAAGCATTATCATTGCAAGATGAATGCAATTTATATAACATTCTAGCCTCAACAGTCAGCTGTGGGCTGGACTATCACTTTACCCAGAATATGCAAGGCAGCCCAGCAGAAGTGATTCTCCTTAGCTATCTATCAGTCCTCCCATGAGTGCATCAATAGATTCCCTCGACCTCAGCTATTAAGGGATAAGTGAAGCGGCAATGGAAAAATGGTAATGATCCAGACTTAAAGTCAAGGCTTTTAATAAGTTTTAGTGAAAATACATACTGCTGCAGACGTCTCTTCTGGCAACAACACCCTTACTGCCTCAGGACCTTTTTTTTTGCAAAATCTGCAAGAAAAGAAAGTGTGCCACAGGATTAGCCAAAGTTCTTGGACAACACTCAGAGGTTCATTATGTAGCAATGCAATAAATCAAACTAAAAGAACCAGACAAGGGAAGGGTAATTACAGGCAACCAAGCTGCAATATCAATTTTCCAAAGAGGGGAAATACAATAGCTGCAGTTTGGAGCTGGATGCAGAGGGACACACAGCACCTTTACTCCTTCTTACAAACACAGTATTAATTGGCTGGAAGCACAGCAGACACTCACCCTAAGAAGAGCAGAGGGCATGGTTTATAATTACCAGGACCTGAGCATGACAGGCCAAGCTAAATTAGGCTTATAGATTCTGCAGTAAGAAGAGATGGGAAGGCACAAGTTTAAATAACTTTTCCTCCTTACTCTCTGCCTTTGATGAGTGCCTGGGCCCCTTCCTCATACAGATGAGTGCACACCTCTTCAAGCAGTTGGTCATGATTAACATCCTCCTCCTTCACTTTATCTTGCAACATGGCTTCAGCCCTTTGAACCAGCTCTGCTACCAGTGTTGCTCTGCAACAAAATCAAGAACAATCAGGCAGACTGAAATCAATATGAGAAACAGTGCATGCTAACTGTACCCAGCTCTTCTCCCCAGTTTAGGGGGATACCCATCTCAAATGCAGTAAGTCACTCTACCAAAAACTAATTAGTACATTATCATCTCCTTTTTCTGTATGTATGGAAGAAAACAGCAATGAAGACACCAAAATAGTACTAAGACTCAAGTGTCAAAAGTCTTCAGGTTTTACTAGAAACATATTTGGTTACAGGTCTCCTTTCTGGCAGCAACACCCTTGTATGCTCAGTTGATAGTGCTCAGAAGTTCAAAGGTGTCAGCAGCAGCCCACTACAACCACCATTCCTTAGGGGCTGATAACATTTAATGGCTTCAGCAAGCTGGACAACAGAACAGTGCAAATTCTGAGCAAGCTCATGAGCTGGAGGGCAGGGCTGCCACACAGGAGGACCGTGAAAAGAAGGAGAAATGGGCTGACTGTGCACCTGTACAGGCTGGGGTCTACTGGCTACAGAGCAGCTCTGCAGAAAGGACCTGGGGTTCCCAGAACACAAGGGGAGTGAGCTAGGAGTGTCCAAAGAAAGCCAACCTTATACTGGGCTGACAATAGCAACAGTGCAGCCAGCAAGTCAAGGGAAGTTACTGCTTCCCTCATCACTGTGAGGCTGCATCTGGAGTAGTGTGTCCAGCTTTGGGATCTCAGGACAACAAAGCCATTGACAATTTAAGTAACTGCAGGAGAAAAGAAAAAAAATTATTAAGATAGCTGGGATCCTGGAGCACACACCTACAAGAAGGAGTCAGTTTCACCTAGCCTGGAGACAAGAAAAAGCTGAAGGAAAAGTTACAGAGAAGACAGAACAAGACTTCCAGGAAGAGCACTGCTAAAGGTTGACAGGAATATGCACAAGCTGGAACAACAGATATTCTGATAGGATATAAGGAAACACTTTTCACAAAGCCTGGGAAAATGAAGCATTGGAACATGGTACAAAGAGGTTGGCTGAATCCTCACCCTTAAGAGATGGAAACTTTTCCAACTGGAAAAGGTGCCAATAAACCTGATCTAACCTGAAAGCTGGCCCTGCTTTGAGCAGGCTTTGGATCAAGTGACCTCCAGAGGTCATTCCTGATAGCAGATTTTCCTATCATTAGCAAGAATGTTCTGAAAAGGCTATAAAGCCTCAGTGCTGCACTGCATTCACATATAAAGTGTCCCACAGTTGTATCACGCTCCTCTCTACACCCCTTCACAAATTCCCCTCTGTAACAGCAGATGTTACTGGTCACAGTCTCACACAGTCTTGGTGTTCTGCTACACAGAACACCCTCAGGGAAGCTTCTTTCCCCCATACATGCAAGTTTAAACGATCGACTCTTTGCCTAATCATAATGTAAAGTTACTTCTTAAGTCACAGAACAGGTGATCAGCACTTACTTGATGTGCTTAACACAGTTGGATCCCACCCGCTCTGCCACAAATTCCACTGTTCTCCGTAGCGAAGGCGGCTGGTTGTGGAAAAAGGCCTGTTCCAACTCTACCTGTTCAAGAGAAAGCACCACAATTGATTAGAGCAGTCCACCCAGATCCTTCTCTCACCAACACAGGAATGGAAAGAACTACCATCTGGAGATGTACTAAAAGGCAATTTGCCTACAATAGAATTTTCTGCTACTGTAGCATTCATCTTCCCGGTACATTATTTACTCCCTATTCCCTTCCAACCATTTAACCCAAAGCTCATTATCAAGGTTTCTGAAGCTACAAAAGACCTGTAAAGGGAAGAATGGGAGAGTTCTAACAGTGTGTACTGGTAGTGAGTTACCACACAAGGCTTGTTTTGGAAAGAACAAGTCCTTTTAATTACAGGCTGGTAATCTCATTGGCTCCTACTGCAGGTCGTCCTTTCAGTGGAAAGCATGGCTACAATCCAACCAAAACAAAGTATGAGAAACATACCAACATTTTATGTTAAAGAAGAGGGAAAGAGATAAATAAGACTAGTTGTTCCAACTGCAAGAATGTTTACTGAGGTTATCTGGATTTCAGCACCCACACCATATCCCAGCCACATGACTGTAACAGAAAAACAGGGAGTAAAGATACCTGACTGTTAAACACAATTGTTCCCCTGCTGCCTAGGTCCATTCTTTCTTTCCCTGGCATTAAGAAACCACTGTATAACCCTACACCCACACAAGCAAATTTCTCCTGCCCCTTTCCCCCTTTCATTTCACTCCCTAATTTCATTACCTGCAGTTTCTGCTGCGTGACAGAAGCCTTGGGTGCCAAGGACTCTGCAGCTGTGGGAGTGATTTTCCTTATAAAACCACCATTTTTTCCTCCACTGCCAGCCACAAAAGAGGCAAGTAGTTTACGCAGCTCACCTGTACAGGAAAACATGCAAAAGCAGTCATCAACCTCATAAGCAAGGACAAAAAAAAAAAAATCAAAACTAAAGAAAGAGACTTTCACTTTTCCATTCTTGTTCCCAGAGCAGATTCTCTCAGATTCTATGAAAACAGAAGCTTCAGAAAAGCAGAGGGAGCACCCCACACATTTAACTGGCAGGGCACAGCAAGGCATGCCAGGCTCTGAAAAGAGGAAGCTTCCAAAAATCTCCCTAGCACATGGGACTAGTTCAGAAGGATGAGGGAGCAGCCACTTTTATACATTCCCTTTTAGTGTAGCAAGCAAGAATCATAAAGTCTACAAGGACAACAAAGCAAGCAGAGTTATATAAAATTCCAACAGAGTCAGGAGAAAATACTGGGGGAAAAGCTGGACAATCTATTCACCCCTAGAAGTTTTCGTGATGCAGGTTTAACATACAGTTTTCCTACTAAGTCCCAAGAGGAGCACCATCTCCCCATCTGGGACTCTATTGCCTACAGAGAGGAATTTCACCATTGGTAGACAGATCCCATGAAAAAGCTAACTCAAACAACAACCTGACAAAACACCAGGGCACAAAAGGATTCTTCTTCCCCTCTGCCCGGCAGCAGAAATATGCTCAAGGAACAAGACATTCCTCACAGTACAAACACCTCTTCCTATACCTAGGATGGAAAAGTTGTGCACATAATCCTTATAATGCTTCCTTCCAGTTTGTGAGGGGTGGCTTCCCCTGTCCCTCTGTATTCAAGCTCTGTGGATCAGCTGCCCTGACTATGTTGCCTCCCTCCCGCAGCTTCACCAGATACTATCCACAGCTGCATGAGCTTCAGCAATACAGCTTTTTATCAAGGCTCTTGCATACACAGTTGAGAACTGAAGTTGTGAGGAGGGGTAAGAAAGGTGATCCAAGGAATCACAGCACCAAACAACAAATATAAACAACTAACTAAATAAAAGTAAATACATACTAATATATTTTATGTATATAGCAAAAATAAGTAAAATACTCACCAAGATAGGGACAGCAGGTATAAAGTAACTGCTGATCCACCAAGGGTACAAAGTCCTGGAGAGAAAATGAAAGAAATGCTGAAAGGATACAGCAGGAAAGAAACAGTCTTCAAGTCAGAAATCCCATACGTGCAGTCACAGACAGTTTTCAGGGCTACCTTTCCACGAACACAATAGCTGGATTCCAAACACACAGTAAAATTAAAAACTTTACAGCCCAAGTGCTCAGTCCAGCCCTGTAATACAGAATGAGCTGCTCTTCATTTTATTAGTGTAGCTCAGCCTTTGCCCCTGATCACTAACAAAGCCCAGCTGAAAGCTGGGTTAAAGAAGGGAACCAGGACTGTTGCCACAGCTTCTACTCATAAGGGAGAAACCTTTCCATGGAGGAAAATACATGAGGCACATCTGCTACGCATTACACCTCCACAAGTGTCTTCATCCAGACTCACTGGGACACCCTGCCATGGAGAAATGTCACCCCAGTATTAACACAGCACAGGCAGGGCCATGGGAAGAACACAAACTTCAGATCTCATCCACCAAGGCAGTGTATCTTAGCATACATACCCCTTTTCCATGGAGTACTATATATCCACTTGCATGTCTGGGAGTTATCTGAAACATCACACATGCCATAAGCTCACCTCCTTTCCTGCTTGCTCATACTATTTTCAGTTCAGCTACCCTTTATCATGACACTGGAAAACAGATGACCTCACAAACAGCAACCTCGCTCTTACAGTCCCATCTTACCATTTCTGTTCACCATTACTTTTGCTTATTTCTGGGAAGAGCTACAGTTCCATCAGCTCACCTTGCAGGAAAACAGCATCTGATCCTCCAGCATAACTTGGCACCTGTTCTGCAAATTATTGCAGCAGGTGAGATGGCTCCTGCCTCACGGAAAACACAGAGCTGTAACACAGAGTTCACAACCCATAACATAGACGCGATGCAATTGAGGCACTTGGACAAACTGGGCATCACATCCATTGGTCTTCCATATGCTCAGTGCAGCTGCCCTGAAGCCAAGTTCCTGATAAAATCTGACAACTCCTGAGGAAGTGGTAGGGCCATCTTCACCCACAGATTCAGAGGACACGCTGCTGCACTAACTCACCAAAGCCTGAGCAGATGTCACAGTTTCCATCACAAATCTCTCCTGCCTGTCATCAGTAGTAAAAAACAACTCTTCAGGGACTGATGGAACCTGAAACGGAAAACCCAGCAGTTGCAACCCAAAAGGCAGACAGTAACTTCCACCATTTCTGATAACAGGACGGTAAAATCTCACCACCCTGCCACCCACAAAAAAAGAACCCCTAGCACTAAAGATCTTCTTGCCCTGAGGAGAACCTTTCCATAAAATTAAAGCCTTATTTTGATCACAATAACATAAGCCACCTTCCTTACCCTCCCCATACAGCATCTTTCACATTTCCAACAGGTTCCTGAAAAGTAGTTACCTTGCTTCCAACTGGAGGCATAAAAGAATTTTAAAATTCATCACACACCATCCCCCTATAAGACAATAAACTCCCCAGTAATTCAAGGCTGACAGCTAGCACACCATCTTTGTGACACGTGCTTCCAGTTCTAACAGGAATCAGCTGTCAATTTTCTTACAAGGCTGAAGATTAGTAAGTACAGAATGTGTTTCAGATACAATTAGAATTCCTATTGGAAAAAAAAATGTTGCTTCACACAATTCCACTAGAGGAAAATAATTCTCCATTAAAATACAGTTATTCTTTAAAACCCACAAAAATGTAAAAATAACACGTCAAAACAACAGGCTACTGTTTTGAATTGTTTTAATTCATTTCAATACTATTTTGTATTGAGTTCTGGGCCCTGCTTTTTCTTCAGAGAAGAGCTACATGCACACAGGAGACCCTACCTGAAAAAGCCAACCCAGAACTGCAAGGATCAGCAGCTTGTTCAGGAAACTCATCTCCTTGTCTTCAGAAAGGACCATTAACCTGCCATGCAGCAGAAGCAGCAAGAGAGAGTGTTAGTTTTCAGCAGCTCAGTTTTCATTAAGGAAAACATTCCAAACCATTCACTTACACTATCTATCACCATGTACACATTCCTTGCATGTCTGCCTAAAGAGAGAGTAAGCTCTACTTTTTCGTATGTACCTGCATAACATCCTGTCTTAAGTTTACACTAGACAAGCCATTCTCTAGAATGTGCTTCATATTTTCCTCATGTATATAGGAAAGAAAACTAGAAAATTATTTAGGCACTGGAAACCTTGTAGGTTTAAGGTCAAAATTCAAGCTGCAGCTTGAAGGTCAATCACAGCTGCAGATGTAGAGTGATCAAGTGGGATTTAAAGACTTTTATTTACTTAATGAACAAACCACATACTTGAATCAAGTATTAATCCCCAAGTTTAGGCTGTGTTCTCTTTGCAGCTTTATGTAAGATAAAAAATACGCATGCTCTGCACTTTTAAAAAAAAAAAAGTGCTTTAGTGCTTTTTATAAGAATCTCAAACCAGTGCCAGCATGCATTCTCAACCATCAGGTACCTCAGCTAAATAATCAAACATTCACAGAAACATTCTTTATATATATAGTTTCCCATGCTCTTACCTGTATACCTGCAGCAAGAGACCAAATACTTTCCTGTAATAATCAAGGAAAGGAGCAATATGATCCACAAGGGAAAGGTACTCCACAATCCAAGGAATAGTGAGGATACAGCGTTGATCCCGAATAGATTGTTTCAGAAGCTTTAATATATCCAGCACAGGCAGGGTCTTAAACAACAAGAAAAGTTAAACCAGCAGATTGAAGTTGTCTTTTGATACTTCCAGAAGAACTTTTATTGATATCTTGACTTTTCTTTCTGGGATTTCATCTTCTGTACTGGTT
The DNA here is from genome assembly GCA_013398115.1 of Falcunculus frontatus. Taxonomy (NCBI): domain Eukaryota; kingdom Metazoa; phylum Chordata; class Aves; order Passeriformes; genus Falcunculus; species Falcunculus frontatus. The sequence goes on along the minus strand of VZRV01010981.1, from coordinate 1,744,002 downwards.
CTGGCTAATGAAAACATTTCTTTGCCCATGACCAGAGGTAAAAACCACACTATGACCGCAACCAAAGGTCCCACTGGGACTTGGAAAAGCAAGGATAAAAGCCTGACTATGTATAAAGTGGAGTCAAGGTCTAATGCTTCCATTCAGTATGACACACTGCTGGGGCACAAGTGCAAAACTAACAGAATCAGTCCTGGTAGCTGAATGTGACTCTATAAATACAAGTAGTCTTAGCTAGGTGAAAGTTTTGGTATGACAGACCCAGATTAGCAGAAATAACAGAAGACCGAGTACCTCACCATCAGTGCATTTCTCCCTCTTTTCAAGGTTACACAAATTCTTTTTTCCTTTGTTCCCAACACCAGAATATGCAGCAGGGACACAGAACCATATAACATCATCCCAGGAACCACCGGCTCCCTTTGAAAGTGCATGACTACTCACAATCCTCCCCGGACTAGAAAAACTGCCTGTCAAGCAAAAGGCGGTGCTCGGTTTCTTACTTGGTTTCTTAGCACTAGCGCGGAATCTTGCAAGTCTCTGGTTGGCTGCTCCGCAGTGCGATAGGGCAGGAAAACAAGAAACCCCAGGAACTTGGCAAGGAGTCGGAGACTCAACAGGGCCACGGTGAAACGCTTCTTTTCATCCTGAAATGAAGAAAAGCAAGCTGAGGCAATGTTACCCTACACTGGGAAAGCAAATGCCTACACTAAAATTCAACTCCCTTCATGTAAAAGGGCCACATAGCTTCATCACTGGTTTTAATAGAGCCAAGTTTGTAAAATACATATTTATCAAGCATTTTAAATTGCTTCTGTCTTCATTCCCTCACTTCTTCACAAGAAGGTATTATTCAAGAGCTTTCTAAAACAAGCAGCTACTCAGTCACATCTTCATATTAAGAACTTTGGAGTCAATGAGAGGCAGAGCTGATCTCACATAGCCTCCTTTATAGCACTACCACTTTGCAAGTTTCCATGAACCTTTGGCTACTACTTTACTAATAGTCTTTAAGCTGTGACACCTCTGACAGGTATAGTTGAGTGAAGAAACACCTGAACACCTATGAACAGGGATGACCACAAATTCATTGTAACTAAAATCTTTCTATACAGAAAAGTAGCAAGGAAGTTATTGAAACAGGGTGCAACAATTGGACTTGGTTATTTCATTGATCTAACACAGGATATAACAACCTAAAGAGGAGGATTTCACTTTCATAACTATTGTGCATTCATGACAGTCCTATGAAGCACCCTGAAGCATGCAAGTGGCAAGGGGCTCAGACAAATAAGCAAATTGCAGTTATGACAAAACCAAATGAAGAAGCTCTCGTCCTGTAAATACAGTGGTGGAAGCTCTGAACAACTCACAATCAAGCCAGTAATTGTTTGACTACTGGAACAGCTCAGAGAAATTCCTGACCAGATGTGTTTGCACAAAGCAAGCCTACCTGTTCATCCATATCTGCTTCCCCATCACTGTGCTCGTGCTCCACCAGAGTAAGGCCATTCAGTTCAAGTATCTTCAGGCACAGACTATCTATCAGGTGCTGATTGAACTGGTAACTTCAGCAAAAGATGATGATGAGTCAGACTGGGCTGAAAACAGCAGTAAAACCTCAACTAACACACTGCAAAATTTTAAGCTTGTCTCATGAGTTGTAAGAAGCATCAGCAGACATCCAATGCAACAGACTGACAGACAAGAAAGCAAGAGAGAAGACTAGCACTGGCTGTGCACCTTCATTTCCACTCTTCTTCTGTACTTTTTCAGGGATGCTATGTAACAAGTCTCAGCATAAGGATAATAAAATTGATCTGCCAAAGGAGGAATCTATAAAATAACTGAATTTAAGATTATAATCTCCCATAGATCACAATTCCCCCATGCTGTGAATTGTGGAAAACTAAAACATTAAACAAAACCATGAACCTGGCTTCATCCTGTACACCTTGGCTTCATGCACTATCACACAAGAAGCATTTGTCCAGTCCAGTGTCCTTGCTAGGTAGCACTGCATGCCTGGGCACTGGGAAATGATGACAGCTCCAAGAAAGTATAGTGGGTTTACAGAAGAAAAATCATTACCATAGAGTCTAGTCCCAATCTTTCTGGATAACTCCCTGCTGCAAGAGAAACGTGCTAGTGCTTCCACGGACCACACATTTCACAGAGGGAACAGCAAGCACAGGCTGCTCACCTTCCTGCGCTGAGGATGAAGTCCCTGAAGAATTGCTGGCACCCTGGGAATGAAGGAGGTGGACAAGGCCCTCTGATGCTCTGAGGAACAACAAATCTTTCCTGCAGCCTCTTCAGACGGCTCAGATTATCAGAACCCAGCATATTAAGGACATCCTGGTCTGGAGTGTCTCCCCAGCTTGCACCACCACCGATAGGACCTTTGCACATCTTTAGGAGACAGAAAGAGTGGCAAGGTGGAATACTTGTAACAAGGCAGCATTTCACTTCATCTCTCACCCAGCATATTATCCCTTCCTCACAAGACTGTTTTTGGAGTAATCCAAGCACGATCTTTCCTGGTGCCCACATACAGAACAACTCTCCCCTGTGCCAAAACATGCTCCCCACCTTGGCCATAAACAGCCTAGAGGTCTTGTGAGATAGAATTCCAATCCTACACATCTAACTAGGGCATATCTAGCAGGCTACATGTGGATGTGTGGAGAGAATACCTATCACTCTCATGATGTTCACGAATCACTCAGCAGGATCTTTAGCTCAGTCTCCAAGGCCCATGATACTGCACTACACATTCCCAGAGCAGGTTTTCCTGAAACTTCCAGAGAGTTAAATAAAATTTAAAAATTAATGCCCCACTGCCTCCAACACACAGATACAACTCAAGACTCAAAGAATTACAGAACTGCAGAACTGTTTAGAAAGGGCCTCTTGGATCATCTTATCCAACTCTCTTGTTCAGTCAAGGTCAACCTCCTGATCTGTCAGTGAACACTACTGAGAAAAATCTGTCTCCCTCTTCTTCATTCCCTCCCAGCAGGTATTTGTAACAAACTACTAAGACAACCTGGCGCCTTCTCTTCTCCATGCTGAATACTCCCAGCTCTCAGCTTCTTCTCATACAAAAAGTGCTCTGGTCCTTTAATCATTTACGTGGCCCTGCACTGGACTTGCTCTAGTAAGTCTCTATCTTTCTTTCCTTGTGCTGTTGAGCCCAAGACTGGACACAGCACTCCAGACATAACCTAACAAATGCTGAGCAATGGGAAAAGTTGACTGCATACGTCTAAGTCATGATAGTTTTAATAAGAGAGATCAGAATAAAAAGCAACATTTAAGAATGTCTATCAAGTGAGCAAGTACTAGGTCCATTTATTCCCAACAGAGCATCCTTGCCTCCCCAAGGAAACATCTTGTTACACTTCTCTACCTATAAATTATCAGGCCTTGACACAAGTCCTCAGTCTCGGTTCATTTCTGCAAGAGTACCATGATATGCACAAGATTCTGCAAATCACTTTCCAGTCCGACACACTGGAGCCATTGAAGACACCCAGTTATCAGTTTAGATCTTTGGCTACTCTTGTGAAATCCTGCAGTCTTCATTAAGAAGGCACAGATATAAAGGAGAAATACAGCACCTAGGACTAATTAAATCCTATTGATGCAACAAAGTTCATCTTCCCTCTTTCCCACAATTTCCATGAACACACTCATACAGTCAGACAGGACACTGATGCAAACCCAGACTTGACACTAGAGGAATTTACAACATTCCAACAGCTTGCAACTTCCTGGCAATGTGTGTGGGCTAATACTCAAGGTGAGGTTTTGTGTCTATTTTGCTCTCCAAAAGGAACCTACCAATAAGCCAAGCACCTACAGAGAATACAGTGAATATCTATACTTCATTCAGAAGCATCTTCTTCTTCATTTTACTAATCACAATGAAGTCAGATGATGCTTGAAATTGGCTAAAAGAACCCCTCTAAATTACAACAGCAATACCTTACCAAAGCCAGCCTGTTGCAGTGTTAAATAGAAGAACAACAGATTTTTTGCACTCAAGCTGCTAACAAACATAACTGGGAAACTCTACATCTGACAAATGTCAAAATACATCCTTAAATTTTCCAGAAACTAAAACTGTACTAAAATTAGAAGGTCGAAGTAAATATCCATGAAGAATGATTGCTTACAGCTCATGTTCTCAGTGTGCCTCATTCCTGATTTAAACAGAGTTCATCAGTCATCACTGATTACTTCTGAAGAAGGAAAGCAATTCCCATCCTGAAAACTTGTGTCTCCCAAAAAAAGTTTCAATAGGAAAACCTCAAGGAAGCTTACAAGACAATTTTTTTTCTCAGGCCAAGGAAGGATTAAATCAGCTTTGATGTACGTAGTCATTAACAACACAAGTAATTTACCTGGATAAGCTGTTTCTGAAAGAGCCTGGCAAAACGGCTGTGGTTGCAGGTTGCAGATAGGTGAGCCATCATGGCCCTGTGAAGGAAAACATTACAAAATTCTTTGTAATTCTTTGTAATTGATCAGAACTTTGTGGTACAAAAAACAGTGTTCCAACCTAAAACGATACCAAAAGCATAAAATACCTACTTTTAAGAAAGCAATCTCTAAAAGCCATTTAAAAAAAGCAGTATCTTTATAACCCAGTTTCCCAGGCACTGAGCCCCACCTGCTGCTGACATGGAAACAAAAATTCTCCCTGAGCACCTGCAGAGTAAACACAGCTCTAGATATAAAAAGAAGCTCTTCCTTTGCTGAAATAATGCTGTTATTTAGAAAAAAAAAATAAACTCGTTCAGCTCCCACTCTTCCCTGCCCAGAACAGTAAGTTGAGAGTTCACACATATGGAAGTAAGCAAACAGCAACAGTACTACTTCTGATGCCCCGAGAGAAGGAAAATGTTTCAGTTTAAGCCTCAGCCTTGTTTTGCTCTTGTGGTGAAAAGCCACCTACATACATGTAACTTGAGTAGGCTGGTGGTTGAGACTAACACAGAAACCCACAAGGCAACTGCTTTCAACACTATAATAGTTTCTTTATATATACTGCATTTTAATAAAGCAATAAAATAGTGAATAAAATAGTCTGCTTTCCACAGAAAGAGACACAGTTGTCTTGTTTTCAGAGCCAACGCCCTAGACCCCATAAAATAATTAGAGAGCTAACAGCTTCTGAACACATAACACACTTCTCCTCACTTAAGAGGAGTCAGACATGGGAAACATGACATGCACACATAAGTGTATGAATAACAATGTTCAGACCACAACACACTGGTTTTGAGAGCAGCTCTTTCTGTGATTATGAAAGGGAAAGAGCAACATCAAGACTGACCAAATTAGGCCCTTGCCACTTACGGCTTGTTTCTTTAAGACAATAGCTCATACTTTTAAATTCAGAGGCAAGTGTACATGGGCAGTCTCTTCCAAGCAGCACACAGCCCCCTACAGATTAGTGCAGAAGACCAGGCAGAACAGGGAATTAAGGATGCCAAGTGCAGTATGCTGCACCAGCAATTCAGCTACATTAAAGAGCTAGCTGAAGTTGCATAAGACTCCTACCTGATCTTGTTGCCCAGAACTCTTTCAAAGTCCCAGCCAGTTTTCTCATGGTTATCCTCCCATTCACGCAGAAGTTCATAAAATATATCCCTGTGAATCAAGATATTTAAGGGAATGAATACCCACTCTTCAAAATTTGAAGCAACAACTGAATATTCAATTGCTCCAAAGCTCCCCAGCAAGAATCTACCTCAAATTAAATAACTCCAGCCTCTAAGCATTCAGATACCTTTGAAAAACTCATAAATGTTAGCAGTACTTCAGTGAGTTTCCATTTTCCATGTCTTTGACAGCAAGTGCTTAAGCTTGTTATGCCCAATCTATGATGGATTGACCAAAACAGCCATTGCCAGACAGACATAGTGAAGACTGAGAGGCAGGAAAGAATAAGCCACATGAAGTAATACCTATGAGAAAAAGAAAAGGACCAAGACAACTCATCATTCTGCCCTCACCCTGTTGCTGCAAGCATGGAGGGAAGTGGCACGAAGAATAAAAGCATACCAGATTTATATGCAGAAGCAATCCAGTAGGGTGACAATGGCATTATCAGAAGTCTCAATAACTCCTGAAGAATTAGGCTGTTCTTCTCTAAAGACATTAACCATTTAGCTCCTGCAGTCAATACGGACAAAGACTTTTTTTTCATTTAATTAGAGTAAAAATTTCAAGATTTTTTTCTACAGCATGTAGCATACATGACACATTCTTAATATCCTTTGTTCACAATCATGCAAAGGTTATACCCTGTGAGCATCCAGGAACAGTAGAAGAAACTTACCTTTGCTTCTTAAATATGTGAAATGCTCTGTCACTGGGAAAGTTAGAGCGATTATCAGTTTCTGGCTGAAAAGAAACAGACTGTACAGAGCATGGCAGCAGGAGAGACACCTGTTAAAAATATAAAGGCAGCCATTAAACTAATGTAAGTCTCTAAACAATCTGAGACCCAGAAAAAAGCAGGGAAAAGGCATGATGAGGAAACAAAGTATCACTAGCCCAGTTGTTTAGACACTCTACTTCCTAATTGCTAACTACTAATAGCAAACACCAACAATTTTACAATCTGCATTAGGCTACAGAGGCAGCATCACTCAACATTAGGAGAGAAAGTATCTAGTCTCCTTAAATCCCTGCTGAACAGATTGCAACAAGTATTGATACAGGGTGGAAAGACCCACAAATAGTGAAAGTGTACCTTCAATATAGTGCTTGAGAAAATTCAGAATCCTGGCTGGCAATTTCTGTTACTTTACTCTTTCTCCAATTAAAAAGCCTGTGCTTCAAGTAACAAGGCCTTTATTTACAACTTTAACAACTTTAAAGCTACTGACATGTCCCAGTCTCAGTACACTGTCCTTTCTTTGCCAAGAGTAATTTCCATTTTTAAAAGACGGATTAAATGAGATACAAAATACATTCCTGCCATCCAGCTTTAGTTCCCTAACCCAGCTGGATCACACAAGGGAACCACTTCTCCCAATCTGGATTGTCTCCTCCGAAATGTTGTTTGCCTAAAAGGAATGCATATCTATGAAAGAAATCCACACCTTTGAAACAACCTTCTGATATTGCGCCTAGCCAATCATTCTCCTGGGATCCATGTTCATTAGATGAGAATTTCAAAAGCAAAACTTGACCCTATCAAAGTCTCTGGCTGGGGTCAGAGCCTGGAGCACAATGCAAGGCTAGCCAACAGTGATTCACAGCTAACAATCACTGGACCCAGCAACTCACTCACCCACTGACAAGGAAAAAAAGTTGCTTTTAGACAGTTTTCTAGAGACAACACAACAAGGTGAAGTAGAAGGAATGAGATTTAACATCAAAGCCATTGCAAATAAAAGAACAACAACACAAAGGCTTGAAGCAATTTCACTTGGGGTCTGCCAATTTTTACCTTGGCTGTGCTGCTTTCATAAGCCTGCCTGAGCCTCTTGTGCAAGGTGGGAGAAAAAGATGCAATCCGTTCATTTTCGGCCAAAAGCTTAAGCATCCCCTTTTCTAAATGGGAAATAATTCTGCCAAGATAACAGGGATAAAACTCAGACAGACAGACATAAACAACACATGATCAGATCCAAAGAAATGCTTATGCTTATGTTTTATGAGGCTGCCAAGTAAAGAGTTCTAAACCACATGTACCCAGCATGAAATCCTACTGGTATCTGTATTTGTTATCATTCTCATCTCATGACTTTCCTATTCTTGCACAACTACAACAAAGTTCAGTGGACAGATCAGTGCAAGGAAACCCACAGACATCCAAATCCAGGTCAAGTTGTATGTTTTGAAGGAAAATTAACAATTCCGTGCCTGTAACCGGTAAAGTTCTAAAACCAAAGCACACTTGCTTAACCCCACATACAACTGCAGACTCAAGCAGATGAAAAGATAATTCAACTCACTCATATTGATAATCCAAGACTTGAACAGCAAAATAAACACAGTTGTGCACACTTTCGAAATGCTGTCTCTCTGACACATCTAAGGGGAAAAAAGAAACACGAGACAACAGTACCTATCACCATTTATAAACTAAAGGACCAACAACTAGCTTTTAAGGAAAGTAGGAACTGACATATCCAAAAATAATCTTCCAGACCCCTATTCAATTTTCAGAAGTTCCCATTCCCTATCCTTCCTAGACTAAAGGCAATTGAATTGTTTAATGCTGTATGGGAAAGAAAAGGTTCTTTCTCAATGTTCTGAACAACAGTAAGCAGATACAGGAAAAAAAAGTAGACCAACTACAAACAATCATAAGATGGTGTTCCCCTCATAGCTGAAGATTTCATGTTCCTAATCTCAGCCCCAAGAAACAATGAGTAGCAAAACAAAGGTCAATCAGATTGAGGGTGGGGGAAGGTGTGGTGGGCCTCATCCTAAAACCACTCTTTTGGTTGTAATATCCATATCAAAGTACTAATTGCATCAAGCTTACGGCTGAATTTGCCAAAACCCAAATGCAACAATATGGCTGGATCCTGTGCACTCAGATCCCAACCTGAAGCTTAAGAAACACATAGTAGGTCAACAGCACATCTGAATTGCAGGACCAATGGAGAAGCAACTCAAGCACATCTGTCCTTCTCTCTAAAAGTCAGTGTTAGGAAGTAACTACAGCAAATCTCACACAATAGGAGAAAACTCTATTCAAACAGTATCTAACAACCCCACTCTATCACACTGTGGAAGTACTTCCCACACATGCATGTCTTTTTTCAGCATCCCACATGAGTCCCAAAGTGGTAATAAGGCATTTTTATGTAATTTAAGAACAACTGCTCAAGCTACTCTACAACACTTTCTCATTCTATGGAAGCAACACTCTTTCTCTTCATTACTACTGCTTACCTTTATTTCTTTCACTGATTTCAGGGTCACTATCCCCATCTTCTGCAGTAGAAGTGCCTTTAGATGTCAACAGTTGCAGAACAAAAAACAGTTCCAGAAAAATATTTGGTACCAGGTTTTCTGGAAGAGAGTAAATGAGATGTTAAAGGTGGATTATACAATACTGTCCTGCTTTAATACAAAAAGGTAAAAAGATTGATTCCTGTTCTGTGGTAGTCAGCAAAGAATTCCCTCCCCACAACACAAGCACAGTATAGATCAGCATGGGAAAGGTGTGTTAGGGAATAGCCTGGTTTCTGACGGGACATACAACTTCAGTCTACTGCAGCTCGGAGCACTGCATCAGGCTCACCTCCTTCCCAAAACTTTTACCGAGTATTCATTTATTTTAACTGTGTTGGCTTATTTTTACAGATGTCATTTGGTACACAATAACTATCCCACAACTTCCACTTGTCATCTATCTCCCTCTCACAAAATACACGCAAGCTCAAAGAAAGGTCAGTCCCACATCTTCTGTGTCCTCACCTGTTATGCACGATGAATAGAGCTGTGCCAGACACTCCAACTGTTTCTTGCAGGAAACCTTAGCAGGATTTGCACAGGTCACCAGATGGCTTTCAGCAGGAAGGCTAGCACTGCGAGTGTAGCTAGGCTTAGTTGGAGTACCAGGATCGAAAGACAGCCCTGCAGGAGAAGATGCCTGGTGCAGCAATTTGCATCTGAAATTCAAGAGCAGCAACATAACCATGTGGCTGAGGATGAGCTACAGCAGCCATGCAGCCAGAAGAGAGCTTCCTCTTCCAGTGTAGCATGAAGGAAATCCTGCAATAACTAAACCATGTCATTTACACTGTCTAAAGCAGCTTTTAGCATGATAGTAATTTGAGTCATCTTTCTCTTACTGAGAACAGATCTTCGGGTTGGCAACCAAAAGACTGAAGAATCCCATTTAAATTCCAACCCATTAAAATAGTGTAGCATTTTGACCAAATTAACCAACTAACCTAGGTTATTGCTTCTCATCTGAACTTGTATTTGTTGAGGACAGGGAATCTGTTAGAGACCAGGTCCTAAAAATTTTTTTGCATATACAATTTCTGACAGCTAGACATTTAAAAAAATCTATGAAAATAAAGTTCACATCCACACCTTTGGATATAGATGTAAGTTAACAACACTCTGAGAAGACCCAACACCACTAAGTGGAAAGGCAATGCAACAGTTGATGAAATCCCATACTGGCAAGTTAAGCAACAGAAGGAACAAACTACTTTGCTGGATTCTAAATCAACAGTGATCACTCAGTTAAATACACAGACATCGTACAAAACTATACCTAGAGAGGTCGTCCAAAATGCAACATCAGAACAGCATATGTAAGACACATAAGAAACAGGACACAAGCCAGTAACAGCAATATCAAATGATTGTCAAAGATTCCAATGGAACATTTACACTTGGAACATCATACTACATCTTACCACACTGTCTCAAAAGTGAAATCTTTAAGCCACTTTAAGAGCTCTGGGGAAGTCAGAAACATTTTTACCTGCAGCAAAGAACTTTTTCTATTGGCCTATTTCTAGTGGAACTGCTGTGATGAAGAACAATTGGTCCCAAAATGGAAATAAGATTGCCAACAGCTTCCTTGCAATGAACATAATCAACCAACTAATAGAACTGAAGAAAATTATTCATTAAGTACTTTTTGAGCCCACCAATGTAAGATTCCAATAATGCAGTTAAGACTCTGCTTCACTTCTGCCTCAGTGCTGTTATCTGCCTCAGGATGAAATTTACCTTTTGCCCTTGCTCAAAGGGACCCAGCTGGCTGAAGACTGTGTTACTTCTGTACCTCACTTCATCATCACTACTGGGGACACAACAGCAACTCCCAGCTTTCAAATATGATGGGTCAGATGAGAATATCACTTCATGGACAAGATCCAGCCCACCACATATTGCTATTTCACTGACTTCAGTTGATACAGATTATTGGGACATTTCAGGTAGAATTCAGACCAGAATAGGTGCTAGACTTAAGTACAGAGTGGCAGTTTTGAATCCTGAGCAGTTCTGCTGCAGGTTCAGTACAAACAGTAATTCACTAGCCTCTACTGGGTGTGTTTCAGCTAGTTCTGGTCCCACTGAAGTGAGATACAAAGCTTAGCAGGAAAAGAATTAGACCCATGCGTCCTGAGGAGTTTCCCCAAGAACAAAACCTACAAATAACAACAATTCTGTCAGCAATTATAAACAATAGTTTCTCCACTACTGCACTTTGGTTTTTTCCTAAGTATGAATCTTCAGACTAACAGTGATACCATTTTACAAACAATGAAAGTCACACTGACTGTGTGTGTGTTCCGTGTCCACTAACTGAACAGCAGAGACAAAATTAGAAGCTAGAATTCACCTAATCTGACAGCAAAATCAACAGACAACTGCAGTAGTAACCTTTAAAACAGAATCTCGTGTACCCATGTCCTGTTTTCTCCGACTGCAAGCTTCTGTTAGTCTACCTACCTTGCAAAGCCATTAACACTTTCCACACACTTGCATCACTAACTCATTTTCTCCAAACCTATGTGTCTTGCTGCAATCTTCACAGTCTAATTACACCCAATTGCTTCACCTGTGCAATCTAAGGAGAGATGCACAGGAGACAGCCACACATACAAGTCCATGAAGAGGAAATCTCATAAAAGCAGCGAGGACCGATCACACTTTTGAAATGAGGGTTATTGCTCCAGAGTCAGCACACCTCTAAAATGACAAACATGAGCTAGATGCATTAATATCCTAGTCTGATACCACAGACACACCTGGCTTTAGGCAAATTATAGTTTAAGGTCACCAATACCTGTTTTGGATATTCTTCTGTCATTTCCACTTTGGTATCAATACCACCTTAAGGGAAGGTGTCGTGGTTTAAGAACGGTACTTCCCAATTTAGTGCTCCCACTGAAACCCTCCAAACTATTCCATCTCTTCTCTCTCCCCCTGCTTTGGGGCAGGCTGGAGAGGAGAATTGAAGGCACAAAAGGTAGAGATCACAGGTTGAGATAAGAACAATTTACTGAAAACAGCAATGAGATAAGAAAGGGAGCAGTAACAGCAACAATACAAATCAGAGGGTACAAGAAAGAGGCAAATGATTCACAGGAAACCCTTGACAATAGAGAATACCTGACCACTCCTTCTGCCACTCGCCGGCAACCCGAGAGAGAGTCCTCCCACATCCCCAAAAAATGAGGTGAGGTGGTGTAGAGTAACCTCTGGGTCCCGGCCATGCCCCCTCCCAGCTACTGCAAAAATTAATCCTGTCCTGGCTGGAACCAGGACACAAGGGAATTAAGAATCACCCCCCTGCTCAGACTCTACCGTTCTTTCTTTAGCATCTCCCTCTCCTCTTGAAGGCTGTTGCTTATCACAGATGAGAGGTTTCCTTCCTGGACAGCAGTGAAGGCCTCAAGGCTTGACCCAGCTGACAACCGAGCAGCTGGAGACTGGCTGACGGGCGTAGAAGTGAAGCAAGTCTTTGGTTTTGAGAGGGGCCGCTCAGCACTCACAGGAGTTGGGTTGATTCGCCTCGATGGCTTGCTTTTGCTGAAAAAAAGAGAAGTGATTCCACTAAAATCAAGCTAAATAACAACAAAAAATTTGGTCTCAAGACAGGTATGCATGCAACTCTTCCAGAGGAACCTAACGCGAAAACAAAATGAGTATCGAGTTGGGATACTGAATTTCTAAACTGTACCTATAGTTATCAGTTTATTCTGTCACTGAAAAAAAGTCATGGAGCTATAGACTGCTATAAACAGCCTGCTGACTCTGCAGCAAAATTAATTATCAAGTATCAACCCTTCCAAATGTTTCTAATTTGAAAAGACAAGATATGCCCCATTTTAGTAAGAAACTGATGGTGAATTAGTTTCTAACATGACCAGAAGAAAAAAAAAAAAAACCAAAACCAACCCACAAAAAAACAAAACCAAAATCAATCAAGTTGCCATTGTCTATCAGTAAGAGCCCAGGCTCCCAAGTTACATTAGCCCCTTTAAGTTCAGGGAAACCCATCCTTCCTGCATAAAATACTTGCATTTGTCCTCCAGGAAGAGGCTTGGTAAAGTAGAAAAAAACCACTAAAAAGCTGGAAATGGACACAGAAACATAAAGCATCGAGGAAATGCTGGTTGCTACATATTAACTGCTAAGGTGTTCTCAAGATCTCCTGTAACACTGAGTTCCAAAGACCCATGACCTCTTTCCTAATTCTTTTTCCAAGTGGAGCATTAATGCAATTGAGGAAGAAAGACTTGCTGTCTGTGCTGGAAACACACCTTATCTCCCTTGGCCAAAGCATCATCTACAGCCTCACCCAGACCCAGCATTTGGATTTGCTGTACAGACTCACACATCTAGTAATTTTCAGCTGCAATTTTGCATGTCCAACTAGAAAGTCCCACTTTCAGAGGCCAATGACTGACATAAAGAGCAAACAGGCTGACACAAAAGCTTTATATTTGGTAATGGGGATTTTAAAGAGTAAAAGAGAAAGATAAAAGGACTGACACAACCACAACACAAACAGCCGCCCAGAAGCTTAGCCAAAGTCATCAAGGAGACCACGACTTGCTGCAGACCAAGAAGTATACATCTATAGCTGTTTTGTCCACAATGACACAGCACAAATGAAGCTGCACACTAACGTCTGCTACCAGAAGCCACAGAAGGTCAATCCAAAAGCTGTTTTGCTAGCCTCAGTAAAGCTGAAGAGCCCTCCAGGACTGCTCTTCCTTACCAACTGCTATTCTGTTAAATGAGAAATGTGAAGAGCCAAGATAATGCTGGCTTGCTAGAACATGCAAGGACAAAGATGTGCTCAGCTTTGTCACAGCTGGACTGTGCACTGGCAAGTTGCAGGCAGCACCACAAGCCAGAGGCTAAAGAGGTGTCTTGGGTGAGTCCACAGAGGGGAAACCTGACTTCCTGTCAAGGCAATATTCCCTTCCCTACATGGTGACCAGAACAAAGAAGTTCTGACCATGTTGCCCAGAAGCTAGGTATTGTGTATCACAGCCTCTTCTGCATCTGGACATGCACAACAGCTGGTCAAGGAGCAGCAACCCGCGGCACAATCCCAATGAGACAGCGAGGCAGACTCGCTCTTACTTTGTCCAGCCAGAGGCAGCACCCATGGGCGGAAACTCCTCCAAGTTGTTAAGGTTTAGCTGGCCGGGCGGGGATCTGGCAGAAACGAGAGGCACTTCACTCCGCTTCTTTCTCCCTCCACTCCACGATCCACTGTCACTCTTTCCATCCTCCTCTTCAGCAAGGGAACGTCCCAGATCCCGAGCTACCTGCCGGCCAGAGGCACCGACCGAGCTGCTGCCTTTCCTCCGGCCTCGTCTCACAGGCAGGGCTTCAGGCGTGGCCATGAGGAAGCTCCCCAGGCTGGCCTTCTGAGATGACCGCTTCTCACCGTGGTGGAGCACAGGGCTGTGTCCAAAGCTCGGGCTGCTGCTGGAGACCACGCTGGGGAAATCACCACAGGGGCTAGACAGGTTCGACCCGGAAAAGGAGGAGGAACCGCTGGATGCTGCAGCAGGAGAAAAGCTGGTATCTGTGGTGCAGGTGGTCACTGAAGTCCTTTGTGAAAAGAGCTGCACTCGGCTGCTTGTTGCGTGGCCTGCCCTCCTTTCTGATCCTGTCCTTTGGCTCCCATGGGCCTTGGAATTAGGAGTCTTAGCAGGAGTAGGGGGTCCATTAGTCAGGATCTGGCTGGTCTGCTCCCTTAAAAAATTCAGCAGAAAAGGCACAAAATCTTTCTGAAGCAAATTAAGAGATACCAGCTTGTAATGGATGTGGTTCTCCTACAAGAGAAGGAGACAAAGAATTAATATAAAGATGTTACCTGGTTCTTTCTGTCCATGTACCCAGACACATTTAAGTAGTAACTACGGGATTTCAATACACAGTAAAAACCAACACGACTTGTCAAAGTAGGTCACTGAAATTCAAGCAACCATAGTGCTGGTCACAGACCTGAAAATCAGCCTACACACAAGCCATTTTGGCACAAGTTTTCAGATGGAGTTCACTTTTGTCTCTGACTGGAAAACAGCGGGACTGCTCCATGGAAACATCAGTAATACTGACTGAAACTACGGCCAGGGAGGACTTACAGCAACTGGCACCCATAAGTTCAACATTTCAAAAACATCAATACTGAAAGCATCTAATTCTAACAGAAAAATCTAAAATTCGCAATGTCTCTGTGCCCTATTTTTCTGTGAATGCCACCTGCTGCCACAGAGGGGTGCTATAACAACAATCGTTTAAGCACTTGGAGTCCTGCAGCGCCAAATACAAAGCTGCTCTTCCATTTCAATGAAATAATTGTGCTCCCTTGAGACCTCACAGAGGTCTAAATAGAGACTTTGCCACTTTAAGGTACACGAAGCTTATACTTGAGAAACTTAAACAAAAAACCCACCACTGACTCAACACATTCGAAATCTAAACAGGAGGTGGTGATCTTACAAGGGCAAACTTAGACAAAAATGACTTCATATTATGTATGAAGTTTAAAGTTTTGTACCCAGGGTAAAAATTCTTTTGTTCCTAACACTGAACCAGGTTTCTGTTGCCTCTCAATGGGATTCAGCAACATCTGCAACAACAGAAGAAGTTCTCAAAGGCAGCAACTTCTTCCTTACTAATATTAAAAGCATTGCATACATACTCCTGTGAAATTATATTCACAACCCTGCTAAATGAAAAGTCAAGAAAGCAAACACTATTTCTGAAGGAGGTTTTCTGCACGAAAGAAGACAGCAAAAGCATGTCCATGACTGGACTCACACAATCCTCAACACCTATACTAAAATTCATATTTGAAAGCGTGAGACCAATTCAGTTCCTTGGAGAAGTGTGAGATTCTTACACAGCCTGGATAACAAGCCAAGCAGCCAACAATCAGTGAAAAAACACAGGTCAGAACACAACTCCCATGAGGTGTTGAAGAAGACCATCTCCAGCCCAAAACTGCCATGAGAGCTAGAGCAAGACGCAACCTAGCGTTTCCTCAGGTGCTCTCCTGGGATTAGCAAAGGGGCAAAAAGATGATTACAATTATGCTATGCATAAGGTCAGGTAGCTTTTCAGAGCACAACCCGTTTTCACCCATCTTTCTCTGTCCAAGTTAACCGAGGTTTGGTTCCTCCACAGCTAGGTAACAGCAACCTGCCAACAGCCGCCAGCTACAAACCTCCCACTTGCTTTCTCATGCTCAAGCAACTGTGTTGCTCCCAACAGCAAAAGGCAGCAAGAAATTCCCTTACAAGGGCAAACTTTTTGACCTCCACACACCTCACCTACACAGTGCTAGCTGAGCTGCCAGGATCTCAAACTTCATAACATCGGCAGGTCTCCTTCTGCAAGTCATAGTTGAAGAAATACCACGCAACATAAAGTACTGGTCCATTCTTCCCACACGTTTAGGATGATGGCAGTACCCGACTAACTCATGTTAGTGACACCAGTGAGTTTTGATTTTAGTACTAGGTAACACTCTGCGAGGGGGTCAGGCAGAAGACGCTTTAAATACATATTGTTTCTCTGAGCTATTCTCTATGTGAAATATAAGCACTCCTAGTCCATTTACAGTTAGAAATGTTTTTATTTCCACAGGAACACAAATCGTTCGTTACAAAACTCAGCCAGCTCTCTCCCAGCCCGCAAAGATACTCCTCAAGGTCCAGGCGGGACGAGCATCCAGCCGGGAGGAGCGCTGGCGACGGCACAGAGCTACCACTAAGCCCTGGGTGCTGACAGCCTCGTCCTTCTCTAATCGTCACCTTCCCCGACAAAGACGCGGGGAGCGTCTCCCCCTCGTGTGTCCGCGTTCCCTCAGGACACCAGCTGTGCTGCGCTGCACTGCCCGCCCCTCGCCTCGCTCGGCTCTGCGCTGGCACACGGCAGCCGGGGCTCCCGGCGCTTCCCGCGCCAGCGGCCGCGGGCCCCCCCCGCTCCCGCCCGAGACCGCCCGAGACCTCCCGGCGCCGGCGGCGCTGAGCTGCGGCGGGCTCAGCCCTGCGCATTTTAGCGGGTTTCACACGTCCGCCGGGCAGCTCCCGGTGCAGCTCCCCGCCGGCGGCCTCGCCTTCCCGCCGCTGAGCCCGGAGCCCGCCCGAGCCGGGGGCGGTGCCGCCGGCTGTTCGACGGGAGCTCGGCCCCAGCCCGCGGCCGCGGAACGGCACCTGACGGGGCCCCGGGCTGACCCACGCGGGCTTCGTCCCTCACAGCAGCGCGGGGCGGACAAACTTTCCCGCACGGCCCCGGCCCGCGGCAGCGGAGGGCGCTGGGGGAGTGGCGCGGCTGCGGGCCCGACCCCGCCGGAGCCAGGGCGCTGTGGGAGGGAGGGAGGGAGGAAGGACAAGCGGACGACCCAGCGCGCGTTACCTCAGCCGGGCGGTGGCCGGGGCCGTGCCGGAGCCACCGCACCACGGCGCTAACCGGCACCTCCTCCTGCAGCAGCAGCTCCAAAACCGCCGCCATTCCCGGCGCCGCTCCCGCCGAGCACGCGCACAACCCGCGCCGGAGGCGGGCCCGGCGTGTCCCCCCTTCCCGCGGGGGCGGCGCCGAGCGGGGATTCCCGCCGGGGAGGCGGGCGGGGGCCGCGCCCCCTCCCCATGTCAACACGCGGGGCACGGGGCGCCTGCGCCGGTCCGTGCGCGTCTTTTCCTCTCATGCGCGGTATTTCCTTCCCCAGCAGGGCTCGGGGCCCGGCCTAGCGGCGGCGGCACCCGCGGGCCGGGGAGCAGGGAAGGGCAGCGGCGTCCCCCCCCTCCCTGCGGCTCCTCCCCCCCCCGCCCGCCCGCCGACATCCGCGGCGGAGGATGGCCGAGGACTCGCCCAAACGGCGCAAGGCGAATTTCAACGAGGCGGAGACGGAGGTGCTGATCGAGCAGGTGCTGAAGCACGAGCAGCTGCTGTTCGCGGCAGGACCCGGCCGCGCCTCCGCGGGCCAGAAGCGGAAGGTGTGGGAGCTGATCCGGCACAAGGTGAACCCGGTGGCCGCCTGCCCTCGCGACGTGGAGGACCTGAAGAAGCGCTGGCGAGACCTGAAGCGCCGCNCACCGCCCGCCCGCCGCCAGCGCCGCGCCTACGGCTCCCTGCTGCCCGCCGAGGCCGTGCCCATCGTGGGCGGCATCGACACGCTGGAGCTGCCCGGCGCCGTCGTGGGGGACATGGGTGAGTGCGGGAGCGACCCCCGCGGCGCAGCCCCGGACCCTCCGCCCGGCGTCCCGCGCCGCAGCCGCGGGAGCCTCGGTCTGCGGGGGATCGGCGCTGCCCGCCCGCTGCGTGCGCGCAGGGGCCGTGGGGACCGGCCCCGCTGGAAAGGTCTCGTTCGGATCCTTGGAAATGTAGAACGTATATGCACGCACACAGAACTGTGAGGCTTCGTGCTGTAGGTCATAAAAGTGCCTGAGAACAGCACCCAGGAGTAAAACCCCCGTCTCGTAGCAGATGCTGCTCATCTACGAGGCGTTAGACTCGGTCACCGATCTTCACTATTGCAGTAATTATTCTTGCAAATGCAGAAAGCCATGGCAGCACGCAGGTCCAGCCAGTACGAAGTGCTGCGAGTACATAACTTCATCCGTGCTGGCGATACCGTCCTAGCGCGTTGAAATGATCACCTTCAATACCAAGGGATTCTTGCAATCACAGTGTTTCAGCAATGCTCTTACTGGCTACTGCGTGCACGATAGATGAAATGAGCTTGCAGTGAAATTTGTCTCTGGGATCCTAAAGCTTGCCTTCTATGGTGGTAAGGGAGCTGAAGTATGCAGATACATGGTTGACTGGTGAATGCATATTTATGGTTTTCTTACCACCTATCGAGGTAATTTGTATACTAAAACCATCAAAGGTAACATAGTGTGAGTTTGAAAGTCTTGTTTCAAGGACTGATGTTAGTGGTTAGTGGATGAGAAAATGTGTCACTGACTGCTGAGGTTATGAAGTTTCTCACGGGCTTTACTTTGCTTTTCTTCCCCCTACCCCCTCCCCCCCCCCCCTCTAGGGTTTAATGGCAATCCTGGCCCATCTCATCAATCCAGTCTTGAGCAGATGAACCTCAAAGAAGAAATAGTAGTGAAGGTGGTAGAGCCAGAAGAAAGCTCTGAGGACATGGTAGTGGTTCCACCTAGTCAGGAGCAGCTGCCTTTTCTCGGGACATCAGGCGGTGGTTCCTCTGGGAAAGTAAAAGCCAAAACAAAAGGCAGGTCCCAGGCAGACCAAAATGAAATGACTGAAGAGGACCTACTGCAGATTCAGCAGACCCAAATACAGGTGATCCAGTCTGGCTTTGACAGTGTCAACCACAATCTTCGGCTGCTGCAGCAAGGCATGCAAGATCTGAGTAACAGCATCAGCATCATGGCACATACGCTTGTTGCTATCAAAAACGTCTATGTGAAAAACAACGCTGGCCCAACCACACATGCCACTGCATCTACTCAGACTGCAGCTGGGTACCTGAGCCCAGGATCCCCCCAGCTCTCTCCTGCTAAGGACAGAGGTAGAGCACATGTGGCTGGAAGCAGCAGCAGAAGCAGCAGCTGCAGCTCCAGCTCCATGTCACAAGAACCAGGTCCTTCCGAGTTTCCTAGGCCCCCCCTGAGAACCATTAAGAAAGAACATCCAAATGGCTGCTACTACTTCTGCTTTGCAGATGTGTAAAAACTTGAATATATGTAAAGTGACTGTGTTGTTGGGTGCTGTTATATGTTCTGCTCCGGCCTGTGACTTTGAAGGAGCAAAGTGGACTTGCCTCCTATGTTTTTCCCAGTGGGAAACATTTTGCTATAGGTGGCATTAAACACTAATTACCAGTCTCCAGTTAACTCTGTTGCTGTTGGCTAATAAATTTCTTCTCTTTTCTTTGTTCTCTTATTCTCTTAAAAAAACCCAAACATTTATTTTGACTAAGACTTTTGTCTGTATCCTCCTTTGTTTAACGTCACCTTTTGAAAAATAAAAGGCATGACACAGGGGTAAAAAAGTAACATTATGGTTACTGACCACCAGGAGCTGTCTTACACAAGTCGCTTGGTTCTTGGATTAAACAAACCTCAGAAGTAGCTGGTTTTTTAAGTACTTCCCTTTTCTAATAGTTATAATGTTGGGGATGTTTGCTTGATTGTTGTTGCTGAGTTTTTTTTAAGTCTGAGCTGTGCAAGGCATCACAGGAGGAGTTTGAGATACTTGCTTATTCTAGGAACAGTTCAGGACTGAGGCATCCAGGAATGTCCTCCTCAGAGTTCATACAGCACTGTTCTACTTGGCTGTTGTTCATTCCCAGTTTGTCAAATGCACCTTCTCTTCAAAGACATTTTGTTTTACTGCACTAACAGGGTAGCCTCTTTTTTGTCACATGGTTAAAATAGAGAAATACAGCAAAAATTGATGAGTCATGCCTTTTTTTGTGACATACAGGTTAGATGTAGGCTGTATCTTTATCTGTAAGCCTTATGGAATCAATACCACACTATTTGAAATACAGAGAGCAAAAAGCTTTGTATTATTTTACATGAAATGGAAGTTAGATTTGCTGTTAAATTACAGGAGGCAGGGGCTCACTTCATTTCAGTCAAATGTTCTTGCATAGTTTAGGAAGCTTTCATCTTCATTTCCTTTCTCATAACTATATACCCAAGGAAGAAGAAAGATGAGGAAGAGTTGGAGCAAAATGTAACCTGGTGTCAACTCTGAAACAAGCAAAAATCATTTTATCTTCATGCCAAAAAGAAAAATCTCCTTTTTGCATTTAGATAGGGGAAGACTATTGTCACTGGCACTATTTAAAGATGTTTCAGGCTTACATATTAGAGCCAATCTGCTTTGCACAATTCAGAAGTAGCAGAGGTGCAATGTTCTTACATCTGGCGTCTGTACTGGAGGGCAAACAAAAACACTCTCACCTGAAATTTTGTCCAATGACTTGAAAAATCATACAGGTTCTCTTCTTAAGCATTTATCACCAACATTAAAAAAATTCTACAGATAAATTTGGCCTATAGCAATGACTAGCTGCTTCTAGTGTTACAGTCAGTTTGTACAAGCATTCCTGCTGCAGGAATTTAGTAAATAGTGGTAACATAGAGAATCACAATTAAATTGTCCCTCTCCTAGAAGCATAAGAATATGTTAATCATAGCATAAGATATGCTGTTTTTGCAGTCAGCTTTGACTGAACTCTACCGTATGAAAATGTACGTAAAAGTACTTCATTTCTGCCCTTACACCATTTTGGTGTACTGATTTACCTTGCCTGCACTTCGAAAACCAACCACTGCTGCCTACTAAAATATGAATACAGGGTAATCAGTTGTTAGCAAGTGTTTCCCTTTAGTATCACAGATGGAGTAAAATATGCAAATATCTCACAAAAATAAAATGTATGTATGTACAGCACAATGTTAATTGGGATTAATACCTTGGAGAAAGTTTTCTTTTCCAGGTTTACCTTAACAGAAGGAGATGGTATGGGTAACAGGTATTAATACATTCCTGAGTTTAAGAATGGCAAAGAATTAATCCTTCTAAATCAGATTTTTGAGTCTATGTTGTTAAAAGCTTTCCAGATTGATTTGTTGGAAGCATTATTTCTCCTCCATCAGTACAGATGGGCTCTCTTGAGCAGGGTTTTCTGTATTTTGTTTTCATGGACAAAGAAGCTAATTCATGCTACCATGACATTCCATGTGGATTTAGCAAATGTGATCTACCTGGTCCTTCTGGGCAGCAGTTTGAGCTTGTCCAGGTTGCAACAGGCAGTTCTTACCTGACTTTCTTTTGATGTTTCAGTTCTTTTTGCAACTGTTAATTCTCGAATTTCACGTACTACAGCATTTCTTGGGAGTGTTGACTTGTGTCTGCTTTCTCATGTTCCAGTACTGATTTATGTGAGAGGCATCTACAGCGAGTAGAGAAGTGCAGCAAGATCCTACGAGCAGAAGGGGCAGATTGGATCTCCTGTATGAACGAAGACAAGCCAGGCAATGCTAAAAGACACTGTGGTGATCAGACAACAACTAGACCTCAACATCAATCTGCCACAGCATGTTCTGATCTTCTTTCCCTGTATTTCAGTTGTACCACTGACATATACTGGAGCCATATCAAAATCACTGTTCCACTTCTGATACATTCTAGATTTACTATTTTAAACAAGGAAAGAGACTGAGCTACCTCTCATCACTACAAAGTGGGCAAAATTGTTATTTTCATCTTCAAATTAATACAGTTGGTTTCTATTTCTTTACACACCCTTTCTGTGATTAAATGATGGTTCTGTTGGGAGCACTGAAATCATATGCACCATCCAGAAGCCATGCCATTTATTTTCTGGCTGCTCTTAACAGAAGGTGAAACATCATTTTCTTGGACTATTACTGAGTAAATGAATTCCTAATTTGTTTCCTCTCCTGTGAAGCTATCTAAGCTATTTGTATAAATGACAAGAGCTAATGACCTGGTCATGAAGCTTAATGAAAATACTGCCAATGATTTGGGCAAAGGCAGAGCTGGCTTTTAATTTGTCTGAATGCAAGGCGTAACAGTGGTATAATACTGAGAAAGAGATCCAGGGAATTTTCTCCAATTCTTCTGGACTTCCCTAAAAAACCTGTCCTGCTGTGCAAAGCATAGGAAGTATTTTTCTGGTAGCATAGGACTAACACATTCAGGCACACAAACTACAAATATAAACTGTGATGATTTTACACTTTACTTATGCCTAGTTTTACTAGAAAGAGAAATAAAAGGTTATTGGAGGAAACTAGAGCAACTGGTAGCTTAACATTGCATTCTCCCCATAGCACTCAGATTCAGTAACAACTTCCATTCATTCATTTCTTGCTATCTGCTGCTTAAGTTTATTGTACAGAGGGAGGCAAGTCTCCTCAAGAGGCTGTAAAAGCTCAGTGACTACATCCAGACAGCTGATTATCCCCAGAAGAGGTCAATAGTGGCCTCTGACTAAATAAAAAACTACAATTTCGAAGGGAAAAATGCCATCAGCAGCTGGCTTTTCAGGACCACCATATTGTTACTTAAATTGACCTGATCTGGCTGTGCCAATCATTTATTGTTTAGATGAATACAGACAGAAGGAGTAAGAACAAATAGAAAGTCAGGTTTCTGAGGAGGCCCATTTGGGTTTTTCTGTTGTTATTAATGTACAACACATGAACCTACTAAATCAGATAAACTTCCATTGATCCAATTATTCCAATTTGCAATATGAACATCTGATTCATGTTGCAATACTACCAACACACGTTTGCTTTTTACTTTCTTGAAACAGAGAAAAAACTGATCACTGTCAAAACACTAGCCATTTAAATTACAGAGTTACAATAGTAAAAAAACCTGAAAAATATTTCAGCTAAAGCTTTATAAGTTAATGAATCATTATAGAAACACAATCAAGAATTGAAGTTTTGCATGCTGAATGAATATTTTATTTAGAACCAGTTTATAAAAATAAAATACAAAATAATTTGAAAACAAAACTTAAACATTGTACAAAGCCTTGATATGGTACAAATGAGAAAATAAATAATTACAACTTTATGTACAAATGACCATTACAAGGGCATTAACTTTTTATGCTCTTGGGTGCCTGAGCAAACTTAAATGAAAAGAATGGCTTAGAAGATTTCCAAGGAGGGGAAGAGAACTGCAATTACTGAGCAAGAGAATTTGAAGGACTCAACATTTGTCTTCCTCAATGGTAAAAAACTATCTTGGAACTACTTTCCACTTAATTTAATCACGCTGCAGACTTTGCTATTGAATACTTGATTTCTTATGGGGTGACAACATTGTATTTTTAATTAATACACAGATTTAATTCTTTGTGGTATTGCCCAGAGATTTTAGATTAGCAGCCATTGGTTGGCCATTTCCAAAAGTCAGTACTTGTCTGAAGGCATTGCTGGTGATTTCCTTAATTTACTAGTTTGGATATTCATAGGAAAGCATTTGAAAATTGGCATCTGTTAGCACAAGCACTGCAACTTGAGTCTGGGCTGACTCTACAGAAAGAAAGTTAAAAGTTGGGGAAGAATTTCCAATCTTGCTTTCTAGCCAGTGAAAGTAAAGAGGATGCAGAGAAGGCTGCTTGGCAACAAATCCAGATCTCCAGTCAGAGGAAGAAGATGTGAAATTGCCAAAAAAATCCTACTTCACGTCGTGTCAAATATTTATGACCTTGCCTGCCATGTAGTAGATATGGGTTTAAAAGGATTTGAAGCCAGGCAGACCAAACTAATTACACTGCATCTTTTGGAGCAAGCTGTTCTGCTGTTACCATAGGTCCTTTACATAAAAGGTCAAAGATCAAGTGATCTCAAAACAAACATCAAATTAATTCCAGCTGAATTCCCACAGACACTTGTGCATGATCAGGACCTCACATGAGTAGCCCACTTGTGGTATTGTTTTAAAAGAAACACATTGTACTCTTGGCTAAAGCTGGCTCTCAACAGTAATTCCAACAGAAAAGGAGAGATCCAGAGGCATGTCATGTCATAATACTAACAACAAAAAATAAGCATTTTCCAATTTAAAATACAGCAACTGCAAATTTGGAATTTATAGAGTGAGTTTATCCTTTCAGTCCCTAACCAGGGGAAAGAGCCTTAACAAATCAGAACCCTATACTGATTTTAATGAAGTTTCACCTGCACAAGAACAGCAAGAACTCCCATGGATCCAAGCTCTTCATGTAGAGGAGAAACAGAAGCATAGCATTTGGGTTTGTCATTATTACTGTTGAGAGAGAATGTGTTATCATCAATGGAGAGTAAAATCATTCTACCTGTTCAAACCTGGATGGCGAGAGTCATTGCAAAATTAATACATAAGTCTTTGAAACAATGGACTCCTGTACATTTTTCCTTAAAAAACCCAAACAAACAACCCCCCCCCCACCTTGAAGATGAATATTTAAAAGCCTGATTATTTAAACCACATGAAAATTAGTGATAAAAACTTTTTGGCATTTGACAATATCTTCAGATAATTCCTGAAAATTATTATATAATCCAGGCTGACTTTATATAATTTCTCTTTCACAAATATTATGTGTAGGGAAAAGGAAGATTGGCTTCAAGCAGACAGGTGAGGTATTCTTATGTGAGGTGCACGTTTATGCAATTTGATTAGCTAAAAAATGTATGATCTATGCTTATATATTGCATGTAGTCAAAACATTGAACCTCACTTCCTTTTACCAGCGTTCCTGGTAACCAAAAATTGTACTTATTACAACCAAAGACATTTGAGCCAAAAGCAAAACAGCAAACAAACCCCTTCAGTTCACTGCCTACTTGATTAGCTAAAAGAAGTAGAATGAAAATATTATGCCCTGTTCCATAAATTTCAGAAAGAGGAATCCTAGAATCATCAAGGTTGGAAAACACCCCCAAGATCCAAGTTCAACTGCTAACCTAGCACTGCCATGTTCACCATCCAACGAACACCCAAAGCTTTTACCAGCTAGAGAAAGGAATCATGGATAAACATCCACATTTATTTATCCAGCTGACAGTTCTCTGACCATTCCCAAAAGTGGAAAAGCATACAGAGAATGCACCACAGGAATCAGGGTGTTAACCTAAGTAGACCCTGACTTACTGAGAATGACAAGATACACGTAGCTCTTGTCACCTCACAGGACCAGTCCTGCATGAAAAAAATCCATATACTATAGGCCTATAATGAGAAAGAGTTTGACTTTGAGCTCTCTTTTATTCTCCTATTCCTTTTCAGAAGATTACTCTCTCATTTAACATACATATAAAAATTGGAGGCACATATTGTTGGTTTTCCATTAGACCCTTTTAAGAAATTGGAATAATCACATTCTTCTTACCAGAATTTATGCCTCTTAGTGTTCCATAAAAATGTTCAATTCATTATGGAAAAATTCTGTTTACAAGAAAAAGAGTGTACTGTAAGTCTGGCTTTATCTACATTCTCATCAAAGACAAAAAAAATTTTTTTAGAAGCATTACAGTCAACCGTTGCATAAATGTTACTGCAGTAAGAAGGACTTATGGGAGTTTTGCCCAAGTAGGACTATAGCATCAGGCCTTGTAATAGGAAAAAGACACAGAATCAGAGTTAGGGCATAGGAAAATTGCAGTAGATGAAGAGGAGACCAGAGTAAATCAAAGCAAAACAGGCCTTGGCTCACTCTGGCAAATGAATTCCAGTAAACAAGATGTAATAGCTGAGATTCTTCCTATCTATATGTATATACACACATATGTATGTATGTATATATATATTTCTATATAATATACAGTATCTATGTAAGTGTATATGTAGATACACTCATGTACAAATGTGTATTTATATATATATATAAAATCAAAATTGTGTGTTTTCCCAGCTATAGTTAATATCATAATACTATACACCATAGATGATAGAGCTCCTGCAAGTCTTTTTCAGATGAAAAATATTTCAAGCTATTTTTAAATATATAGGACCAAATCCTCCCTTATACATCAAGACTGTTTAGTGAGGTATGCAAGAAAGCTTGATCTCAAACATGCAGACTTCAAGGTAAGAATATGACCAGATTTCCCAAGACAGGACGTGGCTGGTGGCTGTAATGAATACCTTGTGTCACTCCGCAGGGGTTTGCCTCCTGTATAATTATATATAACTAGCAGTTAAGACCTCATATTGCTCCTGCCTTTGAGCAGTGAAATTTTCTATGCTTATCGATCCCACTCAAGCAGTAGATAGGTGCCTAGCATCATACAACTTGCCAACGTTGCTCTACTGTATCACACTTTCCATTACTCTAGCAGGGTTTTACCTAAGTAAT
The DNA here is from genome assembly GCA_013398115.1 of Falcunculus frontatus. Classification (NCBI taxonomy): domain Eukaryota; kingdom Metazoa; phylum Chordata; class Aves; order Passeriformes; genus Falcunculus; species Falcunculus frontatus. The sequence goes on along the minus strand of VZRV01010981.1, from coordinate 1,717,151 downwards.
AACTGGCATTTGTAATTAATAAAGAGGTTAATTAATATTGATTTTTGAGACTGAAACTTAGATTGATTTTACCATGCAATATTGCAGCACAAAAGTCTGTGTGAAATGTTCTGTGATTTCAAGTTCTATTTTAGTTTAAAGGCTTCATGCCTCAGTTTCTCTAAAAAATGCTCCAAAGTGCTGGCCACAACACAGAATACACCATAAAGAGGAATTGAGCGTGCAGCATCTGCACCTGCTACATGTCATGGCTCCATTGCACTGCCCCCCAAAGAAATGGGGGCTTGAAGAAGACAAAGCAACAGCTCCTTGAATTTTATTATTTCCCAGCTAATATTCCTATATAAGCTGCTGTGGGCTATGCAGAGTAACTGTAGCCATTTTGTACAATGGAGAAAAATCTTCCCCGTCCCTGAAAATGTGTTGCAGATAACCTGCCATAAACCATTCACACACATTCTGCACAAGGGCCACACACATGTACATCGGTGTTTTTCTGCAGAGCCAGTTTCACATTCAAATACTGAAGCTTACAGAGTCCTTAATGATTATATAGGCCCTCTAGAAATATTAAGCTAATATTTATGTATGAGTTGATCAGCTGACCATTACGTAATAACATTAACTGACTGCTATGTTAGACTATAGTAAGCAATTCTGTAAACTTTTGGGAGAAGGGTATCAAGCAACAAAAAACTCAAGAAGAGCAGGTAATTCAAGATAAGTTATTCACAATTGCTCCTCCATTCATACCTTCTTGATTTTCTCCTTAGATCCTGTTGAATCCACAGCAAAAAAAGCAACTGGGGGTATGCAGTCCTTTTACCTTTTTCGTCACCAAAAGAAGCCTGTGTCATCAATCACGACTGATTTCTCTTTTTCTTTTTGGCATAGTTTACTATTTTTACATTGGCAAGTAGTTCAAGTACAAGTGAATTTCTACAGCATTTGTTTATTTTACATAGTCACGTCTAACAATGGACAAGCCTGCACTTTGAAGATGACATAAAATAGGTGTTATATTCTTTCTCACCTGCAAAACAGTTACCTGTTTCTGGATCCTGTTACACTAGAGAGAAAATACAAACACCTCAACTTCAGCATTTTCAGGCAAGGATGCATAAACTTGGTACTTATTAAAACTGAAAATGTAATGTAGGAATAAAATTACATGACCGTAATAAACGCTTTTCAGAAATAAGGAAAAACAATCATGGGCTGCCACACCACCTTAACAAATAATTCCAGCAAGTGCCCAGGACAAAAACATCACAATGTGACCAAGTTCTTTTTTTATGGTATACCGTAAGGAAACATGTAGAAAACAGGATGGAAAAGATGGAATTTGTTGTTGTCACATTCATCCATTAGGTATTAGACTGTCACTGTTCCTATATGACACATATTCACAATTAAGAACTCACATTACAAAATAAAAATGAGTAACCACAAGACCTATTTGTAATAAAAAATAAAAATACCTTCTGAGTCTTTGTTCTTGTTCCATATGCAAATGTGCACATGAAATTAGAAATTGAAAAAAAAAACAAGCTGCAAGACAAAACATTGGCTGGTTGAGAAATCAGCAGTCCTTCAATTTTGTACCAAGGTATAAAGGCTATTGGAATTTGTGCATTCCAGATTTTTTTGGTGGGGGGCAGAGGAGAATAGAAGAGGTAAGTATACAGGAACTAACAGAAAGGGAACTGTATTATTTGTGGTCCATAAATTACAAATGAAAAATGAGAAAGAATGAGTTTATATAAGCATATACATATATGTATATATAAATATTTATATTATATAATTTACCATGAGGACATGCAATTATTGGTATAGCACCTATCATACAATATAATACAAAGGAATAGGACTTTCCAATGGTACAGTTTCTTCAGAAAAAGCAGGTATACTCTACCTATTGCATTCATCTGTAGTGCTTGAAACCTGAATGAAATAAAGGTTCCACACTGTGCTACATTACATATGGGAAACAATATACATAGTCATAGTAAGAAAAGAAAAAAAAAAATCAACGTAGTCTGACAAAGCAAGTGAAATTCAGTGCAGCTCTAGGGCAGCTTTAATGCAGCATTAGAATGTGTTAGCTCAGACAAAATATTCCCTTTTTAATCCAAAGGTATTCATTTGGCAGAGGTTAAAAAAAAAACCACAGATGCTGGCTGGAGAGGCATATGACTACAGCAAGCAGATCAGTAATTGACAAGTCTCCTATGCATCCAGAGTCCCGACAACAGGAATCATTAGGGACAGCTGGCTGCATCTTTCTCAGGCTTGCGTTCTTCTTGTCCCTATTCTAACCCACTACGGTTTTCTGAATATAGCAAAAGGTGCTGTACCTGTTCATTCCCTACACAGTTCCTGCAAAGCACAAGATGTTACTAAGTAACTACCTAATAAAGGTGGAGGAATTACACACCATGGACTTTACTGAGAGTCAGCAAAGCTTGGGTATCTAAAACACGTTTGGGAAACAGAATGACAACAATCCAATATAAAAAATATCTCAGATTTCTTCAGTATATTTTACTTTGATGATTAATATTCCTAGCCAGATTTTGTAAGAGTGTTAAGTATATTTCTGTCACCTCTAACCTAACAAGTTCACAAAGTAGACAACTTCCTCATCTCTGTTTTGTCTTTCATGATTTTAGAAAACAAATGACCAAAAAAACAAATCTTGATTGGTAATGCGCTCTGCATTGTAAGATCTGTGGTTTAAGTGATCCATAACTAATGGAAAAAGAAAAGTCGGCAACAACAAAGGTTCTTTCTTCAGCTGAATTAATGGGGTAAAGAAAGGTTCTTATTTTCTAACTTACATTGCATTTTATTGTAAATCTGCAACATCCAGTGAAGTGCATACATCTACTCTTTTCTCTCATTTCCTAGGAAGGAATGCTCTTCCAGATCCTACCACATGCAGTTTGAAGCACTCCACTACGACTCCCAAAAAACTGTATGATATAGAACTGAGAATTAGCTTCTTGGATCCTAATTACTACTAAATGAATTTCTAAATTATATAGGTACAAAACCATCTGGTCAAATACTAGTATTAATTTTTTTCATTTCATCAGAGTCAAGAAGGGGTAAGGTATATGATACTTAGGTAAAAAATCTGTGCCATGATACATAGGGGACAAAATGAGCACTCAGTGACTCTAAGGTGAGTGCAGCTCAAAATGGAAGAAATTTATAAGGTAGAAATATCATCTTCTAAACTGTGTGCTTTTTTAAAACTGCAAAGAAATGCTTGAGCAGTACTTATCTCCCGAGTGGTGATGTCATTTTGGGAATAACTGTTTCAGGTTTTCTTACATACTCCTTGAGTATGTAAGGCCTTAAACAATTAGGCCAATTCTAACTAGAGAAACTAAACACATCGAGATTAACACTGTGTTAAAACACTCACTTCCAAGATACTTTTTTATCCTAAATACATTGCACCTCTTTGACTACCCAGTCATTCTTATCCTGGCCTCTACTTCCTGTCTTGTGGATCTGCTTGCTGCCTGCTCTAAGGCAAAGCCTGGCCACTTATTTACACAGAATGCTTTCTCATGAATAGTTTACAATGGCTACTTTCTTTAAAATGTGCAGATTCAACATCTTTTTTTTTTTATATACTTTTTTTGATTATTTTTTTAAGTACACAGTACACAGACACAACATGCATCAGATTTAGGAGGAGACTTTATACCTGTCAAGGCCCAGTTCCTATCTGCTAAGCTTAGTAGTTGATTTGCTCTTTCCTGTGGAAGTCTTAGTGTTTGGGGAATGGTGGAAAGAACTGCCAGATCCTTTCAGACCATTCTTGCTTGGTTTGTTGCAGCAGTGCTCTTGTTGGCAGGATCTCCTAGAAGATGAGGAGCCTGAATGGCTAGGAGGTGATTTACTTCTCCCAAGATGTGGGGATGAACTCCTCTGATCATGATGAGATCTCCCAGCCCGGGATGGAGAAGAACTGGCAGTACGGGGTAAAGAAGAGCTCCTAGGGGAGGCACTGGGACTGCGGCGGGGGATGACAGGGCTCTTGGGTGGTGTTTTTGGACTATGTGGAGATCCTGGACTCTTACACTGGGTAGAACTCCTTGGTCTTTGAGATCCATTCTGTAGGATTTGAGCCAGACGAGAGATAAGATCTGAGTCCGAGCTGCTACTGCCTAGGACTCTGTATCTGCGCAACCTTAAGAAGAAACGAAGAAAGATTATTTCTATTTCCACCTATTCACTAAAGTTCAATTAGAAACTCTGTATCACTAAGGAGGAGCTTGCATTGCAGAACAGATATGTAGAGCTGAACTTTCCCGTAAGGTAGAGGTGTTTGGATCTAGGCTTTAGCTTCTGTGTGGTTTAGATCAACACAGTATTTATATTTACATAAACTCACTCACATAAACAGCCAAAATGTTTAAAGGATAACTGGAATTTCCTAGTGGTGTTGGAAGAAGTGCACCGAAGAGCAGTGCTTATTGCCGTTGTTTCAGAGGGGTACATCCATTCCTGCACACCATCAGTACGCTCCCATACACAAATTTAAGGGATGACAAGGCCCACTGCAACTTCCTTCAAAGGATGTTGCACTACTGTATCAAAATTAACCTTATATTTGGAATGTAGACACTGAATAAACTAGACTGTGGCTGTCTGCATAAAGATGTGGCAAAGGGGAGGTCTTCTAGAATTCACTCTGCCCTCCTTCAATTAGTTGGTTTACTTAGCCATGATCTGAGCATAGCTAATTGACTCAATGTTGATGGCTGGAGTCTCCAAATATTTACAATGTCTACATTAAGAACAGATTAATTTTCAAGGGGGCTGAATAGAACAGATCCTAAAAATTTCTATGGGTTTGTAAATAACCAGCAGTTCTGGAAAAGTGACCCCTCTTTAAAAAATTGTGTAAAGATTTAGTTATAGATTATCAGGTTTTTAAATACTGAATACACATCTATTGATGTATTAGTTTTAACAGTGAACCAGGCTCATTATTGTGTAACAGCTTCTCCTCGTTCATTCTCCAACAATACAAGGTTTCTCAGAGAATTGAAGCCCAGCATTTTTTAAAAAATTAGTTAAAGGATGGAACTTCTACAGGATTACATCCTGCACAGTAACTGCAGTCTAGCTCAAATCCATTTTCAGCCTGAAAATCTATTTCTATTTTCTCTGCATTACCTAGCTTCTACCCCAGGTCTAGTAGGCGGTTTTCCTGGTGGTGGCCGAGGAAAGAACTGAGCTGAACTTGAACCGGTGACTTGATCAGTGGTTGCCCAAGACACTGGCCTTGGAATCTTGCTTTTTCTGGACTGAGGGCTGCTTGGAGATATAGAGCTATCTTCATTCTGCTTGCTGAAATGAGAGTCCAGTGTCAATCTAGAAAATGAAGCTAAGACATCATCCTCAGAAAACGGTACTGGAGCAGCAGCCATTTTTTCCTCCAGTGACTTATCAGAGGCACTTGAGAGGTCACCAAGGAAAGATTTGAGCTGTCTCTTTTCCATAAGCAATTTGACCAAGTCTGTCTGATGGGCCTTTTTTAGAAGAAGCTTTTCCTTTGCAGAAACAGAAGAGGAATCTGATATTGAGTCTATCTCTTGTGCTAAAACTGGGATTCGGCTCTGTCTGAATACAAAAGAAGATTTAACTGAGTCCTTCTTAGATCGATAAGAATTCTCATTTTCTGAAATGCAGTGGACTAACTCTCCATTTCTGGGAGCATTTCTCTCTTTTTTATTCTCCTGCTGCAAAAATGTTGTAAGGGCCACTTGGTGGCATTTCAAGTCTTGGCTATGGACTTCTTCCTTTTCAGAATGAAAACCATTTTCCTGAATGGTTGCTATTTTGCTTGCCTGTCTATTAACATGTGCGTTATTAAGTCTTGAGGGAGACAATTCTGATGTTTTAGGTGCTATTGACTTCAGAACCTCATCTTGATTTGGCACCAAACAGACAGGCCGACTCAACTTTGATTCATGAGCTGCTTCAGTATTTGTTAGAGGTTCTTCCTCTGCAGATTTTGAGTTTCCTGGCAAAGAATAATTCTGTTCTTTGCTTAGCATTTCAACAGCATCCTCAGAAACCACTGGAAGCCCTTCTTGCTCAGCCTCCTCCACAGGAATATTTCCAAGTTCTTTCTCTTCCTGTATCCCATTGTGTTCAGGTAGGTCCTTTTGGCCACAATCCAGGACACTGACAGATTCTTTGACAAGTCCTTCCCTGTCAAGCACCTCTTGGCTAATATTAAGTATCAAATCTGGTCTGGGGGCACTAGCTGGAAGTGCATCTTCTGTCCCAACCAAACCTGGCAAACTTTCCTTTGGAGAGGAAAGTTCCACAGTGTGTTCCACAGACTGACCATCCTGCTCTCTTCTCTCTAGCTGGTGGCCATAGTGAAAGCTCTCTGAAGCAGACTGTGTGGATGCCACTGAAGGTCTGGGTATGGTTATCTGCATTGGAAAAATACAGAAAAAGGTGAGAAACTTGGGAATGTTATACAAGTAACATCCTTTAAATAGCAGCTTTGGTTCCATGTCTTCAAGATACGTTTTATAATGATTCCTACGAATCACAATGTTCACCTAACTTCATAATGTACATGTAGATAATTAGAAAAAAAATAGTCTATCATCCCGAGACAGAAATACATAACAGATAAAAACAAACATAATGTCAGTGAAAAATGTTGCAGTTACCAAGAAATGAGATCCAACCTAACAGGCAGATTTTTTTTTAAATTTATTTTACTTTAATTTGAATACCCTTAGAATAATTTGCATATAAATGTAAAATCTTTAACAAGTACACAGCAATATTTTAGACAAATGCAGAAGACAAAGAACACAGTGACATTTAGAGTCAGAAACTCCATACGCATAATATATTTTTGTCCAGAGAAAGAACTTTCCTGAGTATCCAATATTAGTTATTACTTTTCCTACTGAAGCTTATGCCCCATTTTAACTAAGTAACCTGGTTAGGATATCTCCTTACCTAAGGTTATTAAGAAATTCAGAAAGTAAATACTTACACATCAAAATCCCCTAACAGGTCTGATCCATTAGATACATGTAAAGTACTCCTAAAACCTGTGTATACCATTAAGTCAGATTCCCTTTGAAAAACAGTTGGTTATGATGAGTGCTCTTTCTAGCACACAGCTTAATTGTTAGAGTACATGTCCAAGAAATGGGAAACCTGCATTCATGTCTCTCTCTACTTGAAGGACATAAACCCACTTCCTCCAGTTCCCATCAAGTAGGGAAAAAACCAGAATGGAGCTGTTTCTCACCTTCCCCACTGAAGACAGGCCACTGCACAGACACAAATGCAAGATTCATGAGGTGAGAAGGTGAAAGAGCACATACAAAAGGGAGAGAAGTTTTGTCTCTGTGGACATGGGAGGAATGCACTCTCATGTGAAGAAGAGTCCTACATTCTGGTTTATATATACTGGATGGAGTAAGTTGGTATAAACAGTAAAAAAATTTTTTAAAAAACAAGGGGCTACCCTTATGTCTTTCTCTACACGGACGGAGAGCTCAGCTCTTTAGCCTCACGAATCTGACACAGTCTGTACTCAACAGAAAGTGGAAACTGGAGTCTGAGTTTGGTTAAAAACACTTTCCTGATGCACTATTGGTAGAAGAGACAACTAGTGGAGTGTTGCTAGGATTTTGCTATGTTTGATAGAGATTTTACTTGATTTTGTTACAGAAACTATACATTGTGCTGAGCTTATTGGGCTTGTGCAAGAGCTAGTACATTGGTACTACCGGCAGTAGAAAACAAACCAAAAAAAAAACCCAAAAAACACCAAACCACAGAGACCTGCAGTAAGAGTCTACTTTTTGTCTCCTTTATAATTTGTTTTCAAGTTTGGGCCAAGTCCTCCATGTTTGCTGAATTAAAATGGTACATTGAGCAAAAATCTGAAGTTACTTAATTTTGGCAAAGCAGTCCTCATCTCCTCTTACTGTCAGTCCAGGTTCTTTCATCTGAAAGAAACACTATTTCCCCTTTGAGACAGTGAAGTGTTTCTCAGTTCAAAAGACTTCTTCTGAGAGAATCCAAGAACATTAGTTCAGCTACAGAAAGAACAGAGGAAATAGAATTATTTTTAAAAGCACCTTTCCATGATTAGATCACTTAGTGCCTAAATCCTGAGTGTTAAAAAACAGTTTAGCAAGAATTCTGCACAGAAAGGAAAACGGATAGAACTGGAGAAAAAAAAAAAAAAAAGAAAGAAGTCTATGAAACAGGGCAGCTGTCCCATAGGTTTTCATACATATGTAGGAATTTGCCCTAAGACAACACTCCAGGTATCCTACATTGAAGGACTTGCTTTCATATGACAGAGGAAACTGTCAAACTTATTTTGGCCTGTCAGACAAAAATCATCAGCTCACTTAAAAATTCTGATCTACAAGCTGTATAAAAGTGGGTTAAGGAAATTTTAATGCACTATGATCCTTGGAATAGCAGGTTCAAATTTTGGAGAGATCACTTGGGCATTTGCTGTTCACTGAGCTCTGTCTTTAGCTTGTTTCAATACCTTGTTCTCCAGGGCTGCAGATGCATCTCAAAAGTAAGGACGTGTAAAATATTTTCTTTTCCAAACTTTTCACTTGATGAGCTAGTCTAGTTGCCAATTCAAATAACTCAGGATTAAAACACCAGAGTTGTCTTCCACGTACCTGAAGGATGACTTCCCTTAGAATAGAATGATCCTGGTCTCCTCTCAACTTACAGAGGTCAGACAACCTTAGGTATCTGCTTTCAGAAGGATATTTATCTCTTTGATATATTTCCAGAAGAACTGCAACTGCATTTAAGTCTTCCTTTGCTCAAGTATGTTTAGATGAAAACTCATTTTTCCTTGTGACACCTCTCTCATATGTCTTTGATAGAAGAAAGCAGCTCTGATATGAAGTTAATTTACATTTTTCAACACACTTCCTATCCTTTGCCACATCTGGACAGAGAATTTTCTAGTCTTTCAGGCAGATCTTGGCCATACATATTTAACCCTTACATTCAAGAAAGAGGAGACTAGGCTTGTTGAACCACCTATAATCAAACAGGCAGGAGCTATTTGTGAAAAAGAAACACTGAACAAATGGAGAAAAGGATACTGGATGACTAAGTATCAATAAACACCCAGTACTACTGAGTAATTCATACTTTCAGAAATGGCTTTTCGAACACCTATATAACTTTCTTGATTTGTATTCACTAAGAAACAAAAGTCTGTTTTCTCACCTGGTCAATAAACCTCTTGTTAGTCTTTTCAAAGCACAAGAACTAGATTATATCCCTCTTGGGCTTGACATTTCACCTTTATGTGCAAGAAATTTAAATCGGTAACCATAAATGATCCTCATATTTTTATTTCTCGTGCCACTAAATACACTCTTATCCTATGAGATTTTTATGGTTAAACATGTCAATTATGTAAAACACTGAACCTGCAGAACAAAGATTACAAATGATCTAAGAACTACAATATGGGGAATACAACTTAAAATTCTACCTTTCAGCTCTCTATGATAACTAGTTTATAACACTGATTATTGCAATTCCCATACTTCAACAAGAGTTATGTGATACAATAGATGACTAAAAATGGCTGAGAAAATATACGGAACAATAAATTTGAGGTTCTCCTTTCACTCCAAAACATTTGAATGAAATTACTGCCACCATAGTCTTGAATCTTTTGGCCTCTCTAAATAATTTCTTAATTCCTTTCTGTTTTCTCAAATTTACACTTGAAACAAGATGAGAAATTACACTGCATTTCTTCAAGGAACTTTACATGACAGTGAGTGGGATCTCAAGAACGAAAAAGAACAAAACAACAACATAAATATCTCTGACATCCTTTATGATACCCGATAATCTTTCCTGCTTTTAAACCTTTGACAGGCTGCAGTAGCAAGTGACATGCTTGCATGAATGCCTCTGTGTACATATACAGCTAATTGTAGAGGAATTAAATATTGAGTTTAGGTCTGCAAAGTTGCTAAGTCTGAAAGACATAAAGATGTGAATATGGATTATTGTACAGTATCAGCAATAGCTTCTTCCTTCCACTCATGATGTCTGACACTTCTGCATGTCAAGTGCTATCAGGACTTCAGGCCTTTAGAGACATGGTGTACAGATGTGTTTCCTGCTAATCCTTTCATTATTTGTAATTTCTCATATTAATACACCATCATTATATTACTGGACATTCTGAAGACACTTCACCTAATCAGTTTACTCTTCAGAACATCCTTCCTACCTTAGTAAACCTCGAAGCTTGTGTATCCAGGTGAACAAACCCCACTTATCTTTTCTCTTTTCCCTGCTTCTTTTTTTCACTTATGGTTAGCTCTATAGCCAGCAGGGATACAACCAATGTTAGTACAAGTCTGCAACTTTGGCAAGACCAAAAAAATTTCCCATAAGCTTTCCAGTTCACCAGCTTTCTCTTACTTCATGAGCTTTTCTTTACTTACACAACTTAATTTCTATTTCCTTGCACAACATTATGCCTCTGCAAAGAAATTTGAACTGCAGGTTGCATGAAAGTGCCAAGGATATATTAGTGCACTGTCCTATAATTTACTGCCAGTGCCATTCTCACACGAGTAAACCACTGCTATGCTTTACATCTTGGGAGACAGCTCACAGCTTTGTGTTCAGAATAGACCTACTTCCCAAAATCCTCCCTACCTACTACTATCACTCCTACTGACTTTCTACAGTGTAATCCTTTGTATCCCTTATATTCCATTCCCAGATTAAGCTCACAGCAAGGAAGTGAAAGATAATTAATTATACGTTTACTAAAGTATATTGGCTGTTTCTACAAATAGACTAATATGGGGATAAATAGGAGAAATATATGGCTGTAATTCAGTGTTACGGAATATCAGACTAGAGATGATTGTAAATTTTGATACAGAATCCCTTTCGATAGCCCCATGTACATGGTACTGCAAGCATTGCAGGCATTTGTAGGAACTGGTAGTCTTTAGGACACCATCTTCTTTTGTTAAAAACTCTCATGCGGCAGGCCCTAATCCTAGACTAAAGAGAAGTAACATATGAAGATTTTTTATATCTATCTGAAAAGAGGCATATCTTGCTCTCCACACCTCTTCAGATGTATTATTTCTTCTATAATGTTAATTTGGGCGTTGATTTACATGGAGGTTGCAAGAAATGGGAAGAGGATGGAATAAGATGCAGAGCTATAAATGTACAACTGTGTTTCCAAATTCTCTAATGTGACAGGTATCTTTTGAGGATACAGAACATAGAAATCTGTGTGTACGGTCTTTCTCTAAGGCTTGTTAGCCATGGCTTAACTTCTGAATTCTTTAAACATCTTCCCTTTTCAGTTATTCCTACACCACTTACCAGACAAAATAAGATTTTTTTTGTTCTAACATAAAACTATATCCTCAAATATCCAATAGGGCAAGTATTGATTGCTCTAAAAATAGTATATTTAATTGCTTTTAGAGAACGACTGTGACTGTGACTAAGTGGCTAATTAATTTGGTAACATGAATAAAACAAGTACTCATTCAATTTGAAACTACTTCTATATAATGCATAAACAAACTGAAGAATATTTTTGAAATTTACTGCTGAAATGGAAAGCTGAGGCACTTAGACTATTACTTCATAACACTCACATAATACTCCAGTGCTACTGCTATTAAAATGGTTAGTATTGTAGCATTTTTCTTGAGTTCCACAGAAATGGTTCTTTTCAAACAAAGAAAACATTCATTTGCCTTAATGCACAGTTCAGAGGTGCGAATTTTTTTCCCTGTAATTGCAGCTGCACTAGAATCATATGTGATTTTAATAATAGAAGAAAAATATTTTAGAAATAAATGCATCAAAATTAAAGATTATCTTACGGATGATACTATAGACAGTACAATTATCTACAGGCACAATATTAATTATATTAATTAGATCAATTATACACTTATTACACGAGAAATAATCATTAACCATTCTGTTCTGAACTGTAGCCACCTATTTATTTCAAGATGATTATTGTATGAAGTGTCATCATGAAAACGATTGTTGACCCCAGAGTTAATCAGCTCTCCATGGGAAATCCCACAGACCACTTAGCTTTCCTGAAACATCTTTACTTATTTTATGCTAATGAAATTATGATGCTAGAAAAATGTAATAAATCACACATGTTTTGGATAGGATTGGCATTTTAAAAGAATAATTTAAAAAAGAAAAACGATAACTTCAAGGACAGACAAGAATAGCTGAAACCTGCGATTACAAATTTTGGGAATCTTAAAAGCACTGCTGATGCCAGAAACAACAAACATTTAAAACAATTGTAACTTTTTATATATTTGGGGGTTTTTGACTCAATGTATGTGGATGCTATTACCAAGGCTAATTTGCTGCCCAGACCTTCACGACTTTTTTGCTGCTTCTACTAGAGAAACCCGCAGAAGCAGAATGGCCAAGAATGGTTCTGTCACTAGAAATGGAAACATTCTCTACAGGCAACACACTGTTTGGAAAAAATTAAGTTGTTCATGCTGACTGCTTGTCCTCAACTCTTAGTTACCTAATTTACAACTTGGAAAGTTTCCACTGGAAGAATTTAACATGCTGTAATATTTAATTCTTCTTTACACCAAAGGCAGATGTGAAAAAAGCATGCCTGAAGAATTTCCTTCAGACAATAGACACTACTAAGCCCTGAAAAGGCAGCATCTATATTTCTATATATCAAGCAATTTCCTCTGACACACGGATAAAAGTAAAAAATAAAAGTTTTTACTTGTTTGCACTAGAAAAAGAGTGTATAGGAGAAAATTCTTCTAGAAACATCATTATCAATATAAAATCCAGTTGCTTAAAAGAATGTAAGCCAGGCCAAAATTTATTGAAAAATTAAGTTATTAACAACCACCCTGTCATGAATGAGATGGTACAACATCTGTACATTTTCCCTACTTAAGAAAATCAAATCTAACGTGTATTAAACAGTTCTAGTAGCTACAAGCTGGACTAACCTCTTGAATTTCTGCCTTGATTGAAACAGGGAAGAAAATAACTTAAACCTCATGCTGACTCAACATAGTTTCCATCAGGATAAGTAACAAGAGGCATAACAATTCTGTAAAATCTGAAATCAGAACCGTTTTTCTATAGACATATTATGGCTTTAACCATGGCAGCAGTAGAAACACAGACTCATTGAACAGAAAAAATCTTTTCCCTCTTTCCCTTCAAGAACAAATCTATTTGATAATGTGCCATGTCTTGAAAATGAAGTTTGGAAGAGGATTTTGGACAAATGTATCCCTTCACGATATTTTAAACACTAAACCTGAGTGTTGACTAGCTGAGTTTTATGGCAATCCTACCATATATGACAAGTTAGCACCACCGACAAATTTGAAAAGAACACTTTGGGCTTTTGTTTCTTCATTTGTGGTTGTAAAAGGGATTGTTAAATGTGAAAACCAATGTAAATGTTCACTCTCTTACTATTGCAGACTAGTGAAACCCGCTAAAATTAGTTCATTAAAAAAGTGAAATTTATAACATTTATGTGCACTCCTAGCTCATAAACCTGAAACATCTAAAATAAAAAAACAGTTATAAGGTATATGCATTCCTTCTCTAAATAATCCTTCAAGAAGTCTTACCTTATTCTTCCATAGGTCCCCGAATTCCAGTGAGATGGTTAAAAATGACAGTAAATTTTTCAACTCAGATCAGTATATTATTTCTCATTTTGGATATGAATATGAAAGTAATGGCTTGCATTTCTGTGGCTTCTTGTGTGGGAAGATTTCAGAGCATTTTGCAACTAATTATATAAGTATATAATTACAAAATATTTTTTTTATGTTCCAGTAAAGTAGAAATTTGAGAAATTTAAGACAGAAGAGAAAATATTTGTGTAAGTGCCAACTAAGTCTAATTGCTTAACCTGAGAGATACAGATTGTCCTTCCCTAACACAATGAATAACCATAAAATAATTAAATTTAAATTAGCCTCCCTGTACATACCTGATTAAGCACATTGAAAAAAGAAAATACACCTGAATGACAGACAAAACTGGAATCCACCTTTGTTAAGGGCTGTATCATATTGTAGAGCAGCTAGTTTAGAAGTATTCTAGATTGCTGCCGTGGCTAGAAGAGGTGTTCAGTAACTTATTGTAGAATTAGAGTTGAGAAACCAGAAATAAAAGTCTGAGGTCACTGATTTTGATTGTTTCTTAAGGCACAGCTACACATTTAGCACTACAACTACTTAAGCAGTATCTTCACACACGGCCCTGGCCAGTAGTTGCTGCACTCACATCATCTTTACCACTGACCTCACCCAACACTCGATCCAGCCCTCTAAATGAGCAGAGAACTCATCTGGTTGAAAAATTCACAGAAAGAAAGAAAAAGGTTAGGTTTCAAGAGGATTTGCTGTACAATTTGACCATGCTGTAGATGAGGATACTAATAGCACTCCAAGCGCACCCTTCAGACCCAAGTACAAAGAATTCATGTGGTTTTTTGTGAGCTGTAATGCTGCCATACTCTTTTCTTCATGCTGCAAGTTGAATAACTAAGGAGAGCTGAAGCAAAACACTCCAGTTCTCTTTCATAATTTATGTATAGCAAGACAGGAGTCCTCTTGAACAAATATAGACTGACCTACAATGTATAGCCTCTCTGCACTAGTGAGCAGAGAATATACAGAGATTTCACGACCTCCTCTGATACCAAAGTAGAGGAAGACAGGTTAGAGCTCCTGAACCCTCATTTATCAAAAATCTGGAAAGAAGGTCGCTTTGCTTGATTTCAGAAACAAATGTATCATTTCTTATTTTTTAATACATTAAACTAAATTCAACAGTACAGATCCCTGACCTGTGCTATTCATTAGTTATGAATGCTGAACCAAATTGCAGACAGCAGGAAATACATGAAAATATATTCAGCACCAAGTATTTATACAGATTAACATAAGTGATATTAAAATTCTTTTAAATATTTAATTGGAGGTTATTTAGGTTATTAACATATATCATCTTTCATGCTGAGGAACTTCCAGCTAGCTAAGTACCTAACATTACTGCACCCTCAAAAAGAGAAGGACTTGCAAAAGGTTTTGAATTCTTCAGTGAGCCATAAAGTACACAAGGCTTTCATTGTTGGAATGAACTAAACAATCATGTGCTTGTAGTTTCCATAGGAAATAACAAACTGGAAATTCTCAACAGAGGTAGGACTTTCAAATCACAGCTCAGAAAGGAACACAGCAGTCAAGCACTTACCAGGTATAAGGAAAGAAGAGGCTTAATGCTCAGTCTACTAAGTAGCAGCACCTGACACAATGCCAGGTCTTCTTCACATAACAAGAAAGTATATCACTTTGCAGCCCTTATTAATATTGCAGCTGTATTCATTTTTTGGGTACTAAGGAAGCCAGAGAAGATCCTCTGTGCCGACTTGCTTTTTCTGAGTCTTATGCACATTTTACTAAGTTTGCTAATTACACCTGCAATAGATTCTGATTGAAAAACTTAAATCGTAGGTATACAGAAAAAAAAAAATTAAGGTCATTTTGCATCCTAGGACACAAACCAGTGCTGAAAAATACTGCACCTTAATTCCTAATGAGTTAATATCTCCTAAGTCCCTTTCCCTAGTCAATATGTTAGCCATCATGAAGAATGTGATATTTTGGTATCCCATCAAGTTCACAATCATGAACATTGGGGAGCTACTGTTTGTTTTTATACATTGAGCACAGAAATGTTTTTTTATATATTCAGCTAAAGAGCAGTCAGGAGTTTGCCTTGTTATCACATACCAATGATCCTACGGAATTCTGGAAGTAACTAAGGTTGATGGATTACTCTCAATATCAATAGTCCTGTTCATTCTTCACTGAAAAAAGAAAAACTGTCTGTAATATAGAACTATTTATACTGAAAAATACATTGGAAACAAAAGGCAACACAAAATGTAATCCAAATGAAATATTAATGGTAAAATGATGATGATATGTTAGTCCTATGCATTAATGCTATGTCATACTGCTTTACGCAACAATACAAACTCACTCTATTTAGCAAATATCAACATTTTTGTGACTAATACAAAAATTACACTTAATTTCAATTATGACTGCAAGCCTTCATCTTTCATACTGACATGAAACTGGAAATACAAAACTATAAAAAGTCCCCTTTCTCTAGTGAAATTTTTCATAACCTGTGACCCCTGATAATTGCCATCTTTATTTTATATATTGTAAGCAGTGGAACAATTTATTTGCTAATTTCCAGAGAAATAATCTGACTACTTCTACATCCCTTTTTGTGACATTAAAATAATTTAAGATAGTCCAAATTTTAATATGTGTTCCCAATTTGAAACTCAGCTGGTACTGTAATTATAGGAACCCATTACTCTTAGTTTTAAATAAAGCAAAAAAAAAAATTTTTTTTTCTAGATTTTATAATCCTGTCTTTTTTCAAGAGAAAATCTCTGAGGAAGTGAATCTGTCTTCCAGAACATCCAGAGATGCTTTGTGCTCCAGATCATAACCTGAATGATAGCTCTTTAAATATTCCCCTCTTCTACACGGGACAATATATCTTCCTCACAGAGTATTCCCAACTCTATTCCTGAAAAAGATCCATTCTTACTCCCCAGCTTGATCTTTCAAAACACTTTTAGGATGCTGTGTATAGCAGTATGACTAGCATATGTCTACTACCAGACTGTGCACAGCAACTGAAAATGTTACACTTTGAGGATGACTGCTACAATGCAGTCACTTTTATGAAGACAAGGCTTATTCACCTGCTCAAGTTGTGCTTTTGAGATGCGAATGACAGGGGGGAACTTGTTGCCACAGGGAATGACAGGAAGCTGCCTACGACCAGTTGATCGGGAGGAAGAGGAGTGGCTCTCAGCTGACTGACTCCTTGGTAAACCAGCCTCCCTCAGAGGGTCCAAGTGGATGGATAGATAGGCTATAGGGCTCATGGTGCGGAGGATGGGACTTGAAATTCTTGGAGTGGAGAAATGCAGCATATGACATGAGTTGAGCTGTGAGAACAACATGGCGGGGAAGAAAATAAGGTTGAACATATTTTAAAAATTCTTGTTTATGTCTTGCCTATATGCATTCCCTTAAAAACCATATTCACATCTCCCTAAGAGGCTGAAAGCTCATAATTCAAGAGGTGCCTTAAGTCTAATCTTCACATTTTCCATCACCCATTTTCAAAAATCCAGAATCAAAATCAAGAGTGAGCATCATTTCTCTAGCTGGCTTCTTCATTCGCTCAGTCTTAGAATCACAGAATCATTCAGGTTGGAAAATAAAATCAGATTAATTAAGTCTAACCATTGCAATTGTTATAACTGGTCAGTAACAAAGCCAGGGCACACAGTCTGTTTCAAGGACATTGTATACATCAGTTGATGGCTGACTGTCGATCGTTGACTGGTCCTTTCAAACGCATAGCAAATCCATGCAATATCATATCTGTGTTTCTGAGATTACTGTATTTATAGCATATAAACCCATTGGAATACAGCTGTGTGGCAATAGCAGCGTACATTAAGAACTGCACCTGACAGGATTAATCAGTAAGGTTAATACTAAACAGTTCTGATGAAATTTCCCAAATATGGGACCAAACTAGAAGGATACACTGGCCTGGAGAATCAAGGAACAATTGCTTCATCTCGAACTACATTAATTCAAACATTTAGATAAGAGGTAAGAAAAAAGAATAGGAACTGTAAAGTCTTCCAAACTATTAATTTTAGACAAAGTACATTTTTAAACCGCTTATTGATGATTCTAATAAACCTATAGCTTTGATATACAAAGCTGAAATCAACTGGTTTTTTGCAAGACCTTTTCCAGCACTGAATAAATATCCGATGGTGACATATTTAAATATCTGTAAATGAGATCACCATATATAGTTTGCAATTCTTTGTTCCAATTACAGTTAGAGAAAACCATGAAGAGTAGAGATAAAGAAATTTTCTGCAGGCTTCATGCTTCACAAAGGTGACTTTTTGTTTCCTGCCATGGTATTTGCAATTCTAACCTGTATCCTTTGGAAAGCAAGAGCATCTAGCAAGCATTTCTGCTTCGAAGGAAAAGGTATCTTTTAATTGTGTCAACACTAAAGCTTCAGTTCTCACAATGCATAGCTGACTTGCAACTGGAAAAAAAAAGTATTTCCAGTGTCGCATAAAAGCAGCAAATGAGGATAGAAGGTACATGAAAATTAAATTACTTAGAACTCAGAAATAAATAGAAATTTAAGAGCAAGCTTTTGATAAAACATAATAGTGCCTCAACATACAAAATTTCCATTTCAGCAATATTTCTAAATAATAAAATAAATAAGATTCACACTGTAAACCTTCTTCTACGACATACACACACACACATATATATATATATCTACACGAATTTGTGTTGTCAGCCAAGTGGGACCAAAGCAAACTGTTGTTTAATTTAAGCTGAAGATGAAAATGTAAAGAGCTGTTACATGTTTAATTACTTCAAATTCATTATTATTTATTTACTGAAATATCTGCTTGACAAAGATATGTTGCAAAGTTATGTGCATGCACTGTACAGAGTTCTTTGCAATTCAATACAAAACCAGGAAATTAATGAGGCCGTGGTTCCACAACACAGTCCAGCTCTAGCCCATTATTACCAGGTGTAGGAAAAGAAAACTAGAGCCGTATGATGCAAAGTGCTGCTCCAGTATAAATCCACACTTAGTCTAGATCAGCTCAAATTCTTTTGACAAATTAGCTTCATACCAGCAGATACTACAGCAAATCACACACTGTCTGTCCTGCAGCCAAAGTCAACATAAAGTCATTATTAAAGCATGAAGTCAGCACGTATACCCTTAGCATGCTCTGAGGAGTTCAACAGATATGTGACCATGTGCCCACAACTAAGCCAGATCAAACTGGTATTTGCTGGTAGCACACAGAATCTGTATTGCAACTGGAAAACCATGATTGATAACATGAAAAATACTTCTCTTACCTGCAGGATTTTTTTCACAACAGATAGCATAATTTGCTGTAATTTTTTATGCCTGAGACTTTCTCATCCCCAAGCCAGTAACTTACACATTTTTCTCTCTTATTTTTTGAGTTCAAGTTTCCTTTCTTAACTGGTGCAACTTTACATTTTTAAAAGAATGCTGATGCTGTGTATAACAGGTAAGAAGTGATATTATCAACAATTACAGGAAGTCCACATATACACACAATTTCAGGAAGAACATTTATCTACAAATGGAAGGACTTCAGACCAGCAATTTCTTTCCTTCAGGAGAAAATAAAATTATGAGTGAGTGTATGAAATATTAGTTTCTCACACAGAAACATCCATGCTACTACTTACTAAAATAGTGAGCAATAAAGCCCTGAAAGAAATAAAGAACAAAGAATCATCAAAGCAAAAAGGAAAAATTTTTTAAAATACTTAAGATTTATGATAGGAAAACTATTTTATTCATTCACCACTGAAGTAATTGCTTCATATTTAACAAGCCTATCAGAATAAGCTCAAATAGCATAACTGTACTTTCTTCTAAGTGATAGTGAAGCAGGTCAGTAGAAATCCATATGGGAGGCATATTCATAAGCATGATGATCATTAATGCTGGCATGTCCTAGAGTTTCAAGCTGTTTGAAATGAGCGAACTATTTCAGTAATTACATTAAGCTTCCTTACTACTATAATTTTAACGTCTATTTTTAACCCCTTTTAGTAACACACATTTGATTTATAGTCCTAAAATTAACATTCTTGGATCCAAGCCTGCTCTTAGTAACCGGTGCAATATAATTAAATCAGCAGAAAAATAAAGTATGACCTTTGCCTATTATTTTTATTGCCAGGAAGGTTCTACCTTGAAAAAATTACTGAAGAACAAGAACACCTGATGCATAACCAAGGATCACATTGAAAAAAAGTTTCAGGTGGGTAAGTATTCTGAGGAAGAAAGAAAAGGACTCTACCAAACAGCACCCTAAGGTCACCAGGACTTTCGAACAGAGAGAACAGCTGTAAGAATAGGCATATGTACACACACACTCTCCTAGTGAAGCGACTAGAACACTCACCTATCAGAACTAGTGCCCATCATAAGGAATAATTAAGTATCCTTTATGAAGTGGAATACATCAATGAAGGACAAAAAGAAAAACTCACCCTGAAATATCCTCCTGAGCTTTGTGTGGCTTTCAAGGGCTAATGAAGTAGATGGAAGACTACCACAAATTGCCATCACAGTTGGAGTAGACACACTGGAGTAGACACACTGTATAGACACACTATATTCCCAGCTCCTACACTGGCCAAATAATTTCTATTTTCTTTATTCTCAGGTCAGTTTATATTTTCTATTGTACATGATTCACCTTTGAAACACCGAGTTCCTTCCTGCCATTCATCTTGCACTCACTTGCCCTTCCAGCATAACAAACTATATTAATTTTCCACATTTTTGAGGTCATGACAAATATTACTTATCTCCCTGCAAAGCCAAACTAAAATATGATTTCACCTGAGTTTCTACTTCAGCCAGTATTTTTACCAATGCAACTTGTAATTATTTAACTTTGTTTGCAACCATTTCTGCTCCCATGTTCTGAGGCGTCTTCCTTTTCAGACAAAGATATTGTCCATTCTCTGCACTGTAGTACATAATATTTTACCACTTCTACTTTTAGTTTCAAGTAAAACAGCTATTTCCCCAAAGAGAGCCACATTTGTATAAAGTGTACTGTTGTACAGTGCATATGCATATAAAATTACAAGCTGTTTTTAATGGCTTTCGAAATAAAAGCACTTGATAATTAGCATTTTGTACATGACCAAGTGCTGCTCTTCCTTGCCTGGTTTACTAAAACTGACCTTAAAATACAAAAACTTGACAGCTTGGAAGTTTAACTTAACTTTTCATCTTTAAAGGTTTCTAACCCATCAAAAACTCTTCCATGCAACTAATATTTCAAATTAAATCTCAAAAATCTGCTGTTTAACGCAGTTCTGTATTTTCTATCATACAAAATGAATCTTTCATAAACTACATAATTTAAAGCATGATGTCTAACTACAATCTTGAATGAAAGACATGATTTTGCATTTTCCATAAAAACCTAGGTGTAGTTGAAATTTTACTGTGCTACTGTAATTAATTACACTGAGTAGCTCATTTTCACCATAAAGGATATTCCACACCTTATAATAAATGAGTAGTTGGTGACAAGTTTCATTTTCTAACGAGCTGGCTGTAACTTTCACAAAAAGTGGTAACACATGAAGAAAAAATACAGCCAGGTTTCTTGGCTCCAGGGAGCTCGAAAGAATTGACCTTTAGATCATAGATGCCACAACATCTACTTTAAAAAAGGAAGAAATAAAACCATGAGGTGATTCCCAACCACTTAACCACTAACCTCACTTATTTCTTAAGTAAAGGCAAAGAAATCTTTGTTTAGAAACAGTGACAGAAGAGAAAAAAGTAAATGTTCAAAACCCGTGCAACTGAGAGTTCTTCAGAAAAGATGGAAAAAGAGAAAAACAAGAATATGCAATGGAAGCAAAGCAATCTCTTAGTGAAAAATATGGGAGTAAAGTAGGAGTTGCAAAAGTATTTTAGAAGTGCAGCAACACTTTATAAAAGGCAACAAGTTGTTTGTATAAGGACTGTTAAAAATTTTGGAAGAAACAAGAAGAAACAAAGTGAATTCCAAAAGCAAACACTGCAGGAATCATAGTGAGAGGTGAGAGCAAGAAACCGTTTCTTTAATTTCAGCCACTTGGACTTTTCCTGAAACACATGAAACACTGTAGCACAGTATTTTACAAATTCAATTGTAATTTTATGTTTATGTACTGCAAATAAAATAAATATATGTTTGCATGTGTGTCTCTCACTGATTAGGAATCACTGCACAAGGAGCTTCTTTAGATACACAGATATACAGATAGATAACTCTTTGTTAAATGTGGCCAGTTCTGTGGATCACACCTGCAAAACAATTAGCCATTTCCATGGATGACTGTAAACAGTTATGCAACAGAATATGGAAGATCATTCTTCAAGAATCAAGTCCCATACCTGCTGAAACTAGGAATTTCTGCTACACTACTGTATTTCGGTCACCACCTTTACCATTTCCTCTTATAATTCTGAATAAAGAAGAGGTTTTCTTACCGGAGTGAGTGCTCCTTCTGCTTGAGCTTCCATAGGACTTGTAGGGGTAGCAGCAAGAAGCTGTCCTGCAGCTCCAGACAGAAGTTCCAATTTATCAGTAAGCTGTTCAGACACAGCAGGATGACATTCCATGTCTAGAACAAACTCTACCCCTGAAGTTTGGTTCTTGGCATGGACATTGTTTCCTGTCCAACCACCCTCTCTAGACTGCTCTTCTGGAGGGGACTCCTCTAGAACTTGTAGTACCTCTGGCTCTTCATCTGAGGGACTTCCAGTCATTTTGTGCCCTAAAGCCTCATTTGTCCTAAAGTCCTGCAAGTCCCGCTCCTTATCTATTATCACCCATTCTTTAGAATCAACCTCCTGCCTGCAGGAGCTTAGGTTAACAGCTACAAATCCATTGCTCATAACACCGTCAGCATGGTCAGGAGAATTAGCTGACACGGGCTTTGAAGCGTCTGGAAGATATTCTTCATCGTAGTGCCAAACATGGTCTGTGCGGCCAGTCACAGGAGCAGGAACAGACGTTTTCTGAGAAAGAGGAGGAACAGCAGCAACAGGAGTCTCTGCCACATTCAAGTCCTTCTGCTTCTTCTCCAAACTTAGAGAAAAGAAGTTAATATCTGAATTAGTTAAGAATTAATCAAACGATGTAAGTTACATTTGAGTGTTTTCAGTAGAGGAAAACTAGATTTATATAAAAATTTGTTGTCATATTCTAGAACAACCTACAATGGTTCAAAGATCCACAATTTGAGACAAATAAGTCTGATGTCAAGTAATATTGGATGGATGGTCTTAGAAACAGACATATTTTTTATTTCAGTTGTAATGTATCATGTTGTATTGTAAATATAATTACCAGAGGGGAGAATTGTGAGATAAAAATACTCACTAGTGAGGTTACCACAGATGTCCACTATACTCAATTTGTTACAAAGCAGAGACTCAAAGAGGAACAGAAGAAACAGATGTCTCCTGCAGCAGTTATTATATGCTTTCAAGAAGAATGTTATTGTTTTGATTGATTCCTTACTTATGCTTTGCATAATTTGCTTCACCAAACAAATTCAAATTCCTAGCTCCCCTATGAAGTATTTAGAAGGATTTTGCCACTGTCATCACCCCAGCTCTCTTCTACTGTCCCCACTCAGCCTCTGCCTTTCAGTCAGATGTCACTGTGTTCCTCTCCCCTTATTCTTTCTGGACATAAGCAAACTGCTTGAATCAGGTTTCATACATCTGTCTCTTCTCTACCTTTAAATTCCATTTTAAGATCTCTGTCTTCTATCAAGATCTTTTTATATTGGTGAAACACCTTTGGGCATAACTAATCCTGCTGCATGCAGGTAGATTTCCAACTTCTTCACTCCACTTCCTGTAAACCTCCCTTCTCATGTCATACAGCCTAATGTCATGTTACCTCTATCGAGCACCTGATGTCAACCGTCTTATTCAGGATGAGTTGTACTGACCGTCAAGAGTATGTCACTGAAGAAAAATCTAATAAACACCAGGGTTACACCACTAGGTCTTGAAATACAAAATTCCCAAATGTGGAAGTCTGACTCCAACTGTATTCTAGCAATAATCATTTTTTAAAGATGATGTCAAGTAGTGAAATTCCATTAATTGAGCAATATTACGAACAATACTTTGCTCTAGCTTGAATAAGCATACTCAACAGCTCTATTCCTGCTCTTCACACAGCAAAGGAAAGATAATCGTATCCTAATTACATATCCTTAAAAGATCTAAGCATAAGGATAAAATAATTTCTTTACCACGTCTCAAGAAACTTATCGGTGTCGGGCTTAGACTCCAATGTCATACGCTTCTCCAGTTCAAAGCTGTGAATGGAACGTAACTTTCGCACCAGTGGAACATCTCTGTCTAACTGCGTGGTCTCTGAGCGAACTCGAATTGGAGAGCCAAGACTTGGGGCATTGAGCATTCCATTCACTGGTCCATGGCTGTTTTCTTCCTCTGTGGCAGCCTGCACAAAATGTAAAGTAAAAATGTAACTCACCAGGCGCAGCAAAACAGAGGAAGACAAGGTACTACAGGGTGAAGAGCCTCCAAGTTTTTAGAATGTGAAAAGCCTATTTGTATTTGGAACGGTCCTTAATTCACACCATAGTTAAGGTAGTTCAGATAAGCTCTTCAGCACGCACCTACAACAGACAAAATAGTAGCAATATACTAGTTCTGGGTAGGTCTGAGAATGGGAGTCTCAAAGACCCCTAAGTTACATTTACTCCAATATTTCACACCCATCTCTGAAATTTTCTTTAATAATAGTCTGAAACCTGGCACTTGGTAGCATCTTTGGTCTGCTTTACAGTGCTTTGATCTGCTCTTATTAAAGTTAGCTTCCAGGGTGTCTTTCTGATTCTCTGGAGCATATAACACTTTTATACACTAAATCTACTCAATATTTCTGTGACTTTAAACTATGTTTCAGTCCAGCTGCATTCCATCTTAATAAAAAGGGAATGCAGCTGGACTAAATGATTTAGAATAATAACTGAACATAATTTAGAGCTGGGAAATCATGATCATCCTTAGTTTCTACAGGTGTAATAGAAAGTGCCTTTCTTTAAACCAGAACAATCTTTCTCCATCTTCAGTTAAAAACAAAGAAACAAATAAGCACATTTGCAAACAGGCACCATGCCTTGTTCTTTCCCACAATACATTTTTTTCCTAATAAATAACGAGTAACTGCTTCAAAACTAAACAGCTCTCCCAGGTAAAGAACATTTTAGTACCAGATCCATTTTCATGTTAAAAACACTGTTATATCAAGAAACAGGCTACGTATGTCTAGGTGTGAAATACTGTGGTTTTGAGTAAGGCAGATAGGAACCAATCCTCAGAGACCACTTTTGAAAATAAAGCAGCATTCTCTTTTAAAGACCAGCCAATGAACCTCTGGATCAGTACAAAGGTGTAATATCTTATGCAGACAAAAATACCAAGTGAATTAAACCCTATGAGGACAAGAAACTATTCAAAGATGGTCTTCACAATGCAGATTTGAAAGTACCTTGCAGATCCCCAGTTTTATTTTGTTTCTGTTTGCATCCATTTCTTCCCAAACATCTTTTTCCTGAGGACGCTGATGCCCAGGGGATCCAGGTAGTTTCTCTGGTGATACACCAACTGGAATAACATTCTCTCCATCACTGAGCTGTTCATCAGGGAATACTTCATCTGTGTTTTCCCGCAGCAAATCTCCTGGGATAGGAGTGGCGTTGGCAATTCTACAAAAGTAGTTTAAAAAACAAAATCAGAAAACTAAAAATTTTTATACTTTCATGTGCTTACAAAAATTATTTTCTATTTTAAAAGAACCAAACAAACAAAAACTTACAAAGAAAATCATGTTTCTGTAGAAAACTAAATCTTGGAAATTATTCAGTATAAAACCCCCTACTTCCTGGCTTTCACAATTTATTTAATTTAGGTACAAAACAAAATATGTAAATCAAAAAAACTATCACATAAAAGCTGGGGTTTTGAATGTTTTTGAAGCCACTTCTGAGAAAATTTGTTAGAGATCATGTCCAGGCTCAACTTCTCTCCTGACCCTACTACATGTATTCTCCTATTCAAAACAATTAATGGCAACTTTCATAAGTTAGTTCCTGTTTCCCAAAAATTTGGTAGAAGAACATGCTGTGTGTGGAAGAACAATTACGGAGCAAACTAAATGATGTTTTAATAATTATTCTTACCAAAGTGCTAGTTTGCTCCCATTCTTGATAATCAAAGCATAAGCGTAACACTAACAAGACATCACATTTTAACTGAAGTTCTGTAGTCCAATTGACTTAAAGCTATATAGGGCTAAGGCTCAGCTCCACGACTGAAACTGAAGCAATGCTGGTCCTAAAAACTGAACACTCAGAAAGTCAGATAAAAGTAATTCCTCTACAGTTATCAAAGCTGTTACTTGCAGCCAGGACTAACAATAACTCTAGTGTGATGCTTAGTGGGATAATGGGACTGAATCATATGCAAACTCCCTGTCCGCTTCAGTGCGTTCATCAGCACACACCATACACCTGCGTAATGTTAACAGTTACACAATACAACCAGTTGGTGTCAGCTGATATTTACTTTACCTTTTTTTTTTTTTAAATTTCCTTGAAATACTGAGAATTTAATACATGAAATTCTGGCATTTCTCAGCCTCACTACACTGTCCAAACTTTCTACTTTGATTTTTAGCAAAAAGCTGATGTACTCAAGGCCTAGAAGAAGCACAGAGTTTTCCTCCTCACTCATAAACACTTCTTACATTCATCCATAAACACCTCTTATAGTCTTCAATCCCCTGAGATGAGTATGGATATTATTAAACATCACATCTTGTCCGATTTACTTCATTATAGCATATCTCAAATAACACATTAAATATCATTTCAAGCACAACCAAAATCTATTTCCAAATTTCTTATAAAGATCCATTCATTTTTCAAGCTTATAAGGAAATTGCAGCTAGAATTTTATTCCAAGCTTACAGAAAACAACGGGTTTATTTCCAGGCAGTTAAATTTCCAGGCACTTAAACTCAGGATACATTATTCAGTTTCACAAAATACGATTTAGCAAAGGATGGATGAGCAAATTTACATGCAATTTCCTGGAGTACTATTTCTATTGCTGTATTTTAGGACTGCAGTGCTGATCTTTCAGGATAATATGAACTGGAACCCTAAAAAGGGAAATACTTCAAATGCTCCCAAACCTCCCTTCCTCTACGCCTTCAAAATCCTGCAGAAAAAACCTAAACTATGGATATAATTTCCCTTTGGTAGGAAGCCCCTCTGTGGCTGCCATTGTAGAGACCACATCGTGCATACCCAATTGCAGCCGGTGTAAGACGAGTGTGCAACTGAGGGGTGGTTGAAGTTGTTGTTGTTGTCAGAGAGCCATCAGTTCCACTCTTCTCCCAGTCAAAAGGGTCGCTTTCAATAACCCCAAACGTTTTCATGCTGTTGTCAAACACAGACATGAGAAGCTGAAAATAAAGAAAAAAGTTCATAAGCTTCATTTTTGTCTAAGAGACCAAGCAATTAAGAAGTATCCTCCTGTAATACTGACAACAACATAAGAAAAGGACAGTTTTTAATATGAAACACTTCTCATTTTTCAAGATTTTGAAGTCAAAATATACAAAATTCCATTTTATTAAAACAGAAAAAAAATCCACCCACATCTGTGTTTTGATCAGGCATGAGGCAAAGATACACTACAGACTTTTACAAAAACACAGAAATATACACACACACACACACAGAGAAGCATAACTACATTGCTGCAGAATACCAAACAATGGCTCCAGCAGAGAAAGAGAAAAGAATATATTTGGTAACACCATGAAACCAAGGAAATTAATGAGATGTAGGAAAGGATACTGATCTGCTAATTCATACATTTCTGTCATTAAGAACCACATACCATTTACTTCATATAATGCTGACATATAAACTACACAAATGTCTAAGTTTTCAATCCTCATTTTATGCTATAAAAAAGCATTTAGAAAATTTGTGTCCACGACAGAGAAACAAATAGCATCTACTTTCCTCTCTCTGTGAAATAAACTTTGGCTTATTCTAGTTACCGATGGGAAGGCTGTGTCCATATCATTCTCTTTCTCTGCAACATTTCTATTTTTTTTCCCCCCTCAAAGCTAAATCTGGGTTTCATCCTTTTTTCCAATCCAGGATGCTGAAAATTTTTCCGCCTTTCCTTTGGCATATCCTTTGGCAACATAAAATAGACGGGAAGTTTGGATCACTTCTCTTGTACAGAATGGTCTCACACATTTAATCTTTACTCTCAAGAACCTTCCGTGTGCCACCTGTCCCAGTCATTTCTGTAACCCTACAGAACAGCACAAAGTCATGGTTCATTCTGTCCCTTACATACTCTGTTTTTTTCTTCTCTTTCTATAACCCTTAAGCAGTGACTCTGAAGTAATTTTTAAGGTCATTCTCCTTTAAATCTTTTAATCAGTTTCTGCTATAAGGCAAATACAAACTCAAATGCTTAATGATGTCAGGAAGCTGACACAACCTATGCACAAATACCTGAACAAAATAAACCAAATAAATAATAAAATAAACAAAAAATAAATAACAAAATAAACCAAAATAAGCCAAACCAAATGTGGCTTCTTGGCCTAGGTCATGAACTTTTTAGACTGCAAACCCTTCAAAGCAGGGACGTCAACCAGGGATGTACATACATTCTTGTCCAGTGCTCACACATAAGTACAAAGAATAATACATACAGTAAGTAGGAACAGCACCACTGCAAACATAAGTTAAGAGAGACCAGAGTTTAAAAGAACATTCTCACCACTCTAAATAAAACCACCCTGCTCTGGTCTAAAGCACATGAGCAAGACTGTCTTGTAAGGCTCAGGCTGCAGCTACACAACTGCAAATGTTCTGTGACCAGCCACAGGACTGTAAATTACTGGGCTGTCTCTGTCATGGAAGAACTCTGTCCTGGTATCGTGTTAATCGCTGAGTGCACGTGCTGTGTTAGATACAAATAGAACACAAAAAAGGATTTGCAAAAATATGACTGTCTATATGCTTTATCATTCAGGCTATATAATGTAAAATGTATTTACCAGTCTATAACCAAGGTTGTTCTACGCAACATCAAAATTTCTACAAAAGTGCTTTTTACCATAGGAAAAAAAAATCTGATACATCTTTATAACCAGGCACACGAAACATTGAAAACTTTTTCCTCACTTAATTGTAAACTATAGGATAAATTTCATGGAAATTTGCAATAGAAAAGGGGGGGGGGAACCAAGGTATTTATTTTTCAGGAAAACTGAACATCTTTTGTATTTGTAGTAAGTGGTTTTTTAACATTCAAATTTTTTCACAAAAATTGATTTATTTGTTTTGCAAATGTTCAGAATAATATAACTGTATATTTAGAGAAATCCACTTACTAACAGGAAATTAGTTATTCTTTGAGATTTTCAGTTCTGATTTCAATTCTTACATATCCTGATTTCTTGTTAATCTTACCAAGCAGAGGACAGGAATCACTCTTATCAAAGTTACAATTCCAGAATTAGTCAGATTTATTTATTCAGTTGAACCAGTTACACTTGAACACCAACAGAAAACCATTCCTTCTGATTTCACTGAGTTAGGGAGTTGAACAAAGGCACAGGAGGCAGACAGGTACTGCAGGTGGGAAGCTGACAGGAATGTGTGTTTCTGGGAGCCCGAAGGAAGGCCCACAGGGACAGCTTGTCATGGTGCACTATTAGATCAGTTCAGCTTCTCAGTGGGTGAGACTGAAAAAACTCTCAAGGTCTTTCTCTCTCTGCTTTTCCCAAGCATTCCTCTGCTGCCTTCCACAAATTGGAAAAAAGTTCTATCTTTATTTATTGTTTAATCATAGGTCAACACTGAGTGAGTTAAGACACATTCTACAGTATATCCTCTTGGCACATGCCACTTTATCACAGAGCAGAGGCTGTGCATTTCAGCAGGCAATACTCTCTTAACCAAAGAGCAGTAACTAGACTTCCCTGATCTTCTCTGTATGCAATACTTCGGTCTTGAAAACACACCATGAGTGCATGTTGTGCTCTAGCTGTAGGTGCTGAGTTCCAGATTTTGGAAAACTGCCAGAATGACAATCACTGAGAGAACAATCTGATCAATTAATTTACAGAGTACCTACTAGAGGCTATGGCAGTAGAATAACTCCCAATCCTAACAGAATACCATCTGAAAAGCAGCTGTCAATTGTTTTTAGAAACTTAACAGCCTTACACTTAACAAATGGAAAAAAATAACAAGTTTGAACCACTAAGTTTCCATGGCAATAAATGGTCATTAAATAAACTTTGTGGTGGCACAAACCATAATAACTACCAAGATTACACAATGAAATCAAAGTAAATTGAAGAGGAAACAGCATAAAATTCTCTTCTTTATAAAACAAAAAGACAAAATAGTACAAGTGTTTACCTGGTAATCAGGCTTTGTAAAATAATCCAAATTAGAAATGTGATCCAGAAAGACATTGAATTCTTGAGGAAGATGTTTCAACATAAGTCTGTGTTCGTACCTTTCTTTAATGGAGCCCACTTGCTCCTAAAATAACACAAAAAACATTACCACACCTTCATTTGCTGTTACAACATACTCTCATTGTCTGTTACAGCCATTCAATAGACTACTAGACACAGAGACAGGTCACTACATTACACTGAATGGTACTGAGAAAGGCCATCCTACACCAGACAGCAAGATAAGACTTTCTGTCATTGGCCTCAGTGCTCTTGCAAAATAATGTACAAACTTCAAATTTAATACAAAAAGCCATTTAATTACCTAGGGTGTTTGTGTTGTTTGTGTTTGAATGGTGACTGATACAGAGCTGTCCCTAAACACTTCAACCCTTCCTAATAGTATGTTTTAAAGATTTAAATGTCCTGTTGCATCATGTGAAGTTCAGTCACTTTTTGGTGTATATTCAGTCATGCAAGATGTGTAAATCAAAACCAAAAAGGAAATGCTACCTATACACCACATTGTCATCAACCAATACATAAACCACATTAGAGAGTAAGCTGGTTTCAGTGTAATTGCAAAAGTTGGAAGAAGTAATAACAGGCTGATTAGATATTGTTTCTTTGCATACTTCACCTATGACATATGACTAAAGACACTACTGTATATTGCCCAATCCATTTCTGTTCACTAGCAAATAAGAAAGGCCTATTTCACAAATAATCAAAACAGATTAGAAATTTTAAGCGTGTAATAGGTGAAATAAGGTACTCAGGTGGGAACAGGAATAATGAAGTAGGTGGCAAATACACACTTACTTCTGCCCTTTGCAATTATTTCAATCTAGTAGTACAAACTACTTTCTGCCTAGAACAGTTAGTAAAATTTGATTGCTTTTTATACCATGACACTAGCCACAAGAACTAACACTAGACAACACTGGAAAATGTAATGTTAAAATTAATGAGCCAATGATTCTAAGTGGAATATTTATCACAGCATTTCCCTGGAATCCAGAAGTAAATCTCCCTTATGCTCTTTGGTTTCACCTCTAGGTTTACCTTATCTTTTATTTTTCTCCAAGGTAGTTGCCCAACCACAAATTCCACCAGCATGTAGAAGAGAGACCAGAGGTCATCATGCCGACCCATTTCCTGTAAAAGGAAATATTATTCTAAAGCATATTACCAATACCTAAACAAATGGGAAGAGAATTTCTTTACTGCTTGAGACTTAAATTATTATATAAAATTTAATATAACCTATGCTGCAAAACAAGTTAATTAAATCCAGTGGCTATTTTAAGGAGAAACATAAAAGTAAATTTCCACAGAAGACAGAGAGAAATAAAACAAAAGTTGAAGTGTAACATTGTAAATCTGTGTTTATTCGGATTTCTTTAGTATATGACATTAAGACAACATACTGGATATTATGTACCTCATAAAACTCAGCAGGTTCACCTTTTTAACTTATTAACTTGCAATAAAATTAAACACCAAAGATAAGTATTAAAATCACCATTATTTGTACAAAAACTTTTTATCCTCAACTACTGTAAATTACATTATTCTTTCACAAAATTTATAACTATTAATTTCTACATAATAAATGCACAGATAAGAATACAAAAAAGGAAATGAATAGTAACTGCATTACTGAATGCTTTCAGCTACATGAGATGGGTATGATACAGATGGAGATACTCACTCTGTTTCTATGAGCATTGATTGATGCGTATCGTACCGTTCCTCGAAAACCAGCAACAGCTCGTGGCTGTCAGGGAACAGAAAAGATTCCCACTGTCAGAAATAAACCCCCTGACTACTTAACTTGGCATCTACAAAGTGAGTACAGAGACAAAACATATCTCATTTGAGACTTTTATTTCAGTTTACTGTGCTTCTACAAGTTCTCAGTGGAAATCCAAGTGGGTACTAACTGGCTGACCAATAAATAGCAAATGCTGCACTAGAGACACCAATTCAAAATATTTCTATCTTTTCCAGTTTCTGAAAACCAGCATTTCTTCCCTGATACTAGATATTTCATAATCATAAGTCAATTGATGTTCTATAATCAGAGAATATATTTCCCATCCTTCTTTTCTTCAAAGAAAAATACTATAGAAAGAATTACATAATTGATGACAGTCATAATTAGTAGATATTTAATTTTTTTTTAAATATCACACTGTGATATTATTACTTTGCCTAAGAGAGATATCCAGTCCATGCTACCCCCTTAAATAATCACTCTATATAGACAAAACTGACAGGACTATTAAATTTGCTTTCTTTTATGCAGTCTTTTATCCTCCCAATCAATAAATCTTTTTGTTTCCTCTAACAATGAACATAAGAAGCTTGAATTATCTACCTCACCTCTGACTTGTACTTAGAGAGGTATTGGTGATCTGCCTGCTCACCCAAGACTCATGACAATTCTTAAGATTTTAAAAGAATTTGAGCAATACATTGAAAAGTCTGGTTTGATATACACACAAAGATAACCACAATACAGAATTATTACCTTATTAAGATAAAACACTTCCATCTCTCTGTACCTGTATATATATATGTGTATATATATATATATATATATATGTATGTATAATTTTTTCTTATCTACCAACAGATGCTATACAGAGCTATCATTTAAATAAACCTGGAGCTGCCATTACTGTCAATAAATCTACCAATTGAATCCAGCAGGATTATGCAGCAACGAGTTTAAAAAAAGGATTCAACAGCCCATATAATCAATGTCTGCTAGAGTAGTACAATGAGATCTGAACCGGTGTTAGTTAAGGCAGAGAATATCTTCTAGGATGTTATTAATATGAAGAGGTTCTCAGACGATATTCCATAAATCTTAGGTTTTGCATGTCATCATACATTTTAAGCGGTGCTCAGAACACATTTCATGTTCAGGTAGAACAGACTCAATTGTCTGTCTGCCTAATCTTTAATTTTATATCATATTCCACACAGAACATTACCCTGAAATGAAACATAGCACTGTAGTTGCAGAAATTTCACAGTACCATGCAACTAGAAAAAGAACAAGTCAAAATACTTTGGAACTGGTAAATTTCAGGAGAAACAATTCTTCAGAAAAAGCACTTAAATCTCCTTAGTAGTTCTGCAGGTTGGTAAACCAACCAACTAAGAATAATATAGCATCCCTGCCAAGACAATCAGAATACAGATAAATTTCAAAAAATACGTAGTTCAATGAATAGTACTTTTTCATGAGGGCACTGAGAGTTTAACTTTAAAACAGTTGAAAATACAAATTCCATAAATCTCAAGAGCATATAGTTTCAGAAGATGAAACCAAATGTTTGCTGTCTTTTGCCTCTGGCATGAATGTTAAAAAGGAAGGACTATATTCAGTTTTACTAAGTTAAATATTTCTGTTCTTCTGAGAATAACGGAAAATATAAAATCTAGGATGAAATGCCACTTTAATTTCTAACATCTCAACTTCAATTTCTACTTGATAACTAGGACAGAAATGCTTCAGTTGCTGGATGAAGTAAGAGAAAAAGACTAAGAAACATCATATGAAAACCAAATTATCCTATTTAGTTTACAAAAACTAAAAACCTGACCTATTCCACTTCTGTCCTGGGGAAGAAATGTCCATATGAGGAATTTCATTGTGTACCAATTCAAATGCTTTTGAATGTTAAAGTCACAGCCATCCTTACTTGCCCTAACATAATTTCACTTATCTGAGAATCACCTGGATGGGAAGGAAAAGAAAAAAAAAAAAAAGAAAAGAAGAAAAGAATGAATATTGTTTATATCTATGAGCTTATCATGAAGTGAATTCTGAATTCTTTATTTCAGCAAGGACATCTAAAGCCTTTTACTGTCTCTTGCCTTAAAGTATAGTTTCTATAATCTGAATTAAAAGCATATGTAACTCTGTTATATTTTATGATACAATAAAATACCTTTTAGTAATGCAGCTGGTCACTATTCAGTAGTGGTATTAAAATGAAACACAACAATAATAAAATAATTCTACCCTGTCTCTCTTGACGGGAGTGATGCTCTGTAGGTCAAATCAAGTTTGTCGAATTCAGAATAGAATTTACAGACTTCTGAGCATTTGCATAACTTCTGAAATTGTTTCAGAACTCTGCATGCATCTCACAACATCTCACATAGCAAAAGAGAAATACTACAGGAAATAATAGCAACTTCATGAATGATTCACTGCATACTTTCAAATAAAAATCCTCCTCTGCTATTACCGATCATCTTAATTTGTTTCTGGAGACCTCCAAAACACACTTGGCAAATCTACAAAACTGTACCTTGTCTGGTTCAGTTTAGATTAAAAAGTTTTTCTAATATAATTAGCTCAGGAAGTGATCTGGAAGTCAGGATTATCTCTGTTTTGATTACTGTCACTAAATCCTTCAAATTTAAGTTAAAAAAATATTTTGAAGATACATGTAGATGAATTCAGCAGATCCAGTGACTAGAACGAATTTTTCTACTTGTAAAGGTACTTTTTTAATGTAACATCAGTCTTCTTTGGAGGTGTCCCTGCCCTGGAAACACTTGACAATGTCTCAGATAAACTGCATGCAGGAAATTAGGAGTTCCTAGCGAAGTGAACTATTTCCACTGAGCACAGAGCTTTCAGATTTCCTGGGACACATTATGCATACAAACCTGTCTATGAATGTTGCTTTTGTGGACTGGCTGTGGAGAAGGCAAATCACTCTCCTTAGCTCAGTTCAGTGTCTCCAGATAAATGCTCTGGGTTTATTGCTCTGGGCAACATTGGAAATGTTACGCAGAGCAAGAAGTTAACTTATTACTGCAGTCATGGAAACTAGAAAATCAACATGAAAAAATAAATCAATACTGGTTCTTTACATTATATTTGACACATACTATGGTGCTTCCTATCAATCAGGCAACAACTGAGTATCCTTAAGTGTCTAGGTTTTGCACTAAGAAGCCAGCAGTGCTGCTTTGGGACTAGAGTTCAAAAGCCACAGGGGATGGCCACCTATGTTGCCTGTATTTTCCTCTGCTAAAAGTAGAATTCTCCTGTCTTATCTTTTCCCATGAAAAAGCCAGTTTCCTAGGTCTAATCTCATCAGAAATACATTTCCATGATTGGAACTATACACAGTTCCAACCCTTTAAAACCTTTTTTCATAGCTTCAACAGTTTACATTCCAATCCTCCCCTTTTTTAAGATACAGGCTTTGCAGTCTAATGTAATGCCTAGCATGTGTTAGCACCAGTTTAAATTAAATGAAAATTTCAGGGATCACCTGGGTAGGGAAACATCAAGCCGTTGAAATACAATTGCCATTACAATATATTATAGATCTCAATGGATTTTCACTGCATATACAGCTCTTCAAACCCACACTTTCGGCTCTATGTTAAAATCCACATCAGACACTAATAACTAAGTACTTGCATTTAGAAGTCTTTATCAACCCATCTCCTACTAGATGTCAGTATGACACATTACTTGGACTCAGATCTACCTAAACAAATGTTGTGATTTCCAGAAACTGACTGCAGCTGTCTGATCCTACACTACCTATCAGAAGCTGAGTAACAAAGTAAGTTAACAACTAACAATTAATTTTTGCTATTGTGAGTTCTAACAGACATGGTGAAAAACGAAAATTTATCACCTACTGCATGTGCTATAAAGAGCAACACCATCTCTAAGACAGCAGTATATGATACACAAAACAACTCCTGAGCTACTCAGTTTTCAATCTGGAGTAGTCAGCCAACGTGATACACTAGTTAAAGACTACAGTCATTCCAAAACTGATTTATGAACAGACAAAAAGTCTGGTGGGCTGAAGAGGACAACAACCTACTAGCATCTGTCACAAACCTGAACTTACTGCATTGAAAAATCACACAGTATAAGTCTGTCATATGTATGTTTGCTTTGCCTCGTGCAATCTTTTTTCTTCCTCTTACTCCAGGAGCTGAAGCAGAGATTACTTTAAGAGGAACACTACCTATATGAACCAGCTATGCTCTGGCAGAGAATTTCCCCACAGAGCAGAATATTGTCTTATTTATCACTGTAATTAAAAATTTTACTGTTGTTCCACACTTAGCAGACTGGAGGACTGAGACCTTATTTTTTTTATGTTTTGGACATGTTTTTTATGTTTCGAATGTACCTTATTTAGTACTTATAATGATAATACCATATATTAAAGAGTTGCATAAATCCAGAAGTAGACTATTTCAGTAGCAGGCTTATTTCAACTATGGATGAAAAGGAAAAAGTCTCAAGCAAGCTAATGTACATAAATGTACCTTCTTTCCAATTCTCTTCCCTATCCCACAGGGGCAGGAGGGGGGTGGGGGACCTATTACACTTGCTCCTGCAAGAGGCTCTGTGGTATTTGGTTGCCAGCTGAGGTTAAACCACAACAGCAAAATAACACATTTTCCTTCTTTTAAACTATTCAAAATATTTTTTCGTAACTCAGCAGAGAATTTAGCCCACAGCTCAGAAAACTGGAAATCAGACTTTCCGTTTAGATTTTCATTTGTTTCTATTTTCACCAGGAAACAAATTTTACTAGACAAAACCGTCTGTCTTCCCACCACAATAGCTTTTAATTTCAAACAAATAGTTCAGCTCTCATACACTCTCAGTTCCTGCAAGTTTAATGAAAACTGGTGATTAAAACAGAACCCAAATCAGTACACTGACACAGAGACAGATAGTTAAAATTCAATTAAAATGGCTCAAAATCCATCTTAAGAGACATCAACCAGCTGGTCAACCAGCATTAATTTTAGATGGCATGTAAATACATGCAAAGTCCCAAAAGTGCAACTAGCTACTGATCAGAAAGGTAGGGTGTAGTATGAAGCTCAAAATACTAAGAAATTTGGAGGGCGTAAAGCAAGCAGTACACAAAACAATAGAAAAACTAAGTTTCACTACTCATAGACTAATTTCTTTCAAAAATAAGATCAAATCTCACTAGAAAAATTATTTCTTCTTTTTTTTTTTTTAAGGCTGTTACAGCTCATTCCCCTGAGCATCTATTAGTTCTATAGAAAATAAAGGAACTGCTGAATCAGAATACAGAACAGCTATAGAGCACATTTCAGAATGTCTAATTTAAATTTCTAAGTTAAATTGTTTAATGATTGTTTGGATATGATACCAGTGTTCTGCACACAACAGGAAAGGAGAAAAAAACCAATATACCCTAACAAAGTATTCTATCATCATCATCATTTTTCATATCTCAACTATTTATCAAGCTGTTTCTTCAGGCAGCTATGATATCATGCATTTGGTTTTATTTTTCACCCCAAAACCCCCAAACTCCAGGTCATAAAGAATCTTTCTCTCAAATATAACCACGCACGATTTTCTTAAGTTTATAAATTAATTATTTAATTGCAAGATTATTCCATTGAGATGCTACAAGACAGTGTCACACTGCATGAAATTCATATATCCATTCTACTTTTGTCACAAAGTCAACTGATAATGCTTTTTTTCATCTTTTGCGTTAACTCTCCACCTGCCTTTTTCACCTTGTACTATCACACGAGACACCAGCTCTCTGTCTCTGTAACACTGATTTCCTTCATTACTTCTTTGTCAGTAATACAACCAAAGTTGGAAGGATCATGTTCAGTGGATGCTGAAAATGCTACATATATACACTATAAGCTTGTGCCTTAAATAATCTCCCTCCATGTCCTTGAAGGAGGTTATAGTAGACAATAATTAATGTTATACTGGTAGGTGTAACACTGCTGTATCATTACAGCTGCACAGGTCTGTCACCGGTAGGTGCATCACAGATATGCATTACTTAAAAAACTTCTGAAATGTAACAATCTAATAGTTATTTTAATCTCTCTGTTAAAAATAATGTCTCACCAAAGCTCACCAAACTAACTCCTATCTCTTCCCTATAAAATCATTACTAATTCAGAAATGGAACCTCAAATGACTGTCATAATTCTTTCAACTCATGTACCCTGCTTATGAACCAATTAAACAAAAGGCCCTTGACTAGGTCCCTCTAGTAAATAACCATTTTCATGTAGGACATTTTGACATAAAAATCTAAACCTTCTACAATTTCTCCTGGTATTAAAGGAAGAAAAAACTAGGCTCCAGTCTTTGTTGACTTAGAGGACATGAGGGAGAAAATTAAGGAGTACACATAGCCTATTTAAGAATGATTTTATATGTTTACAGCTTGCATTGAATGACTGTGATATTATACAATAATTTATTTTCTACAGAACTGAAAGTTATAAAGAAAATACAATGCTGTAATAATTCATCTTAGACTCTTCAACAGAACTCCATTTACTGAAACAAGATTTTCTTTCTTAAGTAGTTCATTTCTTAAAAAGAAATTAACTGTCAAATGCTTAGAATTTCAAAGGAAATCTTGCAAACCTCACCTACTTCCAAAAGTACATGCAATGGAGTCTGACTGATGTAGATTTAGTCAAGAAAAGCTGAAAATATGGTTTTAAAATATTTGTTCCTTAGAAATCTTCTTTTTCTGCAGTAGCAAAATGTACGAAATTTAATTTAATAGACATGGAAAGACAGAAGTGGATTATCACACGAAGAGACATTTCAAAAAAACTACTCCAGTTCTCTCTTCCCAGACTAGTTTTGAATCATTATTTATTTTTTAAAACTTAATATTTCTTTATTTATTAATAAAAATATTTATTTTAGAGACAAAGAAAATACAGAAAATACTTTTCAACTCTATTTTCAGGAGCTTACTGCATTCTATTTGGCAGTTGAATTGTATCACATATATGTCTAACGCTTTTTATTTTACATTTATTTGTGCCATAATAGCAGAACTGATTTTGCTAATAGCAAAACACACAATCAATGCAACAACATTTTTTAAATAAATTCCAAGATGTACGCACTAAAATTTTTAAATTTTTGTTTGCTTATGATTTCTTGTTCATTCTGTGCCTTTCTGCCGATTTATAGAGAGTTCAGTACAAATCTATTACTTATTTTTAATGCTTTACAGTCCCAGCTGTTGCATCTTCACATGAAGTGCAGAAGAGAAGTAGAGAGAGGCAGCTGTTAAGAAGGCTGGTCTCAAAACACATGGTTAAGATACCTGTCCTATGTCTGCAGAAATCTGGTAACAATGAAAAACTGGACACAGTTTAGCTTTGCTAGGAATAAATTCTTCACTCAGAGGGTGGTGAAGCACTGGAACAGGTTGTCCAGAGAGACTGCAGATGCCCCACCACCGGAAGTGTTCAAGCCCAGGTTGGATATGGGCTTGAGCAACCTGGTCTAGGCAAGGGAGTGGGAGCAAGGCGATCTTTAAGGTGCCTTCCAACCCAAACCACTGAACAGTTCTACGTGTTCAGTGCTTCTTCTCATTACTTTCTGTCATTGGTGGACAAACAACGAAGAAACTAATAAAAAAAAAATTGATTTCAGGATTGCCCATTTACAGACATCTGATCCTGGGAACTTCTAATGCCAAATTTTAGCACATACAGGTCTTTGCTTCGTAAACATCGGTGCAGATGTGTCCAATACATCGTGCGTAGCTTCCATGCAATTGCTGAGGAGGAAAAGTAACTTTTTGTTGCTTCCTCGTTCCAAACCATGATATTGCAAGCTAATGGTGTATTCACTTTACGAGACAACTTACAAAAAGTCTGCTCTGAAGTATATCAATGTGTAAAAGCCTCACAGGACTATTACATAGAAATTCATTAACCCATGTTTTTCTTCCTCCATCATATAACCATAGAATCATTTAGGTTGGAAAAGAGCTCTGAGGAAAATGAAAAATATTTCAAGAGGAAAAATAAATAGTATATTCCTTGTTTAGGTGCACACATGTAATCCTCAGCTAATCACACCTCTCTGTAATGTACTGTTCAGGACTGAGAGAGGACATTACTGAGAAGAGATAGCATAAGGTAAATGCCAGCAACAAAATGCTTCTCAATGGGATGAAAAAGTGACTGAACAGTACATTTAACAAAATGACATGGACCATTACCCTGCAGCACAGGGCTTTCAACAGTTTTAGTCAGGTATGGAAGAGAGATCTGTTTAGAACAGTTAACATATTTTAGCCAGCTATTTATTATATGCATGATATGGTGCACTAAGAATTCAAACGGCTCCCTGGAACATTTTTGTGCTATTTAATTATTTTCCATGAAATCCATTTAATACTGTACTCACAAACATGTCCTAGTTGTCCTTGGACTTTGCTTTAATCTGTGTCACTCAAAACAGAGATGTGTCAAGGAACTGCTGAAGAAACAGTGTATCTGACTGCTCTTTAACTAAAACCAGAACCAGATCCATTTCACAATTTTCTGGAGTTGGCTGAAGTGCTGCCAATCACTTAAATTTAATGGGTGGTCTCATTTTAATCCAAATTTTATTCTGAATGCAATGTTCAGTAACTATTCTTGAACAACTTTCAGTATACAGTCTTATCTATAGTAAATTCACACAGTCAAGGGATTACTCAGTAGTTACCAGCACAAATTCTAAATCATCAGGGGCACTGGGGCAAACAAAAAAACCTGCACTGGTTTTAGTCAATACTGTCTCAGAACTGGGCCATTTCTGAGTCTTATTTCTTAAAGTTGTATTAATGTTTGCTATTATAGCATTTACTTGGAAAGGAGATTGAGAAGCATATATAAGCAATCCATCTTTAAGCACTCCATGGGTCCAAACAGCCTTCAAAGAAGACAAAAGACTTGCAGTGACCATTTTATTTACAACAGTGTAGCTTCACCATTGCTCCTTTAGTTATTAAAACGATCTCTCCTTTTCCTCATCATAAAAAGCATTTAATGGATATAGCTTCCATTATTTCAGTACCATAAAAACAATGTTCTCTTCCAAACACAGAAATTAACAATCTGCAATTCTTCTGCCAAGATCACAGGAGGTAAAGCAGAATAACATAGAGGTATTCTCTAGACTTCCTCAGCAACCTAGATAATCCAGACCATTAACAGAAAGAAACACCATGCAATCCAAATGCATAACCAGTCCCAAATTTTCACCAGTAAAAAACCAGATAAAAATACGAGTATACAAGAAATGTATACCTTCTGTCCCTGTATATAACTGAAGCACAATAGACTTCCAAAGCTTTCAAAACATAGCTTTCTGCTTTGTTATCTACCAACACATTTTTGTGAAGCACTCTATGCAGGATTGTTTTGGGTTGTTTATTTGTTTGGGGGCGGGGGGGGAGACGGTTCATCC
The DNA here is from genome assembly GCA_013398115.1 of Falcunculus frontatus. Classification (NCBI taxonomy): domain Eukaryota; kingdom Metazoa; phylum Chordata; class Aves; order Passeriformes; genus Falcunculus; species Falcunculus frontatus. Next base: position 1,675,458 of record VZRV01010981.1, on the reverse strand, counting down.
TTTTATTGGTTCTTATTTCTTTTGGTTTTGTGTTTGTTTTTTCTTTTTGAGAATTCAGCTTCATAAACTACATTTCTAGGACACCACCTGTTCCCTAAAGTGAAAGTTGAAGATAAAACCTCATTTGCTGGAAAATCCTCAGAACCTGAGGGCACTGAAGAAAGGCAAGCAGCACTCAGCTGATTTGTACAGAAACACCCGAATAGAATAATACGTGCATTGTTTGATGTGAACCAATTTGTAACTTCTTCCCTAGACAATAAAAAAATCTAGACATTTGCATTCACAATTGCTTTCACTGCATTTTTCTAAGGGTCAGACCGTACAGCAGCTGGTGTATCTTCTGCTTTAGCAGAAGTCAAAGACAATTTTTGCTACTGACAGGTCACCAAGAAAGAGCACGAGTAATGCCTCAGAAAATTTTGGTGGATACTCTGTCGCCTTTGGATTTGAATATTTTTGTTAATATTCAGAGTAAGTAAGTACTGTAAAATACTTTAAAGCTACTTAATGTTAAAAGAAAGAAATTTTGAAATTTTTTTACTTGTTTTCAAATAAATATAGGAAAATTTAGACACTTGAAATTAAGGTCATGCTAAAAAGACCTATGACGGTGAGAACTCTGACGAAGCTCTTCATTTTGTTTAAATAACCACTGAAGAATGACCTAAAATCTAGTCCCTGGGAAGACCAGAAGAAAGGTGGGGAGATGGGGGAATGCAGTCATAGGGTAGCTCTCCCCTTGACCTAAAAAGCCTTATTTATCAAAAATACAGCAATTCCACAAACCAGTCTCCTCCGAACACATTTCAACCCACTAGTCAGGATACTCTCAATAAAGTAATCCCACATTCCAAACTAAGTACCAAATTGGGCAAAAAGGAATTTTCTCCTTCAGTTATCTTTGTCAAGTCCAAATCATCAGATTCAGGGGACTGGCTGTTAATCTGAACAATTCTTTAGGCTGCCAGTCAGTGAGACCTGTATACTGAGTAGAAAAACACTGATGTTTTAGATAAAAAGGTTTTATCTAAATGCCACCTTCTTATGGGTAGTTTTTTAATCCTGTTACTCCCTAGCTTTGTCACCTCAGCTTGCATACATGTTACATTATCTTCTTTGTAAAACAAATATAATTCAGTTATTTATAATTTGCAATCTACATAAATAAAAGACCACAAAACTCAGGCCTGTGATAACACATGATGGGTGAATTTATGGATTTTTAGTGAATTATGACCTAAAATTCTTTTTTAAAGGTTAATCTTTTTGACAGCAAAGACCAGTGTCTTTTTTTTTTTCTTGCTTTCTTTGTGTTAAATTTAATAGTACCTCAAAAAAACAGTTGTGCTTAAGGGGTTAAGGTTCACTTTAAAACAGGAGTGATGACAACTGCCTAAGAGCTGGCTGCAGTACTGATGATGTTAAGAATGCAAATGTCCTTCACATTTTGTCCCTGAAGGTTTTCTATTTCTGTACCGCAGCTGACACCTTCACTTTCCATTTTCACCATGTAAATAGAGACACGAAAATTCGATGGCTGTACGAAGTTAGGTTTACATTCAAAAAGAATCATATATTCTTTGTCTCAATTAAAAAACAAAAAGATGATAGTACTTACTTCAGCTATCTCTAAGACAATAGCAAACAAAATGGTAGGTGCTACACCCTCAAAAAGCAATAAACAGCAGACCATGAATCTCATAAATAAACTAAATTTGCATCCTGCTAAATGTATTTGCTTGATGATTAGAATATCCCCACAATTAAATTCTAATTATCCTGCTTTGCAGTAATCAATTCTTATCTACACTATTAATTCATTTATTGGCTTCCTCTCTCCAACAATTTATTTGCTTGCCTGTGTTTCATCCTTCCTTCTTTTAACAGCCTACATCATCCCCAGCAGTTTTTGTTCTCCTTCCCACACTCAATTTTCTCTCTTCTGATCTTTTCCATCCCCAGAGAATGCTCCTCCCACCAATGAATGGTTCCTTATCAACTTCCATTCTATAATTTAATTCTACATCTACCCCAAATACCTGCATCCTAGTATTGTCCCCGACACGTAAAATTTAGTTTCAGAAGCCCATACACATACATATTATTGTCCGAGTTTCCATATTCTTCATCTCATTTCCAGCTACACACAAATCACTGTTGAAGCTTTCACAAAAGTATAATTGGTCAAAATATGTTCCAAACAGTCAAGGAGCCAGGGTTCAAGCCACTGAGAACACAGCACAGTTGCAGAAAAGTTTGTTCATGTGCCATTTGTTTGTGTTTTTCACAATTTAGAATAGACTGATACATTACTTTTTACATACTGCATTTGGATGTTCAGAACAATTTCATTCTAATAAAAGAGTACTAGATCTGCATACAAATCCACTTACAGAAAAAGACCCCAAACAAATAAAAACTCAAATCAAAACTACTCACTGTAAATACTGAAATATATGTTAATAGGCCAACCACATTTCCAAAGACTTTATCTACAGGAGTAGCATGATGCACATTTGTAGTTACCTTTCATTCATCTTTCACAAACCTACAAAATGCAAGAAACGTTTGTTTCTGACCTTCAAGTTCTAACCAGGTAATAGTGTCAGATCATGCAACTTAATAAACTGTAGCTCTTCCCTACTCTATTCAACATGTTTATACATTTTACAAATATCTTATTACTGAATACAACAGACATATCCCCCTCTCTTTGAAGTCAGCTCCTCACAAGCATAGTCACTCAGACAGCTGCAAGACAGGACAACTTTGTTAAAATGAATCAACGTCAAAATTAGAAGTTAAAAATGTTTTATTTTACAGTAGTAATTCTGAGAAGGAACTATCTGCAGCACGAAAAAGTGTGCAAAGCTTTGTTTTTATTTTACGCTTTATGTTAATACGTTTCTCTTCCAGTTTTGAAGATTCACATAGACCACTGTAGTAAAAGGATACTACAACAAGAAAACTGCAGCTATAACAAATTAATTTTAAGGCTAATATCTGGAACAAGTAGGAAACTGTCTCTGCTAACTGAATAACCCAAGAGACTGTAAAACCCCTGGATCCCAGATGAGTAATAAAGGCATTTGCTTTTGACAGTATGTTCAGACACTAGGGCAGACTAATAAAGCTTGAACACATTTTCATTACGTAAAATTTTCTCTCAAAATACTCCTTCCTGTAATTTCCTGAAATGACCTCTTACCCATCTTTATTAAGAGGAGTGATATTTTCCTGTAAGGAAAATACTAAATTTAAAATTACACTTCAGATAATGATTATGGAATATCAGAAAAGATTAGTCCTTTTCTAACAGTTGTTGCATTATGTTTATAATTAATTTTATCCCTTTTCACCAACTTTACAACAGATTACTACCTACACAGTGGACACATAAAAATAAGCTTAGAACACTGCATTCCCTTTGTAGGGAAGAGAAAGGAAGAGAATAAACACAGCTACAACTACAATATCCTGGAGATGTATTATTTCACTCTTTTCTGGAAAACAGTTCTGGTATCATTGGATGAGGAAATTCTGTAGTTCTAGAGAGAGGCTATAAAAGGCTATTTCAGCTGCAGTGTGTGAAAAGATTATGTTAAAAAGCAAAAAACGCAATGACAGAAGTACCAGAGAAACCAGGAAGAATAAAGAAGAAATTTGATACTAGTTTTTACAAACACAAAACATATGTTTCTATGTTTACAGCAATTTATGTCCAGTTTCAAAGCTCGTGGAACTCCTCTGCTCTTTAACTCCATGCCATCCTTGGTATTGACAGTTTGGGTCAGATGGATTGGATGACCCAAACAACACACCACTAGCTAGGCCCCAAGTCAATATATGAGGAAAACCTAACTGATGATTCCCAAGAGATATATGTTTCCCTTCCTAATTATTTGTGTCCCTCAGGTATGTAAAAATCAGTGTATCCTGCTGCAGTAGTTCACATGAAAACTGCTGTTGCTTACTGACTTCAAAAGCTTTTCATGAAGAAGGGATTCTGACGGATACAAAAATGTGTCAATAAAGGTGGCATTAACACTTACAGAAGAAATTACTTAGATTCCATCTGATTATTGGTGGATGAATTACAATGTATCTCCTTGAAATTTTTTTTTCCCTTTAAAAGTCGGTTTTACTGTCATCTGGCTGCTGCAAACCAAAGGTTATTGTAGAAGGGTGAAAGGTAATCCAAGGGTGAAAAATTATGCTAATGCAAATCCCATGGAGAAGAAAAACAGTGAAGTGGACTGACAATGCTGGCTCCTCAGTTCTTTATACAGATATTCCATAGGTGACACTCAAAAATGCAATGAAAAACACAGTAAGCACTACAAGTGTTGAAAACCTTTTTTTCTTCAAATATTACTTTCTGAGAAGCTTTTTATATTAAATCTGCATTTTTTCAAAACAGTATTTAGATAGAAACAGCTACAGCTGAATGGACTCCCTGGTAGCATGGTTTTAACAGTGCTAAATCACCATGGAGTCTGACATTAAGATGGGTAGTACAAAGATGAACAACATCTCTGAAAACAACACTGAGACGTCTTAGGAGATGACAAACATGACAGGCAACTCTAGGGGATCCTTCAGTACAGAAAAATGGCATGGAATTAGTTTGGATTATCTTCAAGAAAGGATTTCTTGTTCTAAGTTCTCTGCCTTGACCATTCTTTCACGTAAGAAGTCTAAGGAGACACCATAACTCCTTGGAAGAGGACAAACTGGCAACAAAAAATCCTCTCCCCAAACCTGTCTGTAACAAATGACTAACAACAGCCTGTTGTGGCTTAGCCAGCAACCAAGCCCCACCCAGACACCCACCCCCTCCCCAAGAGCAAGATGGGGAAAGAGAGGTAAAAGCCAGAAAACTCCTGGTTTGAGATAAAGACAATTAAATGGGGAAAGCAAAACTAGGGTTATAAAAAGCTAATAGTCAACAAGCCAACCTTAACTATGGAATATGTTTTTATGAACACAGTGTTACATTTTTGGAGAACATGCTTTTACATTGTTCTGCATTATTTGCAGTATCTGCTGAAGAAAGCTAACGAAGCTTAGAAGGATAGCCTTAAGGAGATGCACATAGCACATTTAATGAAAATATGAATAAATTCTATTAGTAAGCAAGGGCAACAGTAGGACTGCTCTCTATCCAAGAACCATTTCTAACTCTTACATACAAACAAAACTACTGTCTTTCTCCCCACCATCACTGCAATCTACAAATATCGATTACACTGTCAAAAACTTCTGAACTATTTCAATTGAAGAATTACTTCAGTTACATTGTAGGGCACAGCAATGAAAAACAAAAGGTGAGAGGTAGCTCTTACAAAAGAAAGAATATAAAAAATATTGAATTTTCTGTTATTTATTTTTTCAGAAAATATTACCATTGGTGTGTATATAGAGACAATCTTGGGAATTCTTTTCTCTTTGAAACTACAGGTCAGTTTAAAAAACAAAAGCAGCCACATACAGAGCACAACAAGAAAACTGAGAAATGAAAAAAAAAAAAATAGGAAACTACTTAAAACATTTAGCTCAGCTTTCGAACAGCAGCAGGCACTCTGTCGGCCTCCCCTGCTCTTTTGCTTTCATTGCAGTGTCCAGCATTACAGCTGAAGGAATAAAGTACAGCAGAACCCCACTAATTTACCTTACTAATTAATATATCTCATAATCTGCACACAAAAATCTGACATTTTCCCAACTTCTTAGGTAAAATAAAAGTGAAAATCCTGTCAAGATGGCTTCTACTACTCAATTTGCGTCATATTTATAAATATGCTACACAATACTGACTAGTACATTTTCAGTGTTGCCATCAAAATGTAAGCTAAACTAACTTAATAAAGAAAATGTTTCTTTTAAACATCACCACATACAATGACAGTGACTTGCTCATTTTGAAACTTTGAAATTAACAAAACTAACTACCCACCAGTGAATTAGGGAGGCTCTACTTCCTTAAAATTGTAATTTCCTCATTGATATGTTTTTACCTACAATTTTCTTCAGACTGCATTGCATTGGGAATACAACAACTATACTTAACTATGTCCTCTTATAATTAGTGTCCTATCACTGGTTTAATTATTCAGACTTTCTCTTTCAGAAGATTATATATATTCAGTTTAGTGTCTGACTTCTACTTTTTTCTCCTCAGATTTTGTTGGTTGGTTTTCTGGGGTTTTTTTAAATGCAGTATAAGATACCAAGTGAAATTCAGTTCTGGTATATTATTCTGATATTTAATGAAAACCTACTTATCCCTTGATTTTCCAAACCAAATGACAGATTATCTCAAAATATCTTAGATGTACACCTCCGTCTCACACAAAAAACCAGAAACCTGAATCATTCCCTACTGCCAGTCTTGTAACGTAATCAATAAATCACATGGCATTTCAGATCTGGGATGATGTTGATATCAAGTTTAGAACAGTTAACAGTTCAATGCAACTCCCATACCTCTCTAGAAGAAAAGACAGCATACTATCACATTCAAGTATTCAAATTTCAACAGTGGAAAAAATCTTACTGGTCTGACATCCCCACATGAGTTGGTAAACTGCCGTGCTAAGCCAAAATCCAGCATAAAACACTTTCTACAGGTGCTTGGAAAACGTCCCATTGCGAAGTTTGACTAAGAAGAAAAACAAATACAGATAGATAACAGATAAATACACAGAGGTTTCAATATGTTCACATATTAATGCAACAACACAACCAGAAAATTCATATTCTATTGCTCTATCCTTCCTTTCATGTTTTCACTTCTACTGAACTCCCATTAAATTTGAAGAAAACATTGCTAAGAAAAACAGGCATCGAACCTAGCATATCTGAACAGTAGCCTACACTGTCCAAAGAGATTGCCATCTTGCTTTGTCACTTAGAATATATTAATTTTTAGCAAGAATTTTCTAATCGTGTCACCTACTCACAGAATCTCAGCACTGCCTAATTGATCACAAGGAAAACAAACAACCAAGAATTTCAAGATTTGAAGCACAAAGCACAGTTAGCTCCAGCTAATTCTTTCTCACATATTTCACTTGACGTTCACAGCCTCTGTGCCCTTTCCCTATTAAATGACAGCTTAACTGGGGATGGGTCAGGGAGAACACAAGTTTTATAAAAAGTTGCCAGGAAGAAGTGATGCAAATAAAATTTTCCTGATGCACAGAAACTTATTGGAAGTTTTATGCAAGCATCATTCAGCTGACAGGAAACTTAGCAAATATTTGCATCTATTAGAAAACACAAAGATTTGCTTTTTTTTCCTCACGTACAAATTTTGACAGTTCAGAATTCTAATGACATTTGTCATACAGAGCAATATTAAAAACAGGTGATTGAATTTCAGGAATAAATTCAAAGAAAAAAAATAGTAAGAACAAAAGCGTGATACCATCAGGAAAGCACTCTCCTCACACTGACATATTGACAATAGATATTACTAGAATTGAACAATAAAACAACAGTTTTCTCATACAGTTTTTCTTTTCCTTGTTTGTTGAAAATATATTACATACAAAAAAATTTCTATTGAAGGGCTTATAAATACACTCTACAGTTAGTATCTATTCTTTTAGATTTATTATACAACAATATTAATTGCCATTAGTCCAATACATTATGTCATATCTCATGGCAAATACTCTTGGTTACATGATGCTAAAGGTAAGAGTTGGAAGTTTTAACTACAGAAAATTGCAAGGAAGCCTAAACTGGAGACAATGAAAAAGACCAACGTTACCGCTGTTGCAACCCAACATTAATTAATAGAAAAAAATCTGCCCTATCTGAGGATTAAACATTCAATTTTCTGTCACTTCTCATTTTTGCATTTTAGCATCTCGTACAGAACCTAACCTTACTTATGCAGCCATCTGATGACCACATCTTACTTGCCTGTTTTAATGGGCAGACTTACTGGTTTAATATCCCTGTGCAGGAATCCGACCGAATGAATACTTTCAATAGATTCCAAAATCTGCTTCCCAAGCCGCAGAGTGGTACTAATGGTGAATGTTCCTCGAGACTGGCTACGACGCAGGTCTGCCAAGTTCCGACCCTGATAGAATTAGAAGGACATTTTCATTAAAAAATACTAATACCAAGATTCACAGATGATGTAAAGTCTTCCTACTTCTTCTTTAGTTGTTCATAATTAACAATGAAATACTTTCAATACCTATTTTCACACTCAAGGGTAACACATCTCACCTAAATGTAATGAGTGTATGTCCCCAAGTATCTCCAATACTAAATTTAGAACCTGTGTTTGAAAATATGAACCTTAGTACCTTTCTATTCCTAAAAACATGGAACAAACTAATCCCTATTAGAAGACCAGTACAAACACTATTAGCTAACATTGTATTTGTGTCATACCCAAAAAGGCCACTGAAAAAGTGCTCACTAAGACTTCTTCACATTCACTTCTTTAAGGAAAAGTACGTAATTTAATTATGCGTTATATCAAACAGATGAAAAATATATAAATCTATTATGTAGGAAATGCAACGCAATGACATCACAGAACTGTTGTTCTGCTAAATTAACAGATGAACAACAGTATGAACTGGAACACATTTTTTCAGTATTCATATTCACCAGGATGACAAAGGACATTAATCCCATAACTCTAAGTGCTAATCACCTATTTTATCCCTTTCTAAATGAACAAGTCTTTCAGTAAAATGAAGTGTTTTCTTTTACTTGCAAAGGGTAATTTTTCACTTTTATAAAAAAAGCCAAGAAAATGCAGAGACTAATATAATACATGTTAGACTATCTTCAAGTGAAGATTTAAAAGGAATGTAAAAGATCTTAGAAGACATCACAGTTCACTCTTCCAATAGCCAGGTCTTACTCAGGATGCAAGCTTTCTCCTTTTTGAGAGAATTATGGAAAGGATATAAAAGGAAAAAGATATAAGGATATGCTCAAGTTAGGTTCACTCACTACAATGAATTTGTGATCTTTGGTTTGGTTTTACGTTTTGTTTTGTTTAGCGTCCTCTAAAATTTTACTGGTTTCATATATGCTTGGCTAATAAACCTAAACACACAAGCAAATGTTGAGCTCTTTGGTACACTGACCTGCAACTGCATGACCACATAGTTAAATCTGTCATTCCGTCCACATCCTATGAATCTACAGACATGATCTTTTCCTAAGAGAAAAAGAAGCAAATTAACCAATAATAATGAAATTCTGTGGTTTATTCCTTTAAATACCTTGGAAATTACTGGAAAAGGTAATTATATATCTATTGAGATCTTTAATAAACTAAGCCCCACACAGTTCAACAGCAATAAAACCAAAGTTAGTTCTACCTGCAATTAAACACAAGTTTTCTCCCATAATATATGTAGCCTTGCCATAGCTCTCACTATTCCATAAGGAAACAGGCGTGACAACAGGCCTAGATGTCCACAAATTTGGGGAATTTTGGACTGGAAAAGGTTATTTTCTTACAAAGCTAATGTCTTGTTATGGACAATATCCCTAGCCAATATTCCTCTTTTCTATTAGCTGCAGCTGTCATGATGAAAGAAAACAGTAGTATTACTTGTGAGTTATGTTTTATATTAAAAAATTGTAGAAAATTTAATTCAACTAATCCAATTTATTAATATCTTTCTCTAGAACATGATCTTTGCTGTTTAGCTACAAAAGAGAAATTCTGCTCAGGTACACTGAAACAGAAAAAAAAAAAAAAAATCAGAGTTTTGTTTAGGCCGATTTTTTTTAAAGCCTCCTCCTGTCCTAGGAGCAAACTGCAGAGGAGAAGGCAGGTCAAAAATAATCTCCTTACTGTCCTGCAGTTGTAAGTCAAAGCATAAGATTCCTCAGGTAAATACAGAGAAAAAGGCCAGCCAAAGGCTGCAGCTGGGAAACAGAAGGGGAATGCAAACTCATTGTCATTTTGGTACCAGTGTTCATTGACTTCGAGAGAAGCCAGGACCCCTTATGATCCCACTCTGCTCCACTCCACGACAGAACAGGGAACTGTAGGATTAAAGTTCCTCAGGCCATTTACCTTCCTTTCTCACACCAATGGAAGCTACAGCCAATAGAAAGCTGATCACCTCAAGTGGTTGCTAAAGATGTGTAAAATTTGTCACCTAAGATTTCTATCATGAACTTCTTTACCCTTAGGATTACAAGAATGTCATAATCAGGGAAACCCACCCAGTACTGCTTTCAAAACACCATCATGTCTACCTAAAGATCTGAGGAGACTTTTTGCTACTGCTGCACTCATAGCTCCATCAAAACCGTAAAACTTGATCCTACGGCTTCTGAATATTTTCAATTCACTTGACAGAAAAGTGGTTGTCTGTTTCTTGCTTCCTCAGGAAGCTGCCTGCCACATCCAATTAAAACAGGTAGGTAGACCCTTTTAAACAAAGAAAATCTTACAGAATTCATCAAAATAATTTATTTTAAAAGAAATCTCTATATTTCTGTAAATACATAAGTGCTAAACTTTAAGTATCACCGTTTTTCCCACACTTTTTCCTTCCACCCATTTGTTCAAGTAAGACAGGCAATATTACAGACAGTATAATTTCACGAAGAAAAAGGATTAGCAGCAAATTTATCAAGATGAAATTTCATATATTCATTGCTGCAGTTTCCATTAATGAAGTCTCATCTCAAATATTTATGATTAATTTTACAGCCACTTGTGGGTATTCTGAAGGAACATCTTCAGAGAAACATATATGAGTCAGATTTTATCTGGCAAATTCAGTAAATGTCCAAAACTCAGTTTGGTCAGAGAAATCCCATTTTGACTGGAGCACCAACTATGTTTGTGTAGTAAATTCCCTAGAAACTTCTATATAAAATTGAGGAAAGAGGAAGGGGAGAGGTAGAGCCTTTATAACTCATTCAAATAGAATGATCCTCCACCACTTCAGTGGGGCTATACACACCTACTACAGCCTTTCCCTCAGCAGGAAAAGAGTCTTTTCTCACACCTGTGAGCTACATGGCTGGGCTGCAGGGTGAGATGATGATGGTAACAGGCTGCAGCGAACAACTCTGCCCCTGAAAAACCTCCTAGGGAGGGTGTAAAGCCTGAGTGCCATTCCCCAGGCTGCTGCAGTGTATCACTACAGCAGCTTTACAGCCTACATCAGACACAGCCCATCACTAAATTATGCTCGAGAGCTGTAAATGAGTGAGGGAGAAGTCTGTAAGGTTGTGTGAGACAGAAACCAACTGAGTGAGTCTCACTCTCACTGAGTGAGATGTGATAAATCTGTCTTCTCCCATCTGACTGTGGGAACAGATGGCCTAACAACATGGTTAAACAAAACAACCATCTGTTGCAGCAGATTTCTTTTAAAAAAAAAGGCAAAAATAAGGAACTTAAAGAGTTAAACAATATTCTGCAACAATAATTAGGAGACAGCACGGAGAAAAAAATTAAGATGCAATTGATGACTAAGCTGTAATAAATGGCCGTATCAGTGAACTTAGTCCTCTTTCATAATTAAGAGAGAAGTCATACAATTACTCACATATTCCAGCATGTTTTGCTAGCTCAGAGTCTTAAAAAGAGCTTCTTTGAACTTTTTTGTCACTATCACTAGTACCATATACAAAGTTACTACTTTTATATACTTCTTTTTATATACTACTTTTATATACTTCATTATACCACATAGTTATTACTCATTTTACCCCCGCAATAATGACCACACTGTTTTAATTTTTAAAATTTCTGAAAGTAAAGAATGGTAAGAAATAGCACATCCCTGCACTTCTGCCAACAGCTATTCTTATTTCAGTTTCACAGTTTCTGTGATACAAGATTCTAATACAGATACACTCAAAAGCATGTTTACAATCCTGAGAATGTGCCTAGGTATAGTACAGACTGGAAGAGCTATTCCACTCTCTTGAGACATATTACACCTGGTTATTTCATTCTCTTCTAAAAGCCCGTTTCTTCATAATAGTCCACAAATTGAACAATATTTTTAAAAAATCAGATCCACACATCAAGAAAATTCTCAACAACACTGCAAGCTCACTCTCATTACGAATAGAAGAAACTTTTCAAATATTTGAAAGTAGAAGGATTTTCATGACAACTCCATTCCTTCCTCTCTATGTCAAATGTAACTAGAACACCTTGCGAGACAAGAACCTAGGCCCTTTGAGAAAAGGAGAGTAATTATATATATATACACATGCACACACACCAAAAAGGGATAGAAGAACAAGGTAAAAGTTGGTCTCAGAGGATGTATGCTAATAGAAGGTTGTTACAAAAATATCCTAAAAGAACTGTTAACAACTTCACCTGGTCTGAATCTGCATGAAAAGAAAAAAATTGTCAAAAAAAAGACTAATTTCTACATTATAAAAAAGCATTTAAGAAAAATAATAAAAAAATTTTAAGAAGCAATTATAAAGTTGTTTTCTATTCTCCATTTTCATCCACTTTTCTTGATTTTCCCTATGCTTCAAATTTTTAGCTCTTCCACACGGAAAACTTGTGAAGGTAAAGAAATTAATGCAAATGGCTCCTAGAAGCAAAGATTTTTTTGTAAAACATAAAATGGCCTCTACCATAATCTTATTTAATAAAAAATCTTTTAAGTATGGTTAAAAAAAGGTGCATGTAAAAATAAAGTACTGTATCTGTGCAAATTATAAATCGCAATATATGCAAAAAGTTCACCTTTGACCCATCTCTTCACTGTGTTTGCTTTACTGATCACCTACAACATTCCCTATCCAAAACCAGAGCAGTAAAAGTGTTAAATTCGGAGCTTCCACAGCAACGACTAGAGGTCACCTCTAGTGTTACTATCATCACCAACCTTTTCTTTTTTTTCTTTTCTTTCTTTTTATCTCCTTTTTTGTGCAAGAGAGCAACAAGATATAAAAAGTAAGGAATATCATATTTAGATCATTTCTCATAAGAAAGATTGTCAAAAGTGTTGTTTCTAAAGATCTCATACAAAATCTGGGTTTCAGTTATATAAAAGCTTCTCTTTATTATTTACTCAGAGAATTAATACTGATGAAATAAATAACATATTTATTTGGATTATATATTTTGTGGACTATTTATCTCAGTGGATCTGTTGTTCAGGTGTTTCATTGTTTTTATCTAGACGTTTCCCATGATTCAATAAAACCAAAGACTCTTCTGCAGGAAGACTTAGGTTGTTTGGAATTTTAGTTTCCTTATCAGTATTCATCTGAGAAAACAACTTCTGTAGGGCCCTATGGAAACTATTCACACATAAATATTTTATTATTTCATCAATTTTTTTTCCATAAATATTTCAAAAGATAAAAAAGTTTTGACAAAAAAAAATCACCTTTTTAATATCTTAACTGACACTCAGCTATACTATAATTTACAATAGAAAGTTAAAATGCCCTCCATTTACACAGTCCTGTATAAGGTCATGTTGTCATAAATACACTGGCACTGTAGTGCTACCAAATTCCAGTATTTGCTTTCAGATCTATTAATTTCCTTATCATTTAGTTGCTTCATCTATACCATTTTAAAGACTCTGGGTTTTGTAAAAAAAGAATCAAGCTCATGTGTGCAGAAAAAAACCACAAACTCTTGGAAAAATTAATTCTGAGCGCTTTAACCCCAGGAGTTATGGAGTATTTTGTTCTTCAAAACTCACTCTATTTAGGATAATTTCTTTCAAGAACCCTGACAAATGTTTTACAAACTTTCGATTGGCAATGTTAAAATTTACTATTCATCTCTGGACTAGAAACTTTAAATTCAGAGAAAATCTCCTTGCTCAGCTACATAATATTAGATGTTTTTGTGAAATCCTTTAAACAGACAAAAGCATAGTTTGTTAACATCCTAACATGTGACATGCTTGCCCTCTTAAATCTATAGAGGCTGTCAATTTCTGCTGCAGTGTGACCTTTACAGCACATTAGGCAGCACCATATGTCATGCAGATTTTGTTTTATTCAAACTAAGAGTTTGGAAAAATTGGGCTGCTGACAGGAATGCATGTATTATTTAAAATCCTCCAGATTAAAAATAAAAATTTTTAAAGAAAAAGTCACCCTTTAAATTTTCTTTCTGTAATCTTGTGTTGTGAGAAGCAATGAAGAGAAGCCACTGCATATTTCTCTGTATCGATGGCTTCATTAAAGTATCTAAAGGTACAGAAAGTGTGACTATTCAAACTCTGATTCAAGGAACTGAATCCTAGAAATATTTCAGGATTTTACATGCCAGTAATTTTTTCCTACAAGTAACAGTACTTAAAAGTTGGGGCTTTTGCTTGTGGGGATTTTTTAAAATATGTTTCCCATTTCAACACTGGAATTCTTAGCAATACCACAAAGCAAAGAAAACAAATATTCTTATCCCACATGCTATGTGAAGGACCCTCAAATATTCGATGCTACATAGTACAGAAAAAAAAAGGCCATCTTAGAAGAAAAAATAAAAACAAGAATAAAAACAAAGTCTAGACCAAAAAACAAAGAGAAGACATGGATTCAGAATAAACTAAATCTGAACAGAGGTCTTTACAGCAATTTAATTTTTCTGTTGTTCTTTTTATTTTCATGTCATCCGATGTCAAAGAAAAGCTTCCCTGTAGCAAAACTTTCAGAATCTGAAAGAGCTTCTATTCCACTTTTAATAATAATTTAGCAATAACCTGCAGAATATAGGAAATATTTACTCAAAGTATTATTATAATTACAATGATTTTTTAAAAGAAGATACACTGACATTCTACTTGCATATCCAAGGTACAGCCCTACCTTGCAGCTTCTTCAACACAGCTACCTCCATTTTCAGCACTTGCTTTGGCTGCTGAGCTGATTCGACCTTCAGTGCAACGTTTTCCCGAGTAAGCAAGTCCAGTGCATCGTAAATTTCTCCAAATCCTCCGCCTCCTATTTTCCTCAACTATATTGGGGAAAAAGAAAGAACATATATTAAAGAGAGGAGAAGAAAGTAAAGAAAAAAGCAGTACTTCTTTTTTTCTGCCTGTCATACTGCAAACGCTGCTGTATTACAAATAGATTTTAAAATAACAATCATATCCTTCAGTACATAAAAGAGCTACTGAATAATTGACAAAGGTATTGTCAATTCACAAACCATAGTTTGGAATAGAGCATACCTGATGTCCATCTGCACTATTGTATATAGTATAATAGAAGAGTGCAGGAGTATTCCCAGCATGAATCTGGGCAAAGTCAGCATGCTGAATAAAGTCTTTCCTCAAATAGTCACACACAGCCCAGAGATTGTCAAATATAAATGCACAGTGACATTTTTAAAATATGCCATCTTTTTCTCTTTTCAGAAATATGCACACTGAATAATAAAGGTATAAAGTTATACAAGTTTTTGGACTTCCTGAAAAGAGACAGTATTTTCTACTACATGGAGTGACTTATACACAGCAGCTGAAACATAAATTATAAGAAATGGCTAAGATTATCTTTGAATATACATTTCAAATGTTGCACATTTATTTACGATTCACCAATACCATTCTTTTTAACAGACAGACTAAAGAAACTTGCAGCACTGAAAGTTTCATCTGTGCAAGAAACAGGTAAAAAGAATGCTCATGGCATACTAATTAGTTTGCACTACATTCAGAGCAAATATTAATAGGTTCACTCTGCTTTAAGTGGTCACGAGGAACAGACACTTCTTTGGTTTCCAATATCAAAAATGTCAATGTTGTTTCACAAAATGCCTCCCCTGGCTAACATTCTAAAGCTGATAAAAGAGAAAAGGAGACAAAAAGAATTTACCCTAAGACTGACATGGTTTTCTAAATGTCATCTGAAAACATACAGTTGCTAACATTATATGACTACATTGTATTAAATGTCATCTAAACAGTCCAGGGTTCTAGAGAGCAGCAATATGCTGCTATCTACCTATCTTCAGATTCTGAAAATTAATCTAATGTCTCCTAATCCAGACTGTCAGACATACGACTGAGCAGGAAAAACATTTTTTAAAATAGCCTAGTCTCTATGAATAAGAAAGAAGACAACAGATAACACATGAGTTTTCAGCATAGTACAAGCACACCAGTGAGAATGCATGGTGAAAAAGGTGAGAGGAAAAGAAGTGACACAGCCATCCTCACTCCCTTACAAATGTAGATAAGTTTATCATCTAACTTCATTTACTAGCTTTGAGAAATGGCCAGACCAAGAAAGACTGCCTTTGAAAGGGCTGTTTCTCTGCTCATGTGCTTAAAAAAATTTAAAACAAACAAACACACCACCACACTAATAAAATAAACAGATCAATTTATATCCTCAGATAAAGTACACCAGAATCATCGACATACACCAAATAATTACATCGGTCAGCAGTTGCAGGCACAAATGAAACTCTCTTTGATTGCAGAAAAAAATACTTTCCACATCCTTTGTCACCGAGTCACACACATTCAACAATGAGCCTATATTTTCCTTGGTCTTTTTTTTTGCTGCCAACATCCCTATAGCAGCCTTTCTTGTTGCTTTTCACATCCTTCACCAGTCACAACTGCCAGCTGAGCTCCAGCTTTCCCATACATTCATCACACAGAGGTAATGTCTCCATGATAATCTTGGGCAGCCCATCCCCATTCCCTCCTTCTGTTCACTTGCATTTTACTTTCCAGTTCACACAGGTATTGACCATTCAACCATACTGGCCTCCTGCCGCATCTGCTCAACATCTATCACCTTGATGAGGACCACATTGCCCTTGTTTACACTGCATTACAATTTCCCACTTTGTACATTAGTTTCAGGCTTCTCTTTTTTGCATTCAGCATCTCACATCCCAAACTCCTTCTCTCCATTCTCTCTTCAACTTTCGGGTCTTTGTATGCTTCCGGGCTAAAGTATACAATTTCCAACAAGTTTTATCTTGGTACTTTTGCTTACACTACATATTGAATGGCATTCTTAAACATATCTAAAAACAATTATCATAACAATCAAGCCTCTCCAAATCAGGATTGTAATAAATGTTTCAAAGGCAAAAAAGAGGCATGAGGAAAGGCATCAACAAAGGATAAAAACAAATGCTAACAGACACCAGTAGAGCAGGAGATTGTCACTGTGGAAGAAATATTTTATACTGTCTTTTTTATGCTCACTTTTCAAAATAGAATCACCCTAAATAATGTCTAGGTTAAAATGAAATTGAATATGGTTTTTAAAAATGTTCACATCCAAAAATTTTACATATGGTTTTCACAACTGCAGAGAACAAGGTCCTCAACACCAAGAGGTTTCTTCCACTGGGAGACTGTCCTATGAAACCCTGAATTCAGGAAGTCTATCACCTTAGATGCCATCAAAAAATCCTTGATGTTTGCTACAGAAGAGAAGAAATTGAAGAGTTACCCAGAGAAAATACTTGGCACTCATCTACCTGTAACACTTGATCTAGAAAATATATAAGTGAAAATGTATAATTACATGAAGCGAACTACAGCCTACTTTGAAAATTTTCCAGAAGACACTTCTCTCATCAGCAGTCTTCATTACATAGGAAAGAAAATAAACCTGAAGAAAACAGGGCTACTGTTGCACACATCAGACAACTGAGTAGTTCTGTGGATAGTGATATATTAGCATGTTAATATCTATTTATTAATGGTATTTTAGACTATTTGATCTGATTCAAGACTATGCTTTCAGTTTTTACTTCCCTGCAATATTGAGATCAAATATAAGAAGGTATTTTACAAATACTTATACTCCAGAGATAGCTATCTAGGTTCTATTTACCTAAAAGGAAATACAAAGATTTCCTACACAAAGTTAGTATCAGCTTCCTGCATATTTAAACGAAAGATAGGGCACAAGACAGTTGAAATCATTGTCTCTTAAGACTTTGAAATTAATGATGAACCTGTATCTTCTATGTTCAGTCTTACAGCTCTAAATAAAATCTTGAAATAGGGAAGTAATATAAAGCAAGCAATTCAGAATCCATTCACAGCCTACTACACACACACACAGATACCCCAAATGCTCTACTGTGAACCGGCCTTTTCTTCTTTTTTCTTTTTTTTTTTTAATTCTAAGCAGAAAAATAAAGTGATCAGAGGAACAGAGAAGGAACTACAAGAACTCAGCCTGGTTTTCCCAGCAAAAATAGCTTCAAATGGATACTATTTCCCTCAAGATGTAAATCAAGGATATGAACAGCAAAAGGGAACAGAACTATTTATGGTAAAGCCAATGCTGGCACACAATCAAATGAATACAAATCAGCTGAGAATAAATCTATGCTACAAAATCCAACAAACAAAAGGAAGAGCAGCAAAGTCCTGAAAGATCTTCCTATAAGAAGTAACATATCTCACAAACTTACTAGTTTCAGGGGAGGGCATCTGACTGATCTCCAAAATGGACTGACAATCACTGGCTGATCGGATTCAATATACTAAAAGTACTCTTCCAGTTGTGCTTGGACCAGGCACTACATTGGGATTTAAGAGCTCTCCTAGGTCCTTATCAGGAAAAAAAAAAAATAATCCACCTTAAATCCTCATAACTTCTTTTTAAAGTAGGGTAAAAGAAACAAGTCATTTCAAAGCTCATTCACAATTTAATGTAAGTATTAAGCAAAATGTATCTCACAAGAATTTTTAAATTCATTTCAAAGCACAAACCATTTCTTTTTAAAAACATGTTTCAAAGAAGAAGAAGAATTGCAGGAAGGCATACTCACCACCTTCCATCTTTCTTTGACCAGTATTCCCACACTGAGGATGTCAGGCTGATCCCCTCCTCCACTCATTGCAACCTCCTGGGGCAATGGAGCTGCTATGCAAAGTCTGCGTCAGTAGAAACCATCCAGATCCCGGGAATGGCTTCCATTTAACCAGTCACTGCAGAAACAGAGCACAATAATGGATCTCAGTGATTAACAGCGTAAGAAGAAATACAGCAAAAGTTGCGTTTCTCACCCAGCACATTAACTAGTTTTTGTATCCCATAGTGACCGACATTGAAATTTTAGTCAAACAGTTTCCAGTACAGAAAAAAATTCAAGGATATCCTTCCTTAATTTTTTAAATCTGCTTTTTCTCAAAACTCCAATACCAATCTCAATATAGAACTAATGAACTTAAACATTTTCAGAGGTATATTCCACAAGCAGTTTCAAATTGCCGCAAGGCATAATTACATTTAAACTTAATTTTAATAATCCCTTTTAAAATAGAATTAATAACTTACTAAATAAATGTTTAATTAATTAAAGTAATATATGACAACCTTAAAATAATATTAATCAAAAATTACAGTCTTAAAAATAAATACTTAAATTTCAGTTGCATTGTATACAGACTACTTCACAACTTACCATGTGTTTCACCTAGCTAGGATTATTTATGATTAAATACATCTAAAGTACAATTATGTCAGGCTATAAACAGCTGTCTTTGGTAAGGAAAAAACCCTGTCTTTGGTAATTTTGACAGTTTATTATTTAATTTTCTGGTTTTAGCAATCATTGCTAAATTGGATTATAGATTGCATTATAAAAAACTGTACTTTGGAGATTAATATATCCATAATGGCTCCCATCAGCAACTACTACAACCAACTAAAAGCTTATTTCAATTCTTTGAGCTTTTCTAGAATTGTGCTTATTGTTACACTGATGTAATTATAGAAGTGTAACTCTTTGTATAAATGCTCTTATCCTAAGACAATATTCTTCAAAAAGTATATTTGCTTTAGGTTATTTCTATTGCTTTCAAAATAGCATCAACTGCAAGTGAACAATGCCTTTCTCCCTGAATCAACACCAAAACGATATGCAAAATTGGTAAAACCATTCTGATTTAAATCAGCAGTATGGCCCTCCATGTGGCTAAATGCCAAGCTTACTACTGGGACTAAATTATGCTTTTTTAAGAAACACTCTGCTGCTTAAACAACCTGTTTTTTTAAGACAAACATTTGTTTGACACTGCAGTAACTGTGGGGTTTTTCACATTCTTTCATATTTCTTTTTCATATTACATTTATGCCTTTTTGCTTCGATTGTACATTATGACAGTTGAACCAACTCCAAACAAAACAGACCCCTCTGGAGAATATTAATCTGGATTAGTTGAGGATCTAAATTTACACTCAATGAGAGTGGATTACATGCCTGTAAAGGAGTGTTCATTCAGAATACATAGCCTAAATTGGTTTAATTCTAACAAATGAAGGGAAACCAAATTAAGATTGTGTGTTCTGAGTAACAGCATCCATCCTGCAATTTAATCAGGTTGAACTAAACCAACTCAAATCCTACTGGTGATAGTAAATTCTCCTCTACCGATAAGGTCAAATATCTAAAAAGAACTAGAGCCATTTATGTGAACCCCTTTAACATTACTAACCACTGACCATAATTACTGTCCTTTCTAACAGAATTATCATAACACGGTCAGGAACCAATACAAAATGAAAAGGCACTAATGAAGGGGAAAAGGGTCTATTTCCAAAATTACACACTTAAAGCGCATACAGTGGTTTTTCCCCTAATTCAAATGTTTGCTGCTCTTTCCACCACCTGCCAGTTACATCAAAGCAGGGGTTGGTCTTCACAAATAAATTGTTCACTTCCGGAACTTCAAGAGGATTTATTTTTTCGTTATATTTGATTAAAACAAGTAATGGAGAAACTATTCATCTCAGCAAAGCAAAATCTAAAATTGCAAGTAAGATTTTTACTGAAGCTTTCAAACATGAGCAAAATTCATCACCTGTAGAAAAAGTAGATGCTTTATTAAATCAAAGATATGACAGTTCAGAGTTTTTTGTTAATACTACTATCAGCCTTGACACAATTCCTGATTCGATACTTTTTTTTTTAATAAAGTTACAATTTATAGTCACAACTCTGACAAGTATTTCTTTTGAATGAGAGCTATTCATTCATGGATTCTTGAGCATACTAAGAGCATCATCAACTGCCCCAGAATGCAAAGGTACAACACACACATTCAAAGAACCTGTATTTTAAGAATCGTCATAGAAGAACTCAATTACTGTATATAACATTTGCATGGCCAAAGTAACAAAATCTTCATTTGTACACAATTTCTCAACCCTATTCTAATACACTAATTTCTTGTTACATCTCTTGTCATCCTAGATTATTACAAAGCAACAATGTCTACGCTATATCATCAAAAACAGGTATTCAAAGCAATAAAACACCAGGACCCATTGAACTGTCATACAAGGCAGGCAAAAGTTCACTCCTGAGACCCTGAAGACAAGGTGCTAAGCTCTTCCAGAAGCTTAACAATCAACTGCAAGCATTATAAACATCTTGAAGTTTATTTGAAGAATCCTGGGTTTTTCAAGACTTCAAGTAAAGCAGAAGAAGGATTCAGTGACAAATTCCAAGGCCAGAAGGCTTGAAATTGGTCCAAACCTTTACCTGATCAGGCCATTTCATAACTTCAACCCCTTTCAGTGAATTAGCCCACACTAATATGTAAGACTCCAAATGATCTTCACTGCTAACATGTTCCAGTATGTTCCTTCCCTCACAATAAGCACAACTTGCTTTGTTTCAAGGTTTAATATGTTTAATTTTAACTTTTTACCACAGGGCTTGGTTACAGTTTTGGTAACCAAATTCCATTTCCAGCAATTTGACCTCATTTAAACATCTAATCATATTTTTTTAACCTCCTGTAAATTAATACATTTAGCTTTAAGCCATCCTTCATAACCATGGGTCTTTTATATGGTCCTCCTTCAAAACCCCTCTCCTTGCTCCACATTCTTCTTGTGGTATGGACAGCAACATTGAGTTAGAAAACCACACTGAATTACAATTCCCAGGATGGAGAAAAGATTTTATTATTTCTTCGTGACAGAAGTCTGATTACCCTAATTTAAGCTTTATACTTTTGCTAAACCACAACTATATCAGATGCTTATACACCTCCATCCTTACACTCAGGCATTGGTACAAGAGTATGGTTCTTAAAGACTGTATTCACAATCTGATCGAGAGAGTTTCATTGCTCTGATGTGTTCTCTAATGGCCTTAACACCGTATAACCTGCAGATCCGTTAATTATTGATGTACTGCAGTGGATAAATATCTTTATATTCCTTTCCTAATAACAGATATTGTGTATCCTAGTAGGTGCAATTTAGGTTACAATCACCTTCCCCAAACTTATATGGGAGAAAAGGACATTATTAGAGAAGCCTACATTTAAAGAACTTTTGGACAGACATAAATATGCATTCTTTGGAGATGGTTCTCAGGTCAAGATTGAAACTGAAATTTCTCTAAATTTCGAAGGATTTGAATTCAGACTGTTTGGCCCATTCCAAATTTCACAGATGAATTAAAGACTCAAATTAAATAGAGCTGTATTTGTATTACTGAAATACATTGTTTTCAGCATAGCTCTTTAACAGCCTACAATGCTGTTAACAATTTAAAAAAGCTCCAGCAAGTTCTTTATTCCACTGAAGCCGATGAATAATTAATGACACACAGTTAAGGTGCAAGCTTTCCCTTACTCATTCAGCAGATTAATCCTTTAGCAGCGCAGTTTTATAGGTGGCAGTAAGGCTATTTTCAGCACAACAAACACTTCTTTATAATTCTCCTAAAAAAGTAACAGCCATTCTAATTGCAATATATCTCACAAAATTCTGTATTCATTAACTCATCAGTTTTCTTCAAATGATTTTATCAGATCAGTTTATCACTTCAGAGGAACTTTTCAAGATAACAGAACTACCACAGTTAAAGACAATTAGCCCTCTGTCAAATTTATTTCCAGATGACAGGTCATGGAGTAACTAGGACAATACAACGAGGATGGGCTGTTCCATAACATAAGCCTTTGCTGGGAACTGATCATAGTATTGAACAAGAACAGGTGAAGGAGCATTAGTGCTAATAACCACAATACCATACAAACAGCATCCATTATTTAAAACCCTTCTATCCACTTAACTGATTTTAACTACACATCAGCCCCACAAATTACTTCTTTAATTTACCCCATCCAAGTACACCAACAGATTACACAGTATTAAAAAAAAACAGTGCAAAATTTCCAGAAAAAAAGGCAATCCTTTCATGTAATCTGTGTGCATTTATGTAATTCCCTTAGAGATAGCCTAAACTGAAGCCAATCTCTGCTTGCCAGGGTTTACAGATGCTTAAATTCAGCTCTAAGGTTGAGAAGTAGCACAGACAATTCTGGCTGAATGGAGTTACTGTAAGTTCCAGGACAAAGCGACTGAGCACAGATGATTACTTCTGTTCCATAGAAAGGAATACACGTCCTGTTGCCTCCACTATGGAATAGTATCAACCTTTTACTATTAGGGACTCTCTAAGCATCTTAGGAGCTCTATCTGCCTGCCTTCAGCTCATTTAAAAAACTAGTAAATTAACTGGAATCTACCCAAGATGGTTTCAATTTCTGTATTTTCTATTTTTAACCAGAACTTAAGGAACAAAGAAAATTTTAAAAGGCCAGCATAAAGAGAAAATCAGAGCAGGAAATGTTCAAAGGTCCTAATTTCACCACATTTATGATAAAGTCCACCGCCTTAGAAAGGCTACAACATGTTCAAATTGTTAATTCTAGGGATAGAAATTATTTAAGTGCATCTATTCAAATATCCAAACTAGAAAGCTATCCTACACTTAAACCTGAATATTTTCTAAATACATCCATTAAAAGCTGGTGTTTTGAAAATCATCATTCCCCACATCAATGAGAAAACTGAATTTAAGACCATGACTTAAATTTCCAACTGTACTGGTTGTAAAGAAAATCTTTTTAAAATTTCAACACAGAAGCAATGTCATTTTAGGTTCTCCTTTCTCAAGCACTTGGGTGCCAAAAATACTCATCACCACTTGCAGATTCCAGGTGTGAAAAGCTCCCAACTGTTTTGTGTGCTATTGCCAAAGAGTCTGTATTTCCTTCTGGCAAATTCTGCAGTTGTTATTACAAAGGTAGCGATACTTTCTCAGTTTGAAGACAGAGTTAAAAATACAACGTTTAGTTTCAAGTCTCATTTTAAAAAGACATATATTTCAAGCTACCACACTATTTTCAGTTTGCAAGAGAATTCAGTACCAAAATATTATGAAAACCCAAGTACAGCAAAGTTTATCAAAGGAGTTATCTTATACTAAACCAACTAACACATGTAGCAAAACCATACAAGTTTTAGACACACAAAACCCTCTTCAAGTCCAAAACAGAATTTACAACTTGAAAATTAAATTGGACTTAAAAGCATTTGCAATTAAGTACAGTTCAATGTTTCTTGATCAGACTAACTGAGATAAAGGGTACTCTATATCTTGCCATAGAGAAAGGACAGCATCTGTACATGCGTGACAGGGACAGATTATATGGTTGTGGCTCCTATCAGAAACACAGGATGTAATTTATTACCTATAGAAAAACAGAAAATTTTGGTCAGAGGAGAGTTAGAATGAGTCATAAATCAAAGACCCTAATTAATCCCTGACATTTTTGCCATGGTATTTTTCAGATGCATGCATTAATTTCCTAATTTGATCCGTCACACTATAGCAGAAAGACTTACGTCAGAAGAAGAGAAAGAACGGAAGTCAGCTGTAGGGAACAGGGAAAGGCTGGACAACTGTGTTGCTTTTACTCAAACCAGTTTATGAACTTCAACCTCAGGTGCAGAGCCTTTAATACTAATGTGGAAACCTAACCCTTGGGAGAAGTTAAATTCATGCCAAATAACACTGTATTATTCTCAGGTTTTTTTCCACAATTCAGAATGAGTTCCAAATCAAAAAGAGGATTGTGAAACCTTAATAATGACTCAAAAATTAATTTTAAAACCCTAAAAGTGTCACTTGTTTAAAAAAAAAATAGCTGTATTTCTGTGTCTTAGATTCACGAAGACCATTGTGGTATTGACAACAAATCTAAGTGGAACTAGAAGCATGGATTTTTGCTATAAAAATTTGTTTTACTTGTCAAGTCTTCATCAAAGAAACATGAAAATGGAAAGTCAGATCTGCAATTACCTTAATTATACAAGGTTTTACAACAATAATTTTTCAAGATCCTAGGAAAATTTTCATTGTAGGAAACTGGTAGTGAAGTATGGTTTTGAACAAAGACAGCTTGAGGTCAAACAATTAAGATATTTTAAACAGTGGCACAGTATTATAATATTAACTACTTATAGTCTGGATTTATCAGCAAAATTAAAATCTTTGCTTCCAGTTTTTTGAAATGTTGGAATAGTCACTTATCCTCTTAGGTAAAACCCAGAATATTAATAGCTCACCATCAATGTCACTAACTTTATACACCAAGGAATAGCATAAATTGATCTTTTAAGATGCTTCATACTATTGACCTTTCCACTAGTACTATCTATTATTTCGTATATCCATTTTCTCAGTAAGGAAAAACATAAATGCCCAACATATGCATACAACACACAACTACAGGAGAGAAGCAAGGAAGGCAAGCAACACACTGCTCTGAAGAATTTTTCCAAAGCCTATGAAATTTTTTGCAGTAGATACACAGCAATTTACAGTGGAGAAGAGCTGCTGCTAAGGACTGTGCAAGAATGATGCAAGGGCATACATACAGCTAAATGCTTAATCCAAAGAAGTAAAGTTCAGGCAAACTAATTATAAATGGGAATAACACAACTCTTTTTAAAATACAAGAAAATTGACAGAGAACCTTTGAAGAGACGTTCAAGACAGAGTTATGTGAATAGCAAAATGTTGTCTGCACTAACAGAATTCAAGTGATCAGCAGGGCTGCCAGCGGCACAGAAGCAGCCCAGCTGGCAGCCACACGACTGCGCTCACAGCATTGTGCTCAGGCTGCAGCACCAGCCATGAAGCGACCTGGACCTCATGAACAAAACCTGACAATTCTCTTGATATATCAGTGGATAAAGCACATCACAAAAACATGGTGAGTGAGGTCTGACAGCTTGCTAAGCAGAACAGGAAAGAGAACAGAGGAAAAAATCTTTTTTCAGTCTGTAACGTCTAATCTCTTAGCATCCTTATCTTTAGGGCACGTAACTAAATCTGCTGCAGTATTGTGATAAAGAAAGGGCACTGGCTGTGCATACATAGGTAATTCCATCTCCTTAAATACAGTAGCTCTTTTTTCTGCTAATGTGTGAAATGAGGACAGCAACTACTACACCAAGCAGGATGACTCCTAGCTGACAGGAAGATGGAACATGAGGGAGTCCACATAGTGCAGGACATCTACCAAACTCTGACAGGCCTCCTCAATGAGGGGAATGTACACCCATCCTGCCACACAACACAGCAACCCCTGAAAGAGTTAAGGAGGAAAGACACACCATCACATTACAGTTTATGCAGGAAACACCTCCGTTGTTCAAGGAGGATTGTACTTTTCAGCAGAAGATCAAGAGCGCTAAAAAAGTCAGGCACAAAGAGAAGATGAAAAACCACAGAGACATTCATGCCAAGACCAAATCAGCAATGATGTCACACCCCTAGCACCAGTGGGTAGGATACAGCCACATAAGTGGGTATTTATGGACTGCCAAATGACAGGAGAGGTGGGAAATGGCTTAGTGCCTGGCTCTGGTGAAGGAAGGTGGCACTTAGGCAGGTGAATAAACATACGATATACTGCCAGCAGAGCAGCACAAGTTACTATTTTATCTTCAATTTGGCATGGAGGTAGAGAGAGGGTCTGTACAGTGCCAGGAAGCCTCTCTTGTTCACAGAATATTCCACAATGATCACATGAGCTCAGGCATCAAATCTACAAGTAGAATACACAACAACAAAGCAGATGGGTATCTCATCTAAGACTGCCTAACTAGTTTGTCCCTAAAAAATACTGGTGCTGGAAACTACAAAGGTACAGGAGCTCCAGTCCTGTGGCTTGGTCAGAGTATGCACTGGTTTTACAGATGGAGTTCAAGATGGCTTCAAGCAACAGTGACTGAAACTTGAGCTCCTAAACCAAGGTCCTTCAAGGCTTGAAATGGAAGACAGGTATTAGAGAATCAAAATGGAACTTTGGCAAAGGCATTTGAAGTTGGGACAAATCCAAAAATATCAAGTTAATTTGCAGCAGAAAAAAATTAGGTTAGACAGTAGAAAAGCAGATAGGATGGACAGCTAATCAGAAGAGGAGACAGGCTGCATTAGACCATAGATCCACCTAGTCCAATCTTCTGTCCCTGACTATTGCCAGCAGCTGATGTCTAGGGAAAAATACAAGGACACAGAAAGCATATGATCACAATGTGCCAGAATATTTTCTGGGGACATAGCAAGTGGGGACACAAAACACAGAGCCAAAGATGGCATTTAAGATTTTTTGTCTCTAAGTTCATCAGAACTTTTCTGAACCATGAAAATTTTACCACCCATAACACTCTACTGTAAGCAAATTGTAACCTAATTCCATGCTGAGGGAAGCAGATCTTTGTTTCCATTTGTCTTCTGCTAGTTACATTTGAGGTTCATTAACCCTTGTACAGGAAGGCAGTGTACAGTTGCTCCCTGTTCATCTTTCAGTCCTACACAGGGAATACACTACTACCACATGCCCCCTCATTTACCTCTTCAACTATTTGGTCTTTTGCTGATTTTGATCACCACATGTGTGCTTTTTCCAGTTCTACATCCCCCGTGTGATGTGGAGACCAGCATTGTTAGTAAGGACTATAACCTTCTATTTTCACAGAACCTGCAAGACCACATTCAAAAGAAGTAAGTTCATTGCTGTAAATTTCAAAATTATTTATCCTATGTGAACTGCTTTATGATAATTTTCATTCATTACTACCTCAGAGTAGCAAGATCTTTCTCCAGTTCTTCCATCTTCATGCTAATTTTAATACCCTTGTATCACCAGACTATGTAATTTCAGTATTTGCATCTTGTCTAGATAATCTGTAAATATACAGTACAGCACAAAGAGCTACCCTTTTTAGGCTGATGAGCTATCATTTATTAAGATCAATATTTTCACTCAGGTTCCATTAAAAAATATTTTTGCACAAAGTGTTCACATATAGAAAACCTGACTCATGATCTTCCATCTGGATCATTAACAGCTCTGCTTTCAAATTTGGAATGGATTCCTTGGGTATGTAAACACAACGCTCCTTCAAAAGAAGGAGCCAGACTGGATGGGGCCTTGAACAACCTGGCAACCATGGCAGGGGCTGGATCTAGATAATCTTTAAAGTCCCAATCTAAACCATTAAAGGGACAACTGAGAGGAACTTCTGGGTGACTTCATGGCACTGTAAAACCAGGAGATAAAATGGTAAATGAGTTTCTGTGTGTGTACATGTAAAATTATGTATATCAAAAAAATAATCCTAACTGATCATTAAATATATGAGAAACTATTAGCAATCAAGAATAGGATCTCGTTATTACGATATACAGTAAGAAAAGATGGCAATGCTAAATAGCAGTCAAAAAAAAAAGTTAGGAATTCAGACAAAGCAGATGACAACATGAAGATCACGTATATATCCATGGTTCAGTAATACCTTGAGTATTGTATACAATTCTAGCCCTTCCTATCTCAAAAAAAACCAAAAAAGTTCAGAAAATAAGGAAATAGAACAAGATAATCAGGGATACAGACCAATTTCCACATGAATTTCTTACAATTTTTTTCAAGGGATGACGGGAAGTAGAGAGGGGTACTTGACAGAGGTCTACAAAACCATTAGGACATAGAGAGGTTGGCTAGGAATCAGCTATTTATGATGTCATTTAATAAAGAAACCAAAAAAAAAAAATCAAAATAGGTCAGCAGGAGCCAGACTCAGAGCAAACTAATCTGTGCAACTTCTTGCCAAAGGATACTACTGTGGGTTACTGAAAATACATATTAAGTATATTCAGTGCAGGAAGTCCCTTACTAAAAAATTGAAAAGAACTAGAGGAAAGTATAATTTATAT
Organism: Falcunculus frontatus; assembly: GCA_013398115.1. Classification (NCBI taxonomy): domain Eukaryota; kingdom Metazoa; phylum Chordata; class Aves; order Passeriformes; genus Falcunculus; species Falcunculus frontatus. The sequence continues at coordinate 1,646,423 of VZRV01010981.1, read as the reverse complement.
TATCCATGGTTTTGTACTTACCCTCAGGCATCTTTCCACAAATAAGTTACTATGTAAAACTAATGGAAAAAAGGACAAGAATTCCCATAATTTTGTTGACACTTGATAAAATATTCACAACTCTTAACATTCTTTTCACTCTTCTAAATAGTTTTGGTTGGCTATTCCTCAACATAATTTCATAAGCAATCTCTGAATTTTAACTAAATTCTTATATTTTCTACCTTTCCCACAGAAAACACATTAGAGGCAAATCCTGACTACATCCAATACCATGGAGGCTTTCTTTGCTCTGGATTATGGCATTTTTTTTCCCTAATTACATTCAGCATATATACACCTATTTTTGATATGGCACTACTTACATACAAGAAAGAATTATACAAAGATTTCTACATTGTCTGCTAGAGAAGTGATCACTTTTAGTGACATAGAACTTCCTTCCCCAAGGGGAAGGGCTTTTACCACATTATTAAATATTTAAAACCATATACAAGACCCTACAGCATGCAGAAAAAAACAGAGCAAAAGAATGCTTTTTAATCCATTTGTTGGTCACTATCAGTTGTCAAGGCTGACAAAAGGACAATCTGTTCCTGGAAATTTTGTTGAGCTGGTAGCTGGTGATGGGAACAAGAGAAGAGACTCAAGTTTCAGGCACATTTTCAGAAGTTTTAAGTGTTGATGACTGCAGTATTGAATTGCAAAAAGTGTTTTTAATTTGCTTCCATCCAATAGCTTTGCTTCATTCTGGCAGGTAGTAAATAAGATTTCAATAATCACTAACAATTGTTCAGTAATAATTTTAAAGCTGAAAATTCAAAAAAGTATGTGAGAGGCTTACATCTTACTTCTAAGAGAAAAAAGCACTCATGGATAGAGCAATAGTCATGCTCTCAAAATATTAAAATAGTTCAATCAGCTAGTTAGAGATTTCTTTTTTGTGTGCGTCTGAACTAAAATTGCCATGCATATGGTGATGCATAAGAAATGAAGCAAGCTATCAAAATATGCCAAGGATTTAAAAAAACACAATTCATGGAAATTACTTCCCGTCACCATGTTTAGACTAAAACATACAATTCACACACATGAAGCCTAAATAAATAAACTAATCCTCTATTTTTGCCTTTAATATATCTACCGCTGCCTCCTTCAGGTTCCATTACTTATCAGTTCCAACACTCTGCTCTAGCCTTTTGACTTCATGCTACACGGAATAGAACCCATGTCAAGAAATTCCAGCTCTTCCCTGAGAGCCATGCAGGCTGCACAACAGAAGGGCATCCAAACCTCTTACCAGAAAGAGCCTGAGGAAAAGGAATTAAGTTGGAAAAGGGGAGAAGGAGGAAGGTGCTAGTATTCAAACAGCTTCTCTCACGTTTCTTGTTTCTACTTCCCCATAACTGCTGAGGTGGCCATCAAAGAGCTTCTGCTCTGTTCAAGATTCTCAGGTATAACTGCATCAAAGCAAAAATTAGTTCAGGGAATCAGAAATGTAGTATTCTTTATAATACTGCTATGGTAACATACTTTGCTATAAAGAATATGACAACACACTTTTAATACATATCTATATATATATATCCATTACATGTATGTGTTTTTACAATATACACATATAAGTTTACATTATTTACACATCTATTCCACGTACATTACAAATACATATATTTTTTACAGAAATGCAGAACGTTGTAATTGTATCAATGAGGATTCATGTCTTAAACCATAACTAGTTACAAAAAATGGCAGCAAATTTGGCAATGTAGCTACATATAGATTCAAATGAATACAGCTTAACACTGACTAAATGGGTACGATATTTTTAAAAGTGAATTCCTAAAGTAATGGGTGAGGGGTGTGTTTAATAATAATTTAAACCAGTGCTATCACTGATCATCTTTAAAGTATATAAAAAAATAAATGAGTGATGTGGACAAACAGACAGGACACAGGAACTTGTGGGTCATGGAAGTAAAAATGAAACTAATACCTGCAATAAGCTGGAAGTTGTTTATAGATGTTAAGTGTTACTTTCTAGATCCATCTTTGGAGGCTGTTTATTGGATTCTCTTGAGGTGTTTTGTGAAAATTGTTAAGCTACAGGTAGAATAACGTTTTTGCCTTTTATACACTGTCTGAAAGTTCACCATAATGCACAGTGATCACTTATAGAAGTGTATTGGAAGAGGTTTATATCCCTTGCTCACAGATGGTATAGGTGCATTTGGTATAATTTGGACAGTAAAGAATTTGGTCCTTATGTCGAATTTAGCATGACTGGAGATGTCAAAAAGCCAGAAGCTGTGGCTCTGGGAAAACTTTCACACTAGAGTTTTTTTTCTGGTATAAATAGCAGAGGCATATAGATTATCTGTGCAAGTCCCAGGATCCAGTGACATGAGAAGACGAGACGCTCCTGTCAGTGGCAGCCCTCTTTCAGTACCGAAGCAATGAAGTGCTCGCCTGCTGCCCGGGCGGCTGTCGGCAGCACGGGCACCCCAGGCCCGGGCGCTCAGGAGGCTCAGCACCCTGGCCAGCTCCGGCGAGGCAGCGAGCGGAGTGGGGCCGGGCCGGCACGGAGCCCCGAGCCCCGCCACCACGACGCTGAGTCTTCCAGTCCACCATAAATATCAGTGAGATGCTCCTAGGTCAGACAAGTTGAGATGGATGCATTTGAATAACTTGTATCTTAATAGGATTTTTCAAGGAGATCTCTGATTCAAAGATTCCTGAAATATAGACCAGTCCAAAAGATAACTGATGTTAATGTTTGGAAAGGATAAACGGAACGACTTTGGTAACTCTGGGCCATCAGCTCGACATCAATTCCAGACAAATAAGGGGGCTTGACTATTAAAAAATTTAAGGAAGACACTATAACTACAGCCATTCAACTAAGTTCCCCTTCCTATCAAACTAACTTTTTACTATGGCATGACAAGTTTGGCTTATAAGGATAATAGTTGTTATGGTACTTACACTTCTGTTAAGACATCTAAGTTTATATCCCACAGTACAGTCTCTTTTTAAGAAACTAAAATGCCAGAAAATAAATCGATCATAAATTAAATAATAGGTCCCAAAATATAACTGTAAGTTAACTGAACAAGTATCTTTCTAATTACTCCCATAGGAATCAATTTCTTACTTAATACGGAAACTTTTTTTGCTCAGGAAAAAATTATAAGGTTTGTAGTTGATACTGAGATCAGGAAGTGATAAAGGACAAATGGCATCAACTGGTTAAACAGATGGCAATCAAACTACACATGTGCCAGCTTAGATAAAAGAAGACATTATCCATCAAGAAGCAAAGAATAAATGGAGACATCACCTAATATGATGCAGTAATCAGTTATTTCTAACATATGCATTTTCTGGAGTATTAAAGTTATGACAACTATGGATGAATAGGCAAATAAACATTAAGAGAGATTATAATACCTCTATTCACTCAATGGAGGATTGCTGCTGGAATATTATATCCAGTTCTGGTGTTTGTATTTCATGAAAAGATTTTTTTTTAAAACAAACAAACAAAACAAAATACAGAAAATCAAAATATTAGAATACTGGATAATATGTATGTCAAAATTATGAAACTCAGTTCCTTCACATTATCTAACAGAAATTGCTTTAGTCTAGGAAATTGCAAAAAAATCTTCATTCTGACACACAAATCTTACAACTAAAAGGTTGAATCTTTAGATTCCTTGAAACATAAAAATATCTCCAAGATCTTTAATTTGCATTAATAAAGATACTCCACTAATAGAATATTTCATTAACTCTTTCAGTGGATTCCTCATTAATGACAATTCTTAAAAGACCACACAATGATTTTCTACACTATATGCTCTTACTTGACTACAGCTAGCACACATAATTCAGGGAAGTCCTAGGCAAGCTGGTTTTACACACGAAGTTAGCCTCAATAATCACAATTCCTTTGGTCTTCACACAGTCAGATTGAGATAAGTGATGAGGTTTTTGTCTTTGAAAATTAATTATACAAGCATATTTCATTATGAAAATACAATTATCCTAGGCATATTTAGTTTGCTGGGACTGTCTTAAGTTCACGAAAAATATTACCGGGATCAGTTGAAAAAACAAAACATGGCAGAATGATGAGGCACAAAAATCAGTAAGTTTATGTATTACTAACAAGAGGGTCAAGAGACTCTCAAAAATTATAAGAATTTCCTACGTATCAGAAGAGCAAACAGTGCAAGATCAGATTTTAACTGTCTTCCAAATAAATGTACAATTATTCCTAAAAACAAAAGAGCAAAGTTTCTCAGAAACCTTTACAGGCTTTCATTTTATCCGTTACTTAAATAATATAAAGCATTGCGTAACAGTGTTACATGTTTTAAGAAATATTGGCTATATGTAAATAAAGACATTCACTTCCAAATCTCTCCAAACTAAAGCCTGAGCTACAAAAACACTCCTGATTGTATTGTTGACCTATAACCTGCCATATTTGTATATTTTGAATGTTTGAACACTTGATCTATACAAATAGTTTGTCTAAAACTAGAAGTTTCACTTCAGATTGACTGAGAGCAGATTTAATTTTGAAGACATGGAAACAGTTACACATGACACCATAATGGCAAAGTGTAATAATCCTACACTGATAACAGTATTCTCTAAGTTCTTGAATTTACATACAAGAAATACAATTCTATCAACACAAGTTGTAAGTATTTTCCTTTTTTTTTAGTACACTAACAGTCATTAAATTTGCTTTGAGCACATTCGGTTTTAAACTATGACGAGATACCTCTGCATTTTGAAATTATTATTTAAACAACAACTAATTTCTACTCTATAAGAGCATAATGTGAATACACAATCACATGGCAAGCAGGGTTATGAGATTTCTACTGAGAAACAGGAAACATTCAATGATATGGGTGAAATCTGTGTACATACTGTACATTTTTTAGTAATACCAGAAGCTAGAATAGAAATAATACAGTTAAGAGTAGTAATAACTATATAATTATTTATTAAGACCAAGATTCAGCTTTTACATGTTTCAGAGCAAGGAATATAAGAGCACATTATAATATGTCAACACCAAATATGAGCAACATCTACTGTGCAGCTACTCAAATGTCAGCCACCATCCTGATTCAGACCATAAATCAGTTCTGTTCAAACCTTTACTCCAGGAAAAAGAAATACTTCAGTGAGCCATTACATGTTGATGCAGGGCCTCACCATAGAATTGAAGTATTAACTGCCAGTTCCAACAAGCCAGACAAAGTACAGCTGCTCCCTGATTAGGAGGGGAAAATTGACTGATCAAGGAAAGATACCTACAGGAGTACTGCCACATGACTGAGGTATCCTACTCAAAACTAATGAAATATATCAGAACAACAGGAAGAAATGTCCATCCTGAAATTAGCACCCTGCCTAAATTTCTTTCAAATCAACAGAGTAGAAAGTGCACCATCACCTCAAAGCAGCCTTTCACATAAAATGTTCCTCTTTCTCTGGTGTCCTCCTGGAACTGACAATAGGCAGGAAGACCTGTCAGCTGACCACCCAGGCTACAGTAAAGAAAGGATCTGGTTATAACTATCGGAGCTACACATTCAGGGTGAAGTTGCACATAACAGCATGACCTAGCAAGAGTTATAAATCTGTATCAGCCAAAAAGCAATACAAACAACTCCCTCTTACAATCATTCTCTGCCAAGTTAGCGAATTGACTCAGTGTAGCTCAGAGATCAATGGGCACTAGAAAAGGCCCAGGCAGAGAACATCATTTTCCACTTAAAAACAGCAGCCAACTGTTAGACTGGTTTAACAATAATGTGCAATTTCATCTGCAGGAGCTAACATGCGAAGAATATTCTTATATCTATGTACATCTACAAATAAATAACAACTATCACCAGACAGTCAATAATGGAACTTCTTCCCTGCACACATCTGCTTTACTGTGGGAGGGTCATGGTTTGCTCCCCAGCTTCAGCATCAATTTCTTAGTTCTTGGCAGGTCAAGACGAGAACTGACTGGGTTAGCTAGCACATTGCTCCCACAAGACCAATCAATACTTTCTTCATGCTAATCTATCCTGTGATTCTTTCAAGATTTTTCTCTAACCAGATGAATTGTTCAACAAGTTTCCTCACTAGATACACTGTCTTGCTTAAAACTGTAAAACTGTCATTTCACCCAAAATCATCATGATTACCACAATAACCTCTAGAGCTCAACAAAACAGCACTTAAACTTCACACAGAAAAAGAACAGTGATCCACTGTCAATTCCTCTCCTTCAATTCTCAGAGCACAACATGACAATTTGTTCTAGGATGACTTGGCTTAGGGAATTATACTTTGATTTTATTTAGAGACTACTGGAAATGGCAAATCAAAGCATCACATATGAACAGGGCATTCAATTCAATCAAACTCAAGGAATAGCACAGTCATTCTTCGTCTGATACATTTTCTATCAGTTGATAATGTCCATTCTAGATCTATTTAACTCAAGAGCTGACAAACGGAAAGACAAGAAAATAATTATTTCAAGGCAGGATATAACTCAAGAATACAAATACATTCTAAAAAGTCACCAGCCTGATGCTGAAAAGTATATTCTATTTACAGATCAATGCTTCCCTTTTTTTTAATTCTTCAACACTGCAAAGCTAGAGTCATACTTCATTTGCTCAGAAGTCACACTGCTTGCCACGAGTGGCATTTGAAGCATTACTATGGCAACAAGTAAACTTGACAGCTACAAGACATCCTGCTGATATGCCACGTAACAAAGCAATCTAATTCTTACTATGTTGAACAACATTATATCAAATAAGTGCTGCTAAAACCCTCACAAAATGTTAGTACCCCGAGACAGAGCATGACAGAAGCAACAAATACTATCTACGAATTATCTGGGAGGTGACAGAGAGCAGAATGAACCCCCTCTCAGAATCAATAAGCAGCTGTTGACTGGAGACAATTCCCAATTACTGAAAAGACAAGCTCTGAAAGGCAAGATCTCTCCTAATTGCAGATGAGTCTAGTGGAACAAATTCTGTGTAATTTCAGGTGTGAGAGAAGTGTATCAAAAACAATAAAATTATTTCTATATAAACAGACCGGGATGACACAAAACCTCACCCTTCACGTTTTCCTGCATGTGAGCTCCGCACAGTAACCTATCCCTGCAACAAGTAACAAAGCCTTTTGCAACAGCTAGATAGAAAAATATGACTACATATTAAAGAGACTTCATATCCTTTACAAGCTTTCAAAGCAAGTTCAGCGTATTTTACCCTTCCTTTATACATCAGAAAGCTTTGCACTGGAGAGAAAATTACTCTCCTCATCAATGCCATCAGTGATCTGGCAAACTTCATCCATGAAAGAGGCCTTCAATTCTTCCAACTACTACTTGCCCTGAAATGAAAGGCTAAGCCACACACACACATTTCTCCAAAAGGAAGAATTAGAGGATAAAGTTCCTCATCAGTGCAATTCTCAATAACTGATTAATCTCTTCAGACAAAAAGCAACAGCATGAAATAACATTTCAGTGATGCAATTCTGTGATGAAAAGTTCTCAAACACACAGGACAAGAACCACAGAAAGACATACCTGAACATAACAATAAAAATATTTTTAAATTTTTAACAAAATAGTTCCGTTAAAAACACTCAAGACTTCTTCAGTTTCTCAATTTGCCCTCTTTCCTCACTCCTCTCAAATTAAATCTTTCCCTTCTCCCCAAAAAATCTTCTCAAGTTTTCAACAATTCATCTCCATTAATTGAAAAATAATTTTGAAAAACAACTGATCAAATGTTATGACTTGTACAACATCTCAAAAATGGGAAAAGAAGTCTCAAGCAGATCAAGAGGTGAAGTGTCAGAGGGCTACATTTTATTATTTGAATTTTCCACTACTTGGGTTTCAAGACTAGTGACCTATAAGGTAATACAGAGAAAAATAGACTATAAATTTAAACTGCTATGAATGGCACCTCAATTTCATGACCAGCTTAAAAAAAAAATCTGAGTTACTAGATTCCCTCAAAAGCACACTACTAAACGTCTAGCACTGAAGCAAGGAGAGAGGAGTAATCCAGCTCTAAAATTTTAATAAAGTTGTGAAGGATAAGTAAAAGACTACATGATATTTTCAAAAAAGTTATTTTGAAAGAACATACAAGATATAGTTACTAAAAGCCACATTATATGGTACTCAATATTTCTAACAAAAAGAGGGAAGTCAACTTTTATTCTGCCACTGCATGACAGAGAATATAGTACAAGCATTAAAGCACTCTACTAGTGCGTGGAAAGCAGAAAAATGAAACTGCTCCATTTAGTTGTACTCTCTTATCCAACTGAAATAGTTTTTATTTCCTCTTCTAAAAATTAACATGTTCAATTCCCACTTAAGTACCCTAGATACTATACTCTTAAACAGAAAAAAAAAAAAAACAAGTAAAAGATTTGAACAAGTTTCTTTCACCCCAATCACGAACAAGAAGTCAAGTTCATAACGAGAAGTTTTTAAGCATATGTGACCTGTAGCTCTGGAATTCCTTAAGATACACCTTGTATTTAGGCACCTTTGCTTGTTTTAATTCTTGCCCACCAACACTTTAACAACTGGCCCATCAGGCTGATCTGCTAGATCCACTGCACAAAACGCTGCTCTGTGAGATCAGCCAAAGGAAGCTCAGGTTTCTTGAGCTGAGAGTGTTTTCACAGAACGAGGAAGGAAGGACAGTGGCTGGTCCATGTACAACAACGCATCCCTGTAAAACCACAACGAATCCTGGTGTCTTGTACTGAAAAGGCAGCTGTTTCTCCTCCCCTCCAGCCTAACACAAAGGCTTTGTGTAGTGCTTCCCCAGAGAAAAAGGAAGAGACAAGGCAAGACACAGGAATACACAGAAACTGTCAATCTCCTTTGTAAAGTACCAATTCATTCCCACTGGATAAACAAGCCCTCACTAAAACAGAAAACACAGCAGTATATTAATATACCACACACTGCAACTTCACACACTAAGCAAATGCTTAACCTTCTGTACACAAATATCTAGCACTGGTAGAAACTGATCATTTAGAAGCCAGTTTTGAAGAAGGAAAAGCCCACTCATATCTCTCTTCTGTCATACTCAAAAATCTTGAAAAATTCAGCCACATTGAGAAAAGCCTCTCTGGAATCTGTGATGTTAGAAGTACCAGAGCCTGCAGTATGCAGCAGCCATACAGTGACTACTCTAAACATAAGCAACGTCATGATATTCCAGTCACCCAATTTGTTCTTCCCATTCTAACCTCATCCTTCCCAAACAGGAAGTTTAAAAAGATGCTGATCCTGATGGTACATCAGGAATATATTAGAGAAGAACAAAGTATTTGTTAGGGATAATTGGTTCCATCTTCACATTTTTTAAACTATATCTTGATGGACTGTTTTCAAAATCACTTTTGACAAATGACTACGCATACTATTGCAGTCAAACTTTCCTATGTATAATTTCATTGACAGGCCAAACAGATGTTAACAAGTACACCTCTGGTTTAACAAGTTAAGAAAGTTTTACTGCTTCGTTAAACATAATTCACACTGTAAAGCAAATGAATCATCACCAAGAAAGTGTGCTGGACAATATTAACACAAAATAAAAATGTTGGGTATCTTTGTACCATGAATTCACATAATTAAGACCTCAAAAAACACTACCAAAATCAAACAAGAACAGCAAAATAAGCCCTAACCTTTTGTTTTCTCAGATACAACAGCTAAAATGAACTAACATACCTACAAGCATAGCTAGCATGTGTTCAATAGAGGCATGGCATTAACAACACAGAACACATTTTAAAAATCTACTCATTCTTTCCAGAAACACAACACGGAAACTAACCACATGCTTTAAGGCTAACAAGATACTTAAATAAATAGACTATGATTTCTTTTAAGGCTCTCAACATTCCTGCAATATAATTTACTAATTCAGAACACTTAACCTGAAACTACACTGGTTCTGCACATAGCATCTAACTAAGAAAGCCACTACAACCTATTTTATAACTCATTTTCTATAGCCCTTTCCAGCTTAATTATAAATATGGTAGAAGGTTCTCAAAAGGCTGTGGTATCCGCCAGGGTCGTTCCTTTGTGTCCATCTCCCTCCACCCCCATGATAATACATCAATATTATTATTATTTGCACTCCCATCCCCACACACTAGCAGTTGTTTCCAACTGCTCCGGCTCACACCAGAGGTTACAAACCTCGCCACGAGCTTTGTCCTCTCATTGCTTTTGCTCTAGAGTGACAACAGAAGCCTAAGGATGCTGCTGCAGCTCCAGAGATCATCATTTGACTTGGGAACAAGGTGCTGCCCCGTTTCCTCTTTGTAAAGCTAAAAGTACGTGTAACAACGTATTTTCAACGCCGTTCCACACGCAGTTTGTATGCTCCCCTGACCGCCGTGGTGCGCGCACCCGCGGCCTAGCCAGGCATATCTGTATGCACGGATCGATGCAAGTGCCGCTAATGGCTCCAGCACTTAGAGCGCCAGGCGACAGACAGCCCGCTTCCCATCCAGCCGTGCCCACACAGCAGCCGTCACACGCATGCCACAACCCAGAGCTGGAAATACAGACGCAGCTATTTTAAAACAGAGCTCTTTCGCCGTCAGAACACGTAAATTTCTGTACCATTTGCCTTCTTGCAGCAAGTGGGAGGGACAAAAAAAACCAAAATCTCGTGCCTATAAATTTGAGTTCTCCGTGGAGGCCGGGGCAGCGGTGACCGCTGCTGGAGCCCGCCAGACCTACCGACCTTAACTCCAGGGACGGGATCGCCCCGTCCTGCCCCACTGGAATAAACCCTTCTCGGGGCAGGCAGTGGCCTCCGCAGCTCCCGCGCCCGGCAAACTCCCTCTCCCGCGGGGACAGAAACCGCGACGCGGCTTCCACGCAGCAGCC
>VZRV01010981.1:1547100-1635220 GCA_013398115.1 Falcunculus frontatus | reverse complement strand
GCCGCCATCCCTGCGGCAGTGCCGGCCGGAGCCCGGCCGCGCTCACCCGCGCCGCCGCCCCCGCGCTCGCCCTTCCTCGGCCGCGGCGCCACCGAGCCCGCTGTCCTCCGGGGCACCGCCCACATCTCATTTCCGGAGCGGTGATTGGGCAGCTGCGGAGATTCCCCACGGGCGATTGGCTCTCAGTGCGGTCAATCCGGGCGCCGGGGGCGGGCGCAGCTGGACGCGGCGCTGTGCAGTGCGGGGTTGGTTGAGCCGGCGGGTGCCGGTACAGCAGCGGCCGCCCCCGCGCAGCCCCGGGGCAGAGGCGCGGGATGGGCGCTGGAGTTCCTGATCCCGAGGAGTTTCCGAGGGGCAGCGCCCGTGCGGGGGGCCGGCGTTGGCCCTGTGCGCTTACCGCCGCAGGGCCGCCCCCGGGGGGGAAGCTGGGTCCTCGCTGCGGTGCCGCCTCCGCCTCAGCAGCCGGGGCTCGTCCGCCCTGTCCGCAGCTGGGCAGGCTGCCCGGGGCCTGATGGGCGCAGGCCGCTGCCCGGCAGCGGGTGGGGCGAGAGAGCTGAGGAAGGAGAGGCCGGGCTGGGGGAGGCGGGTGAGCGGGCGTCGCCTCGGGGACCTCTGTCCCCTGTGGGGACACAGCAGGGCTGTCACCCCTGGGCTGCGCACAGGGACAGTGGGAAACGGTGGATGTGTCCCGTGCCTAGGTGAGTACGGCCTTCGAAGGGAAGCCTTCCCGCTCTCACAGGTGACTCCTTACTGCACGCAGGACTCTCGAGCTTCGTGAGGTCACGGAGCGGGCACTCCTCGGTGGGTGCCATCATCGCACAACAGCCCACGGGACGCGTTTGTAGGCCACAGTGTCAGCCCAGAGGCTGGATCCATCTGGCACCCCAGCAGCTAGGAGAGGCCTGTTCTGTGGGAAGGAGGAAGGACAGATTTGCTCTGCTCACAGCAGCTTGTACGAAGTGAGTAAACACACCGTAGTGTTTCCCTCGTGTGAAGTTTCCGTAACTTGGGAAAAAAAAAAAAAAAGTGCCTTTATTTCCCTACTGCCAGCCAGATAAGAAGATACTGTGAATTATTTAAGCCCTTTCTTCATTCATCACAAGGAGATCGTAGTTAAAGAGTATGGTTAAGAAACAGTGTCTCCTATTGCTACTTCATGAAAAAAAGGATTTTAGCGCTGATAGTTTACAGGTGAGTTACCCAGAAGTGGGAGCTATGAACCCAAACGTTGCGAGTTGTTCCGTGTCAGCTTCAGGAAAATGCTTCTTCATTCGCAAAGGGAACTGCCTCAAGCAGTAGGCCACCCATCATAGTGGTGTGGATAAACACTGGTGATAAGCATACATTTCTCTATATGTAGTGAATGCATATGTGTATTATGTGTCCTAACAATTGAAGCAGTTAATCAGTTAATAAGAAAGCTGATAGAGTGAAGAAATGTTCATTTTGTGAATGGAAATGAACCAGTGTTGATGGCAATAGGTGGAGAGATGGTTTTTTTTCCACAATAATACATCTTTACCTGGGTTACAAAATAGAGTTACGGGTTTTGCTTACCTTTAAAAGGCACTTACAATTTCTCAGATGGAAAATATTCTACTGGAACTACATATTCTTTCAAATCTGTCTTAAAGGCATTGCAAAGGTGACAGTTATTCTAGGATAAGCAGCTCTTCTTATGCACCAAACAAGTAATTTTTTTCACATTCACTCTAAAGTAGACAGTATTTTTCTTCCCAGATTATAACTGAGGGTAGATAAATACCCTAACCACCTCTTATTTTAAGTAAATAAGTTTTGCCAACAAAACTTGCTGGGTGCTAGATGTAATGAGGAGCTCATGAATATAAATCCATCTGTGAAGAGTGCTTTATTGTTACCCAAATAATTGACATGTTGCCTGAGGTGTACAATTCTTCAGGAGAATTTTCTGATTCAATTAAAGAGAACAGAAAGGCCTTAACAAACTTGTTGATCTGGTTTGTCTGTTTACCTGTTCATTGCAGATCCATGAGGCATAGTTTCTTTCATCACTTTAGAGCTTCACAAGTTAATTCGTTATCTAATACAATTGACATGCACATTATCATGGGAATCACACCAGGTGTACCTGTCTTCTTAGCACACTGAAAGCTTTAAAAGACCAAAGAGCCTTTCCTTCATTGTCAGGTGAAGTACAGTGATCTGTAAGTTTCCAGATTACCATGTGCTCTTCATAAGCAGACAAAACCTGAATGGTTCGAATAAAAGTCAAGCAGGAAAAAAATAAACTAAAACTGAGTCTTTTCAAAAGGAAAATCTGTTTCCACTTATGTGAAGGAAGTCCTTACAGAAAAGATCTAATCTTTTTTAACTCACTGCTCCAGAAATACACCAAGAGGTTCTTCAAGGCTTTCTGTTCTACTATTTTAGGTTCAGAGATATTGGTAAGTATAACAGATACCAGCATTTCCTCTGTCAGCACAAACTTGCAGAATATCTTTACCACACTCCAAAAAACCCCAAACAACCAAGCCTAAAAAACCACCAGCACATTTAAATCTACGTAAATATGAATATGAAATTGAGCTACTCTAGTTTCTTCTTTTTTTTCCTTTTTTTTTTGATAGTACACGTAGGTAAGCTTAGATGCATTGTGTTTATTTCTCTTGGAAAAAGTTACCCCAAGCCAAAAACTGTCCTGTGCCCTTTGTTCAGCTCTTACATTGTTAGTTGTAGTTGGCTATCTCAATGTAAAAATGTGTCCCTTTTTGCTGCTGTTAGTCAGCAGCTGTAAACCACAGCAGATGGGCACCTCTGTGTTTGTTCTGGAGATTTTTAAGTATCTCAGGTGGTGCAAAATAAATCAGTAAAGCAAACTGTCCTGGTTTCAGATGGGATAGAGTTAATTTTCTTTATAGTGACTGGTACAGAGCTGGATATAGTATGAGAATAATGTTGACAGTAGGCTGATGTTTTAGTTGGTTTTGAGTTGTTCTTACTCTAAATCAAGGACATTTCAGCTTCCTGTGCTCTGCCAGTGAGGAGGTGCCCAAGAACGGAGGGGAACATGGCCAGGACAGCTGACCCAAACTGTCCAAAGGGACATTTACTACCACAGAACATTATGCCCAGTATATTAATGGGGAAGGAGTTGGCCATGAGGTACCAATGGCTGCTGGGGGCAGGCTGGGCATCGGTCAGTGGGTGGTGAACAATTGTATTGTGCATCACTTATTTCTCTTGGGTTTTATTTCTCTCTCCTTTTCATTACAATTAGTAGTAGTAGTAGTGACTAATCATTATTATCTTTTATATTTTGTTTCAATTATTAAATTGTTTGTATCTGAGCCCATGAAGTTTGCCTTTTCTATGCACTTTTTCCTCACTGGGGCAGGGGTTGGGGAATGAGCAAGCAGCTGCTGGGATGTAGTTGCTACCTGGGATTAAACCACAACAGAGTGTGTTGTCTTAATTCAATCCTAAATGTCTCACTTGGCTGTAGACTGCAAAAAGAAAAGTACTGCACACCAAGGCTCTGAAGTTAGAGAGCAGGAGGATTACTGTCAGAAATTACTCCGAATTCCAAAGGCTTGCCAGGCCAAACTTTATTATAACCGTGTAGATGCTAGGGAAAGACATGAACAAAAAAATTTAGTTGTGCTGGTATGTGCATGGCAATGAATACAATTTCCTAATATGTTTGACTGCATGAAAAACAATCCCCAGTCATGTAAAGATATTCTTACATCTTACTATAGATATTTTTATATTTAATAATTATAAATATTATGCATAATTTATTAAGATTCAATATAATAAATATTAAATCATGTAATGAGGCAATAAATAGAACTGGTCTAAATTTAAAAAAATAATAAACAAGCTTGTAAAGACCAAAGTGACAGCAAACTATTTCTGGGCACAACTAGACATAGCTCTTTTATTATTTTTTAGTTTAAAAAAGAACAGAGAATGAGAAAATACCCACATATAAACTTCTAATACCTTTTTTCTTTGAAGAAATAGATCAGACCTTCCAGGAATGTCTATAGATGGAACACAACTTTCTAGCGCTTCCAACTTCTGCTTCCATAGGCTTCATAAGGTATAGCAATGGAAAAATAAGTTTGCTTTCCTGAAAGTCTTCTTTTTTGTGGGGTAAGGGAGATGTGAGAATTTTCATCAATAGTTTTTGTCTGAAAGGAATGATCTAATTTTTCTTCAAGGAATGTTTAAAAATTTAAACCTGCACCTATACACAAATATATGCATATGTCTGTGATGGAGAAGGGCGACATAATTAACAATGTGCAAGAACTTCTGAACTCTGCTGTTATTTTATTCAAATAAACATGTATGGGAGTAGATGACTTATCCTGCGAAGTCCAGACTTGTTGGTTTCAAGCACTTCCATTGGAACTTCCTTGCCTGGACTTTGGGATCTTGGAGTTATTTATTTATTTCTGTATGAGTCAGAAGTTCTGAATAATGTTTCTGCTTAGCTGATTACAGAAGTAGGAGACAAAGCTCCAGAAAAATTTCAGGGGAGTCAGATGTCAGGAAAAAGAAGAGAGAGAAAGAAAGAAAAAATAAAAGGAGGATATAGATAGCAGGATGACCAGACTTAGTAGAAATGGAAAATTCACAGGTTTGGTTAGTCAGTAAGTTAACATACACCAACTCCTAGAATTGAAAAATTGTTGAAAATTGTAACTAAAATTAATATATAAATGGAGGTGGAAACAATGCTTTCACTGAAGAGTAGAAAGGCAAACACATTTGATAAGTTCACATTTCTGGCAAAAGTCAAGTAGCAAAGGAAGTATCAGCCAAAGATGAGAAAGCTCCTACCTAGTTCTGTAGATGTTTAAACCGGTATCTAGTTAATAGCAAATGAAAAGTCGCAGACCTTGAGACATTTAGTTCAGCCCTTTTTCCAGGGATGGACCAACTGTCCTCCTACAGCACTCCTGGACAGTGTTTTTCAACCTGTTGTAAAAGTACTTTGTGGGAAATCAAGGAGTTTCTTATGGGCTATTTCACTATTCTCACTAAAATAATTCTTTCACCCATTATTCTCCTTGTATGCTAGGAATTTATTCCTTTTCCTCTGTGCAACTGCCTATAAAATTATTTGAACACTATTTTCACCTCTCACCATCAGTCTTCTCCACACTAAGGCACCTGAGTTCCTTCAGTCTTTTTTCACAAATTGTGATTTCTTGACACAGTGTCAATAAGCATGAAGTCAGCAGTCAAGGGACAGAGGGATCTTGGAAAAGCTCTAAGAGCACTGTGTCTGGCTTTTGTCTATGTGACAGCTTCAGAAACTCCCTTGAGTCTTTTTTTTTCTTGGTAACTGTCTTTTCTTTCCAAGAGGATCTCATATTCCCTATAAGTTGTCCTGAATAATATTGTTCAGTTCAAATGATGTCTAGAGAGTGAAAAACAGCATCAACATCAGGTTTATAGTAAGCTGAGAACAGCTAGTGATTAGTTTAGGAGGTCTCTTCGAGGAGAAATGTGACAGTGTATGTCTGACTACTTTGCTTGGGGAAGAAGGGTCAGTTGGTAGTATAGTGCACCAAAGTATTGATGCTATGAGATATGGAATTAAAAAAGGAAAATTTTACCTCATTATATAAAGAGAATTCTGTTGCCAGGCCTCATAATAGGTGTATAATTCCATTCCATAAAAAGCTTCCTGATACCTGGCTTGGGAGGATAAGATCCATAGTGAATAAGGTACAAAAGTGAAAAGCAAAATTGCTGCATGGTCTAATTATGATTAAGGTTGTAAAAATGGATTCTAGTCTTCAGAATGAAGTTACAGCCAAGATGGAAGTTTTAGGTTACCAACCAATTCAAAATACATGTTCACTTCCAGCTGTACTATAGACTGCTGGTCTGATTTTAAGGTGAACACACTATTTCTTGTGCCTTAGTTTTCCATTTGTAATGACTCACTGTGAGTCATGAGTGGATGACTCAGAGATTGTGGATAGTACAGCTCCTATGGATTGAAATCAGAGCCAGCCTGACACGTAGTGCCATGGATTTTCCTGCAATACACAGGACCCCGAATGACAAGCCGTACATGTGCAGTGCAGTTCATGCAGGTCTGCTATAATTTCCTTTTTGCCTGAGACTAATTTCAGCATCCATATTGTTATAACCTTTACACATCTGAAAAATGTAGTACTTCTTTTTCTGATTTCTTTGTGGTGTTCTTCAGGCAATTAGATGAGCTGCAGTTATAGTATTCCCATTTTTCATGGAACATAGTACAGCGGGTCTTCTGGTACAACTGTAATACAGTGAAGAGCTGTAGTTGTAAAAAAATACAACTGACTTAGTTTTCAATACGCTTTGTGTCATTTTAATGTACAAACTGGGTCCCTTTAAATTATTGCCTATTGCCATTATTCATGCCTTGGAATTTTGACATTCCCTCTGCCAAATCAGCAATTCCAAAAGAATTTCAGATGTTGTGACTTAACTTAAGCATCTCTATCTGCTAAAACAACCATAATCATCTAAATACCACTATATTTCCTTCCTAAAAGTTAAAAAATGTAATTGAGAAATGAATGTTCTTCAAAGACTCAGTTGCTTCTATTTGTTTAATAACTTAAATCTCTCGGTATCTACCATGTGGTTCACAACTTTACAAAAGCCAAAAAAAGCAGATGGCTGCTCATGTCCTCTCCCCATTATCACATATCATTGAGAATCTCTTCCTGAATATGGACTTGCCACAGATCAGAAGAAAAGGTTGTATAGTACCTGCTTCCATCAGATTCACCAAGTGCCTCCAGTTTTAGTCCAGTACTCCAAAATCTCATATCATTAGTTGTCATTTATAGTAAATACAAGGTGAAATATAAATAGAACATTTATAAAAATATAAAAATAGAACATTAATTTTTTGGAACTAGATGTAAAATTAAACTTTGCATCATCCCATTTCATTACACTGATTCATAACACATCTGTCCTTGCCTGTGGACTTACGTATGAACAGTACTAAATAGATAAGTAATTAGGCAAACACTTGTTAAATTTACCTCTTTTGGATCCAAAACAATAGCACAGTGATCTCCACTGTTAGCAGGAAAGTGTATGACCTCTTTCTATACTGCTGGGTGATAGATGCAATCCCCCATGTACAACCACTCCTGCAAGTTACAAAATGCTACTCCATGGTCGTGATGTCCAGGCTTCCCAAAGGTCTGCAAGAAAGTGCATCATGGTTAATTATAGACTGCCATAACACAGAACTAATTTCTGAATAATTAAACTTCTGTATTACATTTGCAGCTGAAGCCATTTCCAAATACAAGATGGAACAAAAAATACGGGTAGCACTGACCTCTAATTGCATTAAGATTGAATTTAAGTAATTTCTTACAATGAGACGTTCTTGAGCTCCCATCAGCTGTGTGAATGACCTCTAATCTCTCTAACACAAATTAAAAAAAAAAAAAAAAAAGCTTCTTGCTCTGTACTGTAGAAAAAGCCTTCATACAGCAGCACTGCCATCTCCTGCTTGCTTGCTTCCATGCATGCAAGTACCGGGTTTGTGTTGCGAAGCAGCCACAGGGAAGGTGCAGTTTCCTGCTATTAGGTAACTGAGGCAGTAACATTTTCTAATACTCAGGGATAGCGCATTTGGAGTTCTGCAAATACGGAGAGTTTTCACAAGTGAACTTCTTTTAAGCACAGAAAAGGACTTCAGCCATTTGTCCAGGATTTTTGATTTATCACATCCCAGCCAGACAATAACTCAAAACATGTACATTTGTGTACTTGTGCTGTACCCAAGGAATACCTTATACCTGTTGAATATGCTTCCATAGAGTTGATCTGTACACAAATGGACACATTTGAACAGATCTAACATATTCCCTGTGGTCTGCACCAGTGCTGCAAGTCCAAAGCATGAATGACTCATGTGCACAGGATTAATTCAGTGCAGTTGGGGTGTATTTGATCATATGCAAGCATTTGTGTGGTCCATATGCCATAGGTCCAAGAGGTCCCAGATGTATCACATATGCTCTGAATCATTAGGACACAGGCGAGATAGAGCCGGTGTACTGCCAGAACACAGAGTTAGAATCACAGTCATATCAGGGTAGTGGTTTATTGCTTATCATAAGCTGGGAGAGGACAGCTTATGCTTCTGAGAATATTTATACACATTTACAATGCCTGGTGCAGGGTCTCTTGCAGTCAGTCATGTGCCCACTGAACTCTCTCTGCTGTGCCAAGGTGTTACAGATATGGACCCTGCAGCTCAAACCTAGTCCTGCTTAGGGATTCAGTTCTGATACTGACACCAGCTCTAACTTGCTGCATTGCTGCAGACTCAGCTTGTTGCCATTTCAAACCAGCCATGTCTGGCCCACAAATTGCGATGGGCTGGGCTCAGAAATGCCGAGGATATGACACTTTTGCTTTTACTTCTGGCTTGGGAGATAGATAAGAGACTAGGACAGAGGTTTTTACTAGATTGTTCTTGAACCTGGAAAGCTTCCCAAACCAGAACCCATCGTGAATCATACAGGATGATCCACGTGGTCTTGGTTACTTGAATTCTTTTCTTGGACAGTCATATTCAATACACAGAGAACAGAAAATTCTATCCAAAGCAAAAAATACGGAATGATGGGTAAAGAACCTAATAGTGGATATAAATGATAGTTGCCTAAAATAGATTTTCCCTTCCCACAAAGTTTCATTATTCTCATTCTTCTCTCCTTTGGAGGCATATTTATTGTTAAGAACAAATCAAGAGATATTGAAGACATTAGCAGGCACTGAAAAACAGTCGCTGTTGCTTACTAGCCCAAATCTGCAGCAGGATAAAACAGTAGAAGAAAGTCCTATAAACCATTTTGTTGGTGAGATCTCAGTTCACACTCTAATTGGCCTGTTTTGCAGGATTTAATCTGGTGGCATAAGACCCTTGAAATAAATCTCTTAGCTACGATTAGAGATGAAAGAGAGATTAGCACAGGCAGGAGAGTTGAAGTGGTTCTCTCCATCTCCGTTGGTGAGTCAGTGTGAAGACAGAGCAACTACAGAGACATCAGGAAATCAGTATCTCAGTCATCCTCAGGATGTCCAATTCACATATTGTCTCCCTTGTATTCAGCAAGTTACCAGTTTCAAGATCCTGTTCAGTCCTCTGAAGCAGGTTAGTGGTTTCTTTTACAATGTCACAAATAGCAATGTGGGTTTAGCTAAAATGGCAGATTTTAGCAAAATCAGTAGGAGGTGGTTTGTTTATGACAAAATTGCTAAATTTCTTTGAAGAATTTGTATCTAATAAGTAAATATTATAAATAAATAGCTCTGCTATGTCTTGTTCAATGTAGTTAGGGGAATTTGATAGCAAAGGAGCAGCTAGGTGACATCGTGGAAGCAAAATGGATGATGGTGGAAGCTGTGTTTAAAGTTACATAAGTTTGAATTAGACAAGGAAAGCTTGAGAACAGTATTGATATTGTGGGAGAGATTTCCACATTTATTTGGCCTATTTTGTTGAAAGAAGTATTTCTCTCTTTATAGAATAAGATCCAGTTTGCTCTCCCATAGCCGGAGAAATGTCTGTGTGAATATGATTCATAACTCTGAAGTGGCTCAGGTACAAACGTTTCTAAGAACTTTGACAGAGGTGTTAGTTCCACTGAAGTGCTGGGAGCACGTGTGGCTTTAGAGTAGCCTGCTGCCAAATATGACTTCAAGAAGAACAGACTAACACTTATAGCTCATAATTGCACTTCCGTTCTTTCAGCTGGAACAACTTTCTTCATGGTGCTCAAAAAATTATACTATGCAGCTGTGTGTGTTGCAATACATCTTACACTCATAAATGTATTCAATACTTTATTAAACAGGGAAAGAATAATGTTATTCTTTCCCTGTTTGATATTTACAAAAATCATTTTGTGTATTTACAAAAATCATTATGATGTGAAGAGAGTCTTATCTGAAATAAATTCAGTAAACTGTTAGCATAGGTGAAAATAATCTTAAGTATCCATGTAGAAGGTAGGAACAAGGAACAGAATAGGTAACTTATTCTTCTTTCCTAGACTCACTGCACTCAAGGTTTCATGAGAAGCACAGCATCTCCTAAAGATCAATCCCAAGCATATCAGTGACAGCCAGGGTCAGTCAACAAGTGGTCATTGAACTACAACAACCAGTCATTCCATCCCTTTCCTCTGGCACTAGGACTCTATGAAATCACAGAGCTTATGCTGCTGGAGGCCTGTGGCACAGATAGCACTGTTCGATAAATGTCAATATTCCATGAAATCTGATCCTACAACAACACTAAAACTTCACAAAGGAAGCTGAAAATAACTCAGGAGAATTTCTGGAGACAGGCAATCACTAGGAGAATTTCTCTTGCGGAGAAATTTTTTACTTTTTTTAACTTCAGGCACCTGAAAATTGGGGATGGAGCTATACCAGAATAGCTACATGAGATTGAATGTATCCCTGCTTATGGAACTCAGCTTCAAATTTCTTTATGGTGAGAATATGACAGTCCCAAATCTACATCTTCCAAAATCAACAATGCCTCTGGAGTAGATGAATTTAAAGTAGAGTAGAACTGTTTACAACTTTTGTCCAAATGTTAAAACAAAATATGTTTAGCAAGTAGGGTGTTTTCAGTGACACTGTAACTAAATGTGTGCTGAATAATTCAGAGGCATTGTTCAAATACGTACATGTGTTTCACAGAAACAAGCAGTGAGTGATGCATTCATATTTGCTTACCACTGATTGTGAACTGTGTATCAGCAATCGGGAGATTTCACAACAGATTCTCTCTGTTGTGAGCTCCGAGACCTGACTATCAGGGACAAATAAATCCATTAGCAGCCTTCATTTACAGCTATTTAAGGTCAAGTCACGAACTCTTTAACTGGTGAAGCTATCTTTGATTGCTCCAGGCTTATCAGGCAGGCTGTCAGCTGAATTCATAGGGAGGCTTAACTCTGTACCAGCAGAGCATGATCCCTTCTAATGAGGTCTGAACAATACTAGAGAAGAATGGTGTGTAGCAAGAGTTGTAATTTTATAAATGACTATTCTCTGGACATCGCTGTAAGGTCTCTATCATCTATATGATTATCACAATATGATCACAATCAATATTCAGCCATAATTGATAACCAGCCTTAATCATTAAAATTAGGACCCTGTTTTTAAACTCAGAAAGCTGCTGGCCTCCACACCTTTGGAGATAGACTGGTAAGGAAAAATACTGTGTATTTTGCACACTATTCTGTGTATTGTACAAAAAAACCCCACAGAGCTGAATAGCTTTGAGGGTAATTAGTTTTCTCTGTAAATGGAGAAGAAAATAAATGCAATTGGAATTAATTAGATCTCACAGGCCTTAAAATCGTAATGCATGAAGATGTTTAACCATATCCTAATGTGAATTACACAACCTATTCCTTGCCTGTACAAATAGAATTGATTCCTTCCAACGTAAACACATGAAGACACTGGGATTCCATTACCTTTTTAAACTGCGCTCTGCAACAATCTGCTTACCCGATGTTAAGCTTCACTGCAGCTGGGGACTCTTCAGCGGGTCAGTGTAACCCTACTTCTGTCCAGCTTGTCTGTCTGCAGGTGTTTTTCATGCTCTTTCAGCTGATACAAGTTTTATTCAGTAATAGCATCCACCGACTTAGAAAATTATTATGCTGCTTATACATGTCTATTTCCCGAGACTTAGAGAATTACACTTTACTGTTTATAAATGCCATTGTCTTAGTGGAATAAAATGACTGTAAAATTATATAACACAGAGGTGTATAGTATAAAATCACTCTGATTTTATATAGTATGTACACTATACAACCTGCCAAATTAGGAAAAAGACAAGCAAGTTTTCTGGAGAGGAAAGAAAAAAGAGGAGGTTGTATAAATGTATGTTTGTTTTGTTTATTCAACTTTTGAACACAAACCTGACCATAACACAGGAATCTAAGAATAATAAATACCTGTAATTGTCAAAAAACAGGCAACAGGTAGAAGGGAAAAACACTGGGAGTCTTCTGAAGGGAAAGACATCCAAAATGTGAACTGGTCTGCTATCAGAAGGTCTGCACAGAAAATTGGTCTTGACAAACATTCATAGGAATCCAGAGTCACTGTTTGTACTATTCACTTATTTTTAATTGCTCTAGTTGGTCCTTAGATTTTTTTTTTCTTTTAAGTGATTCACAATGTTATGAAATTTAAGCAGTAAATTTCATTGAGGCACTCCCTTGGCAGGACTCAGAGTGCGTGAGGCTGTACAGGAAGTTCTTTTGTAGGCTCTATAAAAACCTGGTCAAACAGACAGTAATCTCTCTCTCTCTTCTTCAGATTTCTACTGCACACCTCGGATCCATGCTCCTAATCAGCTTACGAGCTTCCCTTGACCTGTGCTTCTTTTCCTAATGCACATCTGACTATGGCTGTCCTCAAAGTCAAATTCACCAAAACCAGGAGGGACAAATTGGCTCAGATCTTATGGATCCTCAACTGGGTTTCTGTAGTGAGTGGGATCATTCTCTTCAGTCTTGGCCTCTTTCTGAAAATAGAGATCAAGAAGCGCAATGAAGTGATGGCAAAAGGGGACATTAACTCTGTCCCCAACATGCTGATCTCTGTAGGGGTCATAGCATGTATCATCAACTTTCTGGGTGGCAAAATCTGCTATGACTGCTCAGATGCAAACAAGTTCTCTCGATGGAAACTAGTAATGCTGCCATACATCGTATGTACCTTCTGTTTTACCTTCAGCATCCTGGTGGGTGCTCTCATGTGCTACACCATGAGGAACGAGCTAGAAGAGTCTCTCTATCTGGGACTGAGGGATGCCATTAAGTTCTATAAAGACACAGACATACCTGGACGATGCTTCTTAAAGAAAACAGTGGATTTGTTACAAATTGGATTCCGTTGCTGTGGAAACAACGGCTTTAGAGACTGGTTTGAAATTCAGTGGGTATCTCGTCGTTATCTGAATATGGCTTCCAAGGAGGTTCTGGAGTAAGTATTTATCAGTCATAACAAAAATTCTAGGAGAAAAAGCCTTTTAAGACTGGAAAGCCCTTTTTTCTGAACCTTTGTATCTTAATTTTAAAAATGTAGAATGACCAGGTTACTCACAAAATATGCTAAATACATGCACAATCAAAAGTTACCTTTTGCTAAGCCTTTAGGGATGCTAAGCAAAGCAAAGATGTATCTCCTTCTTCAGTGTGGTGAATTAGCTCCCCCAAAATTTTAATTTCAGTTATAGTGAGCTGATTACAGTAAGAAAAAAAAGGATTGTACTACCAGCACACTGCAGTCAATTCTAAGCACTGAAAAGACCCTTCTCCTTCAAGGTATTAGACTTTGCAATCCCAAGTTCAAATCTATGTGTTCACAAGTGAGAAACTGCCAAACACCACATACACTGCATAAAAAAGCAGAAATCCCCCCTTTCTTTTTGGTGGTGCTGCTTCACATGATGTAGCAACTGTGAAATTACAAGCTTAAAAAGAAGAGTGGTAATACTTACAGACAAGGTAAAAATTAAAAACTTTCAAAAGTAGACAATCCAGTCTTCAATAATTCTTCTAAAGCTGAAAAAGGTCTTCACTGACAAGAGAGTAGTAGCTTTGTATTCCTAGGAAAGACAAACGCAAAGAGCCTGACTGGCATTTGTCAAATGCTGTGTTTCGTTGAACTAAAAAAATCAGTGACAATAAAGCCAGAGGAAGGGAGGCCAAAGATCTTAATTTTGCAGAATTCGCAACTTGAAACTGCCATCATAGCAAAGTGTATATAGAGAGCTGCAAATATACCAGAGGGCAGGACCTAGGAGAATACAAACAAGAGGTCATCAGCATACAGAAGACACTTGTCTGTGGAAATAAAGCAATACAAGCATTCTCAAGAGAGAAGTTAGAAAGTGTCACACAGAACAGCCTAACCCAGAGCTGTTTCAAATCTCGGTTCTGCACTGAAAAGTGACATGACAACAAAGATGGCCCCCAGGAATTTAAGAGTAGTAGCTTAGTGTGAGGTCAAAAGTAAAATATACTGCCTTTTATTTCTGTGAGACAGGCAGAAACAGTAATGTTTTACCCAGGGTCTTAAGCTATGCTTTCTTCTGCAAGGTCACCTGTGCTCTGCCATTATTGTGAGAATACAACGTCAGTTAGCTTTTGCCCCATTTAGGCAGAAGGTGACAGTGAAATGTGTGTGAGGAAAGTAATTTCTGAATTTCTTTTGCTGTGGATGGATTGGTTAATTTCATCTTGATTGCCAGAATCCAAGTTGGTGCTGTATAACCAAATTATACCATGACTTCCAAAAATACGGTAGTGAAACATTTTATATGAAATCATTGGAAGCAAAGCCCAGCTGGTAATGTTCTGAAAGATGGAAAAGGAATCAAGTCTTTCTTGGTTTCAGCTTTTACTGTATGTCACTTAGTAGTTTGTAGTTCAAGAGGCAAAGCAGGTGAGATCTGACATGCTGTGAACTCACATGTAACCTTTGCAAAACTGAACTTTTCACCTTCCTGTATAACCTTCTTCCCTCCCCTCTCTTCTACAGCTCTATTGCCAACACCACAACGTGACAAGGCATGGAAACAGTCAGTGGGAATGGTAGGAACATGAGGCAGGTTACAGCAGTACAGTCCTACCATTGCTTTGGTTGGGTAAAAGTCTTCTTTGCTCAAAAGCAAATTTTTGCTCTACAATATCATAACAACTTTGAATTGCAACAGCAAATAGCAGTGAATGTCTTTTCCCACTAGCTCTTTTACTGAGGTCCTCCCTTTTAACAGTATCAAGACACTATTAAGTACCAAGATACAAATGAAATAATTTTTTAATTTGCCTAACAGAGGAAACACAGTGGCAAGAGGACATAACCAAGGTCTGGAAACTGTTACTGGTGGCAGTAGAAAGAGGATTCCTCTTTGTAACACATCGGGAAGGAAAAAAATATTTAAATTGATGCTTGGAATCAAAAGAAAAGCTTAAGATCCAGTTTAAGAGATCATATTTCAACCATCTTAGATGCTATACTATATTGGGGTTATTAAATGTATACCATACCCTGAAATATTGAGGGCATTTTGCCAGCCCAGGTAAAATCTTCCCTTTCACAATATGCCAGTCTTCTCTCCTCTGCGAGCTTTCTTTCTCCTCCCACATTGTACCCTTCTGGTTTGTGCTTCTCTGGCTCCTTTCCCTTCCACTGCCTGGTTCTGCCTATGCCCACAACCTGGCTCGCACCCTTCAGTCTACTTTCAGTGGATTATTTGGACTCTTTTGCACTGATTACATTCTGTTGCCATTGCCAGGGATATGATGGCCACAAAATGAAGAGCTAGACTTGAAAACAGAGAGGAATTCATGCCTATCCCACTCCTAAGTGGGGAAATGGTACATGAACTTCCTGGCTTACTTGGAAAGATCTTTGAGGAAGATGTTTTTGAGAGAATTTTAAATAAAACAAAACACACTACAACCCAAATAAAAAACAGGGGAAAAAAAAGAAGGGGGGGAAGAGGAGGAAAAAAAAAAAAGGAGGTCGTTTTTACAACCTATTGCTCACAGCAATAAAATGAAAGCAATTATTCTGCCATCACAGCACTGACACAAATACTGAGCTTCCTAGCAGCTTATATTTCATTTGAAGGTTACATTTAGTCCCAAATTCCAGAACAAGACTGGACCACAGTGCTTCTGCTTCTTCTGTTTAGCTGATGAGCTTCTTGTAATGATTTCCTTCCCTCTAATTTAGATCAGCTGCAGTGGAACAGAAAACATTAATAAATTAATAAGTTTTGGAAAGTATTAAAAAATCTACTATTGGCAAATGGTGAAAGCTGGATATTCAAGTGAAAATTCTCTTTCATGTATTCTGGCCCCTTACAAAGAGTAAAGGGCTTGGACTTGATAAACCAGGGCATGGTTCTCACCCGTGGGGCTGTCTCAGGAAGTCAGCCTTTTGCAGTGAGCATGAAAATAGATGCATGCTTAGCGGCTGCTTCCCCAAGGTGTGAGAGTGTCTCTCAACATCTTAGATACTCTCCAGTTTCTGGAAAATCTCTTTCTCTGAAGCAAATGGATGTCAAGGATTCATTTAACTTCCAGAAAATCTTGATTAATTTGAGACTGTTCTTGTCCCATCCTATGATTATTTTTCTTATTCCTCTTTATCTTTCCTCACTTGTTTTCCTCCTGATCTTATAGAGGAGGGAAAGGAATAATTTTTAGCAATAAATACATTTTTTAAAGTTACAGAAAGTAAAGTTACAAGAAGTAGAAACCCCCTTGTGAACTGGACTCAAAACATGTGCTGAACCAGCTCTTGCAATGGGTACAGTGATGAAAGCCCAGCAGGTGATCTCCAGTGGTTCCTGTGGCATACAAAGCTGTTCCTATATTAGCATCTTTGTCATGGAATGATTGTGTTGAAAAATCAGTCCTGAAGTAGTGAAACACAGGATTTCCCAGAATATAACTTCCATTAGAATTCCACCAAAATAAACAAGTTCAAAAATTGTCCTTAGTATTTTCAGCACAAAGATACCTAAAAAGGCAGCATCTCCATGAACACTGAACTCACATCTTGTGGCACAGAAACAAGAACCACATGAGGTACTGTGCCATACCACACTTAAATACAGCAAATCCAATATTCAGTTTTCCCGCAGTAAACAACTTTTCCAGTTGAAAGTATATCCTCATTTTCCTTTTGCTATGTTGGAGAGGCCTACATTGCAGCAGTTATTTCCTTTTCTAAAATCACAGGCACCTGTGCCTGCTGCTGCTACCAGGCTTGTAATGCTCAAACTTTGTCCCGTTGCAGCCGTCTGAAGAGCAACATTGATGGGAAGTTCTTGGTGGATGGAGTCCCCTTCAGCTGCTGCAACCCCAGCTCTCCACGGCCCTGCATCCAGTACCAGCTGACAAACAACAGCGCTCACTACAACTATGATTTCCTGACAGAGGAGCTCAATATCTGGATGAAGGGGTGCAGAGAGGCCCTGCTGGATTACTACACCGGTATCATGAGATCCATTGGCATTGCAGCACTGCTTATTTGGTTGTTTGAGGTAAGTCTCACAAAAATAGTCTCTATCAGATTAATCAGTCTTCTGTCTCTCTAGGATGGGAAACGATGGCATAACATATGAGAAGTGCCTCAGCATCCAGTATAAAGTCCACAAGCACTTCAGGAATGTTGCAGGATTTCCCTTAGTAAAGGCAACTTTCCCAAAGTCCACAGAGCAGAAGTAAACCTTGTTGAGGATGAGAACTATCAGAAACCATGTATATAATTCTGTATATTTATAGAGCTTTTTCAATAGAATACAGCACATTCCCTTCCCTGATGCATTTATGGGATCAGATACAGGATGATATCTGACACAACTGCAAGGAAATTTGGTGAGAAGGTCTGAGTTTTAAGTCAGTTCTAACAAATATATAAAATACGAATAGGTTTTTGGCTCAGTGCATTAATTTTGTTTATAGTAAAAATTGAGCATTTTATTAATATCTCAAAGCCTCCTTTTTACATTACATAGTTTCACCACATAGAGAGTACTTGCAATCATGACGTATCATCCTTTTAGAAGTAGATTGGGCTGCTGGTTATGCAATCAAAATAAGCGCATCACAGGCAAGCTACACGCCTGCAAAGCTGCAGTCTTCCTGCTGACGTCTTAAAAAGAGTTCCCTGGATGTTGTCATCTCCAAGTAAAGCACTCCCCAATGGCACAGGTTCCAATACAGTTTTCTTACCTTTTAAATTTTAGTTTTCTGACTATTGCTCAACTGTGTAAATATTAGCACTGCACTTAAAGTAGTTCACAACAGTCCTCAGGCAGTGCTAGGTGGTGTGGTGGCCTCTGAAATAACAGGCCTCTGAAAGCACGTGAAAAGCTGTGAGCCAGTTCTCTGTGCTCCCTTAAATATTGACAATGATCTTGATTCCAACAGAACTATGAAAGTGGCGCTTTTTCCTAAACTTAGACTTGAGCGTCTGCTATAGCCCATCCTTCTTAATTTTCATGCCTTGGCAGGTAGGACACATATGGCTCACATACGAGTGATTAAACCTCCTTGAAAGAAATATTGATTTAATCAAGGTCAGTGGAAAAAAATCCACTGACTACAATTTTTTTCTTTCCCAGTGACTGATGGTTCCATTAACTGATCATCCATTCTACATCAATTAGTTGTAGTCTCTGAGGCTACAAGGTTCCCAAGTAATTCTAGGTATTTATGTACTAATAACATGCAAGGGAGACTGTTACCTGAAGAATGAAGACAGAATCAATCCATCTCTCCCTGCTTTCTTTCTAAAAAAAATGTAATTAATTGGAAGAGTGGTTAGATATATTGCTAGGATAAAGAGTCTGTCTGCTTTATTCAGTTATGAGGCCTAAGTCAGAAAACTGACTTAGTGATAGGACTGAGGCTGCAATTTCAACTGTTTAACCATTAACTGTTTCTTACAGATCTCTGTACTTATTGGTGTCCGGTACCTACAAACAGCCATGAAGAATGTCCTTCTGCTAGGAGATCTGGAGGGTGAATCAGATGGTTGGTTACTAGAAAACAGTTTTGTGGAAACTGCCAAATACAACATCAACATCATTAAGAACCTTGGCAAAGCCAACCAGATCTCCACTGTCTCAAGCATGACCGACCCCAACATTGATGTTCAAAACACAGACTGTGGCAAAACCAATGTTACGACAAAATCTATCCCTGCAGCTAGGTAGGCAAATCTTTCAAGAAGTTATATCACAAGTGTAGCTTTGCTCTATTACAGTCCTACAGTCACCAGATTTTGTCTGGTGGGGGGAAAAAAAAAAGGTAGAAAAATTAGTAAAACAATTGAACAAACCACAGACTGGTGAGAGCTCCAAAAATGCTGATACGTCTTTGGATGGATGTATTTTTACTTGTGAAATCCCTGATTCTCAACACTGCACAAAACCTCAGGAATTTCCCCCACTTACTCTCCTGAACATACAGACTTTTATCATGGTCTAAATACACCAGAAAGATCATTATGCACAAGCACATATTTCAGACAGGATGGGTCTACATGTACTAACATACAGATTTAGTTGAATAGGTACCACAGAAGTTTTCATTACTGTCATTACACCTATAAAAATCCCAGGAGCAGGGAAATTCCAAAAAAATCTATTACACTGGATAAAAATAGTCTTTACCAAAAAAAAAAAAAAAAAAGACAAAAACTGAAATGAAGACTCTATTGGTCCAAGCTAGGAAAGGGGAAATTTTAATGAAAGTATACATATATTACAGCTTCCAAGAACCCACCAGGTATGTGAAATTCAGGTGAAGGCAATAAAAGTTACCATAAAGTACTTCACTTACTTTTCCCAAAATGCCTGAAGTATCTTATCATTTTCACCCCTCCAATAGTTTAGAGAAAGCCAGTTGCCCCACTTCCCTGAAAGTCAAAGGGTGATGCTGAAAGGAGTTCTCTGCCTAAGAAAACTAACTGCTAGCTTGTGCAGGGATATTTAAACTTCCAAGTAGCATATGATAGCACAAGTTTAAAACCAAGTAGATACTTCCTATAAAACAAATACTGATGATGATCCTAGATGCCTGAAAGCTCCTCGTTTCAAAAGTACTTACCACACGGATCCAGGGGTGTGAACGTGAGGGTTTATTTGAAATCAGAGAAAGCAGACAGACTGACAGCTCTCCCATCACGCCCCTAGTACAACACTCAGGAGCTTTGTTGATGGAGGGAGTGAAAGCCTTCAGTGCCCAAAACACCTGTAGTTACAGGGTGCCCTATGACTGTAATTGATCATTAACAGTAAGCAGGAAAAAAGTACCAATACAAAACAGAGGTGAAAGACCAAATAAAATATTTTACCTGTTACTGCTGAGTGCATTCTTTGCGGATTATCAAGTAAAAGGAATTCTATCACTGAAATATTTGAAATAGAACCATTCCTGCTTTTGAAACTGTGCAGAGTAACAGTAAAAATTTCTTTATCTAAATATTGTTGTATTCCATAACACTAGAAAAAGCAAAAAATATACTATAAGGATATATCATAAGTAAATTCTGCAGTGCAATAATCTGTAGTGTAATCCAAGCAGGCTATGTGCATGACCATAATTTCAACTGGAATTCCTTCACTGCCTAACACGTTAGGGCTACACTTAAGTATGTTAAAACCCTTTCAAAGAACTAGATTTGTAAGCTGAAACTTCCCTCTACAAGAACTGTTAACTCTTCCCTTTGCACTCCACTTACCTGCATGCCTACTTTTTGTCTTCATTGCAATCACTTTGGCCAGAGGGGGATTAAAACTTAACCGTGCGTAATACCTTCAGCCATTTCTGAGAGCCAGAAGTACTTACCAGCAGCTCTGTAATTAGCCGATAGTGATACAGACTGATTAGTGATACAGACAGGAAAAGAATGAATACAGAAAGTTGTAGTTCCTTGAGAGAGCAAGGAGAAAGACAGTCATGTATTGCAAACTAATCAGATTTTGCAGCAGTATGTGTTTTTTCTTTAAATGCAGTGTATTTTTTTCAGGTGAGTATGCAAAGTGTCACATGTGTCAGTCAACAGCAGTCACCTCCTCAACCCAATTTTATCTACTTTTGGTGAAACAGTCCTAGATCTCAATAACTAAAGCTTGCAGAATTAGAGTAACTGTGAGCTTACTCTTTTGACAGCTTTCTAGTTAATAGATTTATCAAGAATCTGCTCTGAAAAAACAGATTTGGAAGGAAGAATGAACTGATCATACAGCCTCAGCATCTCTGTCAAGACACAGAAATGTCATCCAGCAGTTGCTGTAACACATTACGAGGAAGAGCAGAAGTATCCAGCTGTATCCAGCTACCCAATTTTTTCTTGCCCCCACATAGCTCATTAATTTGCATATGAAGAAAACACATTTTTACCATAAAAGACTAATTAGCATTTAGCACATTAACCTTTGTCTCTCAGCCAATTGCCCCAAACTGCAACATCGGAATGTGATTGGTTTTGAAATTAACTTAGTTTCAGCATATATCTCACAGGGAACAGTCGTTGTCTGACCTATTATCAGTAATTACTTAGCCATTAGATTGTTCATTTCTATCCTGTCGAGGCACTCAAGAGTCTCCACCAATACAGATGCATTACAAAAAGATGACAGCTTGTTTCGCAGTATCAGGATAAAATTTACTTTTGTTAATAAATGCTTTCTTCTTTGCTTTGTATTTATTTATTTTCTCATAACATGGAAACGCTACACCCTATATATCCAGCTTCCTTTACAGTACCTGTCACAATAGTTTCGGTTTCCTGCAGTATTTAACACCAGAGGCACTGAATCAAGGAAACAAACTCAGGTAGCAGCACAGACTCCATCTTTAATTCTCTGTAATTTATAAAGACAGAGACGGAATTAGTGAGCCAAGCCTTTAAGCCAGGGCATCTGCTCAGATACAGAAATAACCACGATTTGGAGGACACTTACCCTATTGTTATTAATGCCTAATCCAGTCAGAATTTACAACAATACAGCAAATTCCAGAGTAAGAAACTCACCTATGCATAAAAATATCTTCTTTATCAAGTTCTTAATTTAAAAAATAAAATAAGCACTGTAATGTTGAGTTTCTGGTGAAAGCACTATGAGAGTTTCTTTGGAAATTGCACATACAGAGCTCTCCTTTAAAGATTTCTGAGTTGCCACTGAAAACACTTGCTTTATGTTGATCACAGAGAAAAAACAGTAAGAAATATAAACATGCAGCACATTTAGGATTTTGTTAAAATTAACATAGCTCAAGCAGGAACTCTGGTACCCTGGAATAAGCATCTCAATACTTGTACCCAAAGAGGCCAACATCACATTCCAAGCACAATTAAGGAGGAGATGTAAGGTTCTACAGTCTGCTGAAAAAGACTAACCACACATCTCCACAAACATAACAAGGACTTCAAATGATCATGAAATCCACAGCCCCTACTTTGTGCTTCACAACATTTCACTGCAGCTCATTCACTCAAGCATGAAGCCTGGAAATCTCCTAAAATTAAGTCTGATGGACCGTAAGTTGACAACCTGTACTTATACAGCACAAAATATACTCCTTTTTTCAACACTGATCTCATGAACAATAGTCACACAGAAATAAGAAAAGTCAGGTCCTGTTTTAATGCCTCAGGTTTAACTCTGTACCTGATCTCTTACTCACCATTACACAAAATCACGCATATCACCTCTTGGATTTTCAGCTTGCTCTCCTTTGACACAAATTTCCTTTACATAACTTCACTTCCATGTATGCTTTAGACTGTACTGAATGTAAGTTCAGAGGAATGTAGCTAGGATTAGAAATAACTAGATTTGAGACACATATAAGAAAGTGGATTTCATTATTAGCCTTTTTTTTTCTGTATCAACCTTCAAATTTAGCCTACCTGCAAAATACTGATAAAAACAAAGAGATTGTGCCACAGAAATAAAACAACTTCTATTTTTGATAAAGTATCTTTGAACACCTTGTCAAGTAATAGGTTAGAAGCATCTAAGTAACAACTTAGATGTTGTATTATAAATCTGACTAGTTTACATTGGAGATTCCTCAAGGTTGTTGTCTAGAAAATAAAGTGGATTTCAACCATAATGCAAAACATATAATGGCCAAAATACTCCTCTATATAACTTCGTACATTGAGATTTTTACTATGCAAGAAATAGTGCTGTGGCTTTTTTTCTTTTTTTCCCCTTAATTAACAGGATTCTTAGTCTAATTTTCTTCAGAATATTTTTGCTAGTAGACTTCCACCTATCTACCTCTACCTTTTACTTTTTCGGGAATTGGTTCTTAAAAACCATTTACTAAGAATAAACATTAAGAGCAACACTATTAACACCCAAATGGTGCCCAAAGCTACAACGAAGCAGCGGGGGCATGATGCACACCCGTAACATAAAAACGCGCAAGAAGTACAGCCAATTCCACGGAAAAGATGTCCTGACTGTTTGCTTAGCTGTATAATAGAACACTTTTTCTTAAGTAAGTATCACACAGCACTTTAGACCAACACCACAAAGTTTCCCTTTCTAGAGGTTAAGTATCAGTCTAACAGCACAGACAGTTCTTTGAGAAGATACAAAACCAGAATCACTCAACTAGATCAATTTTAGGGTATGTAAAGATTAAATTCCGTACTTAAGATTTCTTTTAGAAATTCAGGCAGACATTGCAGGAATTTGCTTCTGTAAAATACTAGGATAAGTTTCATGTGGAGTGTATCTTTACACAAGAAAAAGCATGCTACCATTCCTTACAGTATAATGATGATACAGCCTACAGGGATAACTGGTAGTTTACCAACCATTCACCAGCTCTTCTCCTTTCCCATACCAACAGACACCACTATAGCGCTCTTGTAAAATGAACTGTGAGGTGTCAAAGTGCCTTCAAACAAAAACTGAATAATCTACGAGAAGTTACTTTATTTCCTTTTTTTTTTTAAATATACATATACAAGATATTTTATTTCAAAAGCACAAGAACATTATACAAGTTTCAAATTTACATTTTTGCAATTTAAGATACCGGTATGTGCATTATCAAATAACTTCTGTCAGCTTGGATGGAACAGAAATAAGTGGCATAAGCATCTTGCGGTCACTAAATACAGATTATACTCACAGTGAACAAAACTGCATAGTAATTTATGAAATGAAAGATGACCACGCTAGTCAGTGAATGATATGGGAGCCCATTTGCTAAATTAGTATGTGCAAACGTACAGAAAGATGCAACTTTCCTCTCCCACTTCTTCAGCTACAAAGAGATTTCCAGAGCTTTAAATGAGCTCACCTGCTCTTACCAGCTCCTGTCCTTATATACTACAGTTCAGACAGAAAACAAAATGAAGTGATCTCACTGCATACTGGATAATGGAAATTTTGTATCAGTGAAGTGCAAGATAAATGAAAGTTCTTCATAACTGAACAGGTAAATATCAAAGGGAAACAGTAAGAGAATACAGGTTTGGTATCAATTTGCCAGTCTTAATTCAATATTCTTGTTGGTAAGCAGTGTTTTGATGACATAAAAATCACCAGTGCATGCAAGTTTTCATGACAACTGTTCTAAATTCAGTATGTGTTTCAAACATGTTTTAGAGAAGACTAACAGAATTAATGTTTGTCTTCAAAGAGTTAAATATTCAGGTTTAAAATCTGACAGAATCAAAATAAGGAGAATGGTCTTAATTGCAAGAAACAGAATACCTGGAAAATATACCAAAGCCAACTTTTTATATCACCAGGGAAGGATTACAGCAGAAGTTTTTAAAAAGTATTTGAAACCAGAACAGTATTTGAGATCATTGGTATTCCATCTTTAGTTATGGTGCTGTTCAGTGCACTCATACATACATACTCAAAAAAAATTTTAAAAACCCCAGAAGAATGGTATTTAAATCTAAATAATTAATTGTGATTCTACTATCTCTCATATAATTGTGGCAAAACAAAATAAAAAAAAATACATCATACAAAAACACACTCAGACATTAATTTTAAAATCTCCCCTTGAAAGCCTTATTAAAATGGCATAAAAGAATACAAACAGCAAAGGAGCAGGGAAATTGAGGGTAGTGACAACTTCAAACGTTCACATGGAAATGGAAATTTCCTGGGAAAGAGTTTTTACTCATCACATTACAAATTCTCTCATGTATATTATGGCTGAAATTCAGAAAACAGAACAACAAACATTTAGAACTGAAGCACAATCACATATCATTGAGAGAGAGTTCAATCACAATGTGCTTTGACTGCTGAAGGGCAAAGAGACAGACTTAGCCACCTTTTTTCCCTTTTCTGCTCTACCTGGTGTTGCACCACTGAACATGCCTCCCAAAACAAACCACTTAATTCACGCAGACTCCAAAGCATGCTCCAAACAACAGTGATAGAGGATGATGAGTGGAAAATCCCCCAAATATGGGCAAACTTATTTCTGATTCTAAAACTTGCTGCTTTTGGGCCTTGATTTTAATCCAGTGATACCTTTGAAGGCTGCTTACTTTACTGAAGTCTCTGGCTCTCGTACAGCTTGCAGAGCTACACTACAACTACCTACCTGCAGTATTTTCACTTTTGATTCTTGGGGAAAATCTCAGAACACAAACTGTAAAGGAAGTAAAACTAACCACAACCTAGCCAAATGGTGAAGCCCTAGACCTCTCAGGATACACATTAATGGAGGATAAAGTCATTAGATAAAGTGCAGCTCTGGCAACACAAAAAGCACAGACTTAGTTTTTTGATGCAACAAGCAGGATGGTAATTCTCCCCATGCACTTTCTATCCCACACTTCTCATTTAAAGAATTCACTAATGAAAACTCTTCATTAAATCCCAAGGTAAAGCTGAATGCAAGCTTTTTCTGTAGAACATATTCTTTATTGTACCTGTTTCTGCAGATGACTGAAGACGTGGCACCACTTCCACTCCAATATTATCTTGACCTATGTAAAGCTTCACTAAGCTTGGGAAAAGAATCCAGGAAGAAAGTAAAGGAGGCTTTTCCTTGGCAACACCATTTAGATACATTCTCAAGGCATGGAGGAGACAAATGTGGTGTGTGCTCTGAAGCACAGCATTTGGGAACTGTCCTCATGAAAACATGTGAAACAATTCACACTTCTGAAAAAAATGGAAGTATTTCTGGACCTGAATGTTCAGAAATAATTACAGAATGTGGTTTTCTTTTTTTTTTTTTTTAAAGAAAAAAAGAGGAAAATATATGATATGAGTTTCTGTTTCAATGTATCAGTGATACACCCAACCTAGAGAATCCATCAATTAATTGTCTGAACTACAGAAACCACTTGAGTAGATTTTTTACTGCCACCCTCCTTTCCTTTTCCAAAGCACTGCCAAAGGTAAGAGTTTTCAGTAAAATCAAGAGACTCAGAGCAGCTGCCAGTTGAATCCAAAGAAGATCTGATTCGTTTCTTGGCTCCTGGCAATCTCCTCTATGATGCAGTGCTGCTGCCACAGCAGATGGAGCTTCCGGTAACGCTCCCAGCATAAGTGCAGGGGATTGCCTCTTCTTCAGAGAAGAAAAGAAAATTACCAGTTAGCATTATCAGAATAGCAACTGATAAACTGTCCAATTAATAGTCTAACATTAACACTAGACTAATTAAATACTTGTAGGAGCACCAATTCCAACAAGTCTATTGGAAATGTAAAAAAATTTCTACTTTTGACAAGCAATGACTACCATTTCTATGATACCATTTCTATGATGACATTTCAGTAATGGCAGTTGTCACGTGTTTCTGATAAAATGTATATAAAGCATTCTTGAGAAAAGTAAGAAGTTTAACAGTGCCAAAAAAGTGTATTTTCTCATTGTAAGCTACCCATTCCTGACTGGAAACTGCCATCAGTTCCCCAGGCCAAAACAGGCATTACATACAGGCCTATACACACTAGCCAGAAGAACGAGTTGTCCAATGAGTATAAGAAAGAAAAAGATACAAAAACGGAAATGTAGGAAGTCAATCATTCACTTACTTTAGACCTGGATCTGTTTCCCCATATTCATCCAAGTAGGGTGCAGGGTATAAGCAGCCCCTGGTTTTACCTTCAATGAGGACGACTTTGCACTCTCTGATTCTTAAAGAAAAGAATAGCTGCATTTAAAATACAACTCCAAGCAGGCTCTTCCCTTTCTGGTGAGCTATAATTTATGCCAAAGTAATGTTTCTTTATCTCAGACAAAAAGAATCAAATGCTTTGACAACATTATGAATTCTGTCCTTCTAATATTTCCCTTTATTCTTTAACACATGAAATTCTGGCTACTTACTTGAGAAACATGCAGACTCCAGCTCCACATTGAAGAGCATGAGAAGTACAGGCTCCCAACTCCTCCCCATTCACCAGTTCCTGACAGCAAGTATTCTGGGAACACAACATTGCCCCACAGAATAAACACAATACTGGGTGTTTTTGTTCATCATCAGAAGACCGTGGGCATCTAAAAGAAGTGTAACCAGCATGTCACAGTAGGAATTAAAACTTTAAAAGAAATGTTAACTAAAGTTAATGTTCCTTAAAAAACCCCCAAAAAGACCTATCCAACCAACTAAAAACCCCAAATCACAATCAAACAAAAACCTAAGACATATTATGTCATAATCATTTCACTTATCTGCCTTATGTTGTGTTTTCACACTGCTTGAAATATTTTATCTGCAAGATATCTGCTTTGAGTAGGAGGTTGAACTAGATGATCAGCAGAAGTCCCTTCTGACCTGAATTATCCTGTGATTCACTCTTCTTGGCGTAAAACAGTGCCATCATCTGGGCTTGTTGTGTCCAGTGCAAAAATAATTTTAAGGCTTATGGCCAAACCAAATGCACATTGCACTGGAGAAAAATGACCAGCAGATTAAGCTATAAAAATTGTACATACTGTCTTACGAAACACACGTGACTTCATTTAGCAAGCTGTTGTGTTTCACATTTAATATGAACACGTGCTAGTATTGGCCAGTATAACCATAACAATGCCTTCACTTCTACAAAATAATTTGTTTGGTATTAACACCAGTTACAGTAACTGCAAGAATATAAAATTCACTAGAAGTGACAAAACACCTAAGAAGACAACTAAATATGCCACATTTTACCTAAACTGAGAGGCTTGGTTCAGAAGGCAACTATAGTCTTCAGGAAGCTCTATTAAATGATTTCTTTTCCTAGGATACCTAGGTAAGAGGAAAAGAACTATTATGAGAATAATAAAGATCAAAGCAATTAACAGAATAAGTAACTAAAAATCCCTGCTAAGCTTTTGGTCATTTCTGCAGAAGTCTACAATTCTAGAGCAATTCTTCAGTCCTACAATCCCAAGCGAGACGCCCCACATGGGAGCTTCAACATTTCTATATTCCAGCAAAGGTGTTGAACTTAAACTTCATATATAACCTACATGGATGAAGACATTTTATATTTTGGTTAGCTTTCGTTCTTTCCTAGAGCAGGACAAATTACTTGTCTAAGAATGTTGTACAATCTCAATGAAGAGTCACTGCATGAGGAATAATAAACAAGACATTTAAAGACAAATGTACTTCTAGTAGTAGAGCAGAAGGAATAAAACATGAAATCTCTAACTTGCTCACAACGAGCACTTCATTC
Organism: Falcunculus frontatus; assembly: GCA_013398115.1. NCBI lineage: Eukaryota > Metazoa > Chordata > Aves > Passeriformes > Falcunculus > Falcunculus frontatus. Next base: position 1,606,944 of record VZRV01010981.1, on the reverse strand, counting down.
TCTCAAGTGTTTTAAGTCAAAACCAGAAGAAAACAACAACAATAAGCTTACCTTACTGCAATGCTTTTCCCTTTCAAACAACTTAACACCACTGGGTCAGCACACCACCTATTTCAAACAAACATTTGCAGATGACAGCATTTAATAAAAATACGCATTTAGGTTCATTAAACTAAACTTGTAAGTGATAAGCAAACATGAAACACTGATAAAAACATTGACAGTTCTACCTAACACTTTGCAAAGAAAAACAGGGGTGTTTTTTTATACTTTTCTTCAAGAGAACATTTTAAGTTCGCATACAAGAGGAAAAACCTATGTGGAAAAATGCTTAAAATTATCATCAGACACATGAAAACACAAGATTACCATAGTTCAAAAATGCAAGTAGTCTCCAGATATATTCAAAGTGGGGTAGAATACACAGCACCTTTTGGAATACATGTGCTAAATGACACAGCATAAATAAACATTGTACATTGTAATAGGAAAACATTTGCTGTTTTTATTAAATAATCATCACCTAGTGGTTGGTTTACAATGGTTTATTGCATGATGTGTGCTTTCTTAGAATGGCCAAATGTGTCTATCAAAACAATGGCAGGTACTGGCCAGTTACTGAACAGAGAAACTGTTATGTTCAAGATGTCTTTTAAGTTATTTCTACAAATAGCAGAAGGGAGAAAGAACCGCAGCAGATGGTCAATGTAGTATGCTTCATTTAACACATTTCTCAACAATCATCAAATTTAGTCTTCTGAAATAAGATTCTGTGAAAAAACATATGGGAACCTGCATGATGATTTGGCAACTGTTACTATTACATTAAATATGCAGCCTCCTACTTGAAACCCCTTTTTCTGACTGGGAGCACTGTAACTATTTGTTAATACTGCTTCTAGTGATCTTTCTCAGTGTTCACAAGCACCATCTTCTGTGTTCTCCTAGAAGCACTATTATGTCTTTGAGCAAATATGTAGAAACAAGACAAACGTATTTAATAATTTACTTGGAAAAATTAATTTAGAAGTAATAATATATACTACAAATGGAATTGATCATAATAAAACTGTATGTAGAGAACTGTTTAAGTCAGCTATATGGACTGTAAGTTGGAAATCAACAGTTCAAAATGTCCCTAAATTGAAGAAATCTAGACAACAAAGGTTAAAACAACTAGAGGTTAAAAAATGCAAACAAACAATAAGGCAGTAAAAGTTAATGTGAGTCAGAGAATTCTGCCAAGAACCAGGAATAATCGTTAATGCAACCAGGTGCTCAAAAGACCACATTAAATACACAGAGACATTCTCCAACACAATATAGCTGGATTATTCTTAATTGGGGTGGGGGATGATGTGTCTGTTTATTTAATTTGAGGTTTTGAATGCAGAATACAACCAATTCTTTCTTTACTGCTAAAAAAAGGATGCGTTTTTTACTGCTACTTTCACAAACTGAAAGAGGGGAAATTTAGGTTAGAAATTAGGAGGAAATTCTTTCCTTTGAGGATGGTAAGATACTGGAACAGGTTGCCCAGAGAAGGTGTGGATGCCCCAAGCCTGGCAGTGTTCAAGGGCAGGTTGAATAAGGCTTGGAGCAACCTGGTTTAGTGGAAGGTGTCCCTGCCCACGGCAGCAGGGTTGGAACCAGATGACCTTTAAGGTCCCTTCCAACCCTCTAACATTTTATGACTCCATGACTGCAGATGGCAATGCACATAATGCTCAAACTGTACCTTTTAACCATGAAGCCACTTTGCACATCCACCAGTCTATTTCACAAATGCTGAGAAGAAATAATACAAAGCTACCTGATTTTCTACCATCTCATTTTATAGCTCATGTAATCAGCACTTCTGCTGTAGACAGATTAAAAATAGGCAAACGAACACTAAGTGGCATATCAAGCAAGTAAAGGTTTAAAATAACTTCTGCCTGTACAGTTTAATATAAAAATAACTTATGCCTGTAGGTCTGCAAGCACTAGTCCCTTAAACTATATTTAATATTGGAATTACCACAAAATAGAGAATGCTTTATATTTTTGAAGTGCTTCAAGAGATTCAGTGTACCTGTGCAAAATGTTAAAACTTTAGTATGAATTTGAGCTCAATCATTTATTATCAAATTTGATCTAGAATTCCCACAGGACCACCACAACAGAAAAACATGGCCTGTCCAGTCCCAGTTAGTACCTTTGAAGCAGTGGATTTACTGTGTCCCAATACTCATGGAAGAGCAGGAACAAATTTGTAGGTAGAGAGAGGTAACTACAAAGTGCCTTGAATTGCCCTTCTTCAGAAACTGCAAAAGAAAACAAAAACAACTGTTCAAGTGTTTCAGCACTGCTGAATAATTCACTCAAAACTAGCAATCTCCTGATCCCTTTTCCATTGAATAGTCTGTATCCTACATCTTCAGCATAGCTCCTGCATAGTACAATTGGATATTATTCCACCAATTTAATCAGAGCTATAGCAATTTGGATTAGCTGAGGATCTATTTAAACAAATTTGACATATATTAAGTATTTTTTAATGCATAAGTTACTGTAATAACAGAACTCATTGCTTAAATTACTGCATAATATGTAACACAGTGCAGTAGGTTTCCGTACTTGCATTTTAGTTTTTTACTATCTTTATGATAGTCTTCAATGCTTTTAAATTTTGCTGTAATGGAGTCAGTGCTAACAGATTACATAAAGTTGGGCTAATTTAATAGTTTGCTGGGTGGTCATTTATTGTCTCTGCTACAGAAAATTATGTTGTTGGTTCACCAGTAAGACTCCTCCCTACAGCATCAAAGGTCCAGACTCCTGGTAAAGATAACAGCATATCCCAAAGTGCAGAAATTTTGACTTGTATATTCTAATAAAATTCAAACTTAGTTCCCAGTTTATATACATCAATTTTATATTTTTGTTGTTATACATTATACATGTTATATTTTGTCTCAGTTCACAGAAATTCAATTCACAGAAATTATGGTCCTTCTTTCCAAATAGCTGATGATTCTGTGTTTCACTGCATTTTGACAAATGTCAAAATACTTATTTTTGGGGTTAGTATCTGTAATGCATTAGGATCCTTCAAGGAAGAGGCCTAAGTTTTATAATGTGCTTTGTATCTATTTGGCTTTGTTTTGCTCAATCCCTGTGTCTTTAGCATTTACCAACATTAGCACTACACAAAAAGATTGGTTTTTTAAAATATACTCCTGGCAATTTCTCAGGTGATGTAATCTAAATTCCTGAAATTACCCTTAAACCACAGAATCTTTATCAAAAAGTACTTACTATCAAGAAATCATCGATAATTCACATATTTGCATATACTCAGAACTACTCAAAAGTAATGCTCTTCTATGCAAAGAAAGCCAAGACAACTCAGCTTCTCATGCCTGTCCCTTCCTTTACAAATTACTAAATCCTTTACTTTCCAAGTCTTATTTTAATGTATTGACTATTGTTAAGTTACTGTGAACATTTAAAAATTCTTTCAAGATGAAAAAGGTCATACATCTGTTTTCTCATAATTACCTTGTAGTAGTTCCTCAGGTGGAGAAACTCCCAGCAAATAATGAAAAAATAAAGCAGCACAACGAAGGTAAGGCATGATGCCTTTTTTAACACAATCCCACACAAGCCAGCCTGGAATATCCTGACTAAAGCAACTGTAAAACACAAATGAGAAATAGCTGCAGTAGTTCACAGTGCAGATCCTTCTAGCACTTCCTCATTTTGGCTAGCATTGGTAGAATGGTAGCTGTGTAGAAGCAACACTCATGTACCCCAAAATCTGTGAAACACAACCACCAGCACTTAACTTCCAGCTTCCCTTTTTCCTAAGGAATGAATACTGAGTTTATGTACCACACCTGTATTAAATATTCAAATTAGGTCAACTTATATTTTTCTCAGAATTATAAAAAATAAATAGCCAATACACAGCTCTAGGTTATTCAAAATAATCTGATATAAACAGTGCAAAACATCACACAGAACAATTGATTCTTACACTGGTTGTGTTTTATTACTAAAAGCCAGTAAATTTTTGAAATGGTAAAAATTTTTCATTCAAAAAATTGGGTGGTGTTTTGAATGCAATTAATGAAAGAGAAAAAAAAACCCACTTAAACCAGCATAAGTACTCTTCAGAAACAATAAAATGAATAGAATAAAAAAATTACTAATTCATACTTCATTATGGAAGTCACAACACTAACACTCAACACAAGAGATCTAAACCAAAATAATCAAAGCAAAGAAAAAATAAATACTGTAGTTGGACGTATTTCTCTCCAGAATGGATACAGGTATTTTTTTCATCCTCAGACTAATGATTTACTCTACCGTCCACAAAAAGTAACCACTTTAACTAAAAGCATTCCTTTCACCAGTTTCAGTGTTCAAGAGCATAGGAAGAAAGCACCAGGCACTGTGCTAACTCCTGATACAAAACGGGTAATTTTTTTCCTGTCTTCTGTGTTGCGCTGATCAATCCTGTGGATTGCCATCTTTCCAGGAAAATGTAATGCTACAACTGAACTGCTACTTACCCACTGGTGTACTGGCAAACCTCTCTACAGAAAGACTGTGCAGACTGTGCCTCCTCACTGTTGTCAGATGAGTGAGCAGCAGGAGATTCTGCACACAAAAAGATGAATCCACTGTAAATGCACTCCATCTTGACAAACTCCTCTTTCACAAATACTAAAACCTTTTATTAATTATTCAATTGCATTACAGAACTATTTCCACTTTAATTTGCTTAATTCTTTCTGTTTTCTGCCTTAAAAATATTCTCCTAAGACTGAATGCTGTAACGAAGAATCAGGATTACTCCCTCTTTGCTTATCCTCATGTAAACAACTGCTTCCTTCCCTTGAACTTTTGAAGTTATCCTACATAGCTTAGGCTACAGAAATTTTAAAAAATGTTTAAGTTTTTTTTTTAATTCCTATCACACTGAAGAAAAAGAAAACTAGTTACTAGCAAGCCTGTAGGCTACTGGTAATTTTTAACAACGTTATGAAAAGAAGAGAAAAGTGAAATTCTCTCTTATCAGTTTACAGGATTCTGTATTTCAGTTCTGGGTATTTACTAAGTTGAAGGGTAAAGAAAATTTTATTTTTCAAACACATACTGATTGTCACTGTACGACTCAGTGACACTGCTTGGCAGAATTTTGATTCTCCTACAAGGAGTGAAAAAGGGAAAGTTACCCCTCTGAAATGACTGACTGGAGCAAGTACTGGTATATCAATAACTACTTTGTTTTCTTAACCTAAGTACACAGAAGGGATATAATAAAATGCTCTGAACTTGATGCAGCACTATTAAAGTTTTACCAGAAACCAGTTATTACTTCCTAGCCCTAAGTGTCACTTATTGTGAGGAAGTTTATACCTGGAAGACACTAACGGTGTCAATCCATTATTTTTAAGAAACTGCGCAAAACCACCAAAAAATTGCAACACAAATACACATCTACCTGTTGCTGACGATATGACAATTTGCACTATGTGTGCCAGTGTCGTCAGATGGAAGAGGTAGAGGTGGTTATAGGCTGAACTAACTGATGAAGGTTGCAAGTCTACAGCATCTTCCCAGTATAAAGATGGAAAGGATAACACAGCTCCCACCTACAGTGAAAAGGAATAGGCAAATATTCAAGTGACAAAAATTTGGTAATAGATACAAAAGTAGCAATTATATTCTCACTATACATTTACATTTTATTTCTGTAGTCTGTTAATCTACCTTGCTGGTTTTAATTCAAAGTGTAGCAAAAACCCACTGGAAAATATTAACCATTTGTGCAGCATGGCCTGCAGGAAACTCAGACAGAGTTGCATGGTAATTGGCAGTTTAGAGAGATACCAGGACAGGTTGTTCAGATCCTAAAAAACTTAATTTCTGTTCTTTGACATAAGAAGCACACTGAAAAAGATGGGAAGTGCGACCAAGCATTAGACAGAAAAGCAGCCAGGGCAAAACAGATTTTATTTGGTGAGTTTGGTTTTGTTGATTGTTTTATGCTTGCTTGGGTTTTCTTTAACAGCAGAAAAAACTGTAATACAGATTTGTATTAATAACAGAAAGAAGAGGCTAAGAAAAATACAGAAGGTAATGAGAGTCAAGGAATCAGGATGTATGAGATACTGATTGAGACAAAGGGAAAGTGAGGAAAAGAAATTGAGTGCATTTCTTAAGTTTATTTGTTTATGCTTAATGACAATGGAAGTAGTAAAAAGATTGAGATTGCAAGCATGAAATTTAATAAGAACAAGACAGCAAAGACTTGTTGAAAGTTAGCAGAACTAAAAGTAAACATATATAGCAGTCATATGTAATCATTTGATTGTTGCTCTTGTATAATCATTTGACTCATGCAAGTGAACAGATAGTGCAGGACTATTTACAGAGTACAGTACACAAAAATTTATGCTCAAAAACGTATTAATATGAAGAATAAAATGAACCTGCTTACCAAAATGTGGAACATATCTACTTCTAAGAGTGATGGAGTGTCCTCCCCTTTAAAGTTCGGCAGGAGAACTACAAAATAAAGATATCAGTTATACATTTAACACATATTTTCTTCTTTTGGATTGAACTGTAGTATCAGAATCTGATTTTAGAGCCTCTATAATTTCTGTGTTTTCATCAAAACAAAGGTCCAGATCTCTAAACTAAGGATCTATTTAATTAACTGCTTACCACTGATTTAATTGATTGTGCATGTTTAGCTATTTCCACATGCCCAAACAGCTGACAATTTTAGTTAATATATCTTCAAAATTCTGAGACATAAATCTTTATTTCTCCGGCTCCAATAAATCACAAACAGTGTTAAGGGTGATGGTCCTTAGGCACCTCAATACTACATGCCTCACAACCCCACCAATACAAAAGCCTAAGAACTACACCAAAGAGTCTTATCAAGTAGAAAGCAAATCAGAGAGTGGGATTCACAAAGGCCACCACACTAACCTAATCAATAATAAACATGGGGGAAGTTACATGCCTCAAACTAGCTCTCCCTGAGACCAAAATATCTTAAGTTAGGCTTCAAGCAGCCTTTTGAAAGTACTGCAAATCACAGAATTATAGAATGGTTTGCATTCTATAATTGGAAGGGAGCTTAAAGATCATCCAGCTCCAATCCCCCTGCCATGGGCAGGGATGACACTCACTACATCAGGTTGCTCAGAGCTCCATCACATCAGGCCTTTAACACTTCCAGGGATGCGTCATCCACAGCTTCTCTGAGCAGCCTGTTTCAGTGCCTCACCACCCTCACAGTAAAGAATTTCTGTCTAATACCTAATCTAAATCTTGTCTATTTCAGTTTAAAACCATTCCCCTTTGTCCTGTCCCTATCTGCCTCTATAAAAAGTCCCTCTCCCTCCTTTTTATAAGCCCTCTTAAGATACTGGAAGGTTGCAATGAAGCCTCCCCAAAGCCTTCTCTTCTCCATGCTGAGAAGATGAGGTCTCACAATGAAGAAAGAGAAATACCTATTTTGTGGCTTTATTCACCTGTTTAGAAGAGAATCTGAGTAATTTTGAACATTGCCAGAAACAGTTGGTACCCATCTGTTCCAGACTTGAGTGCCTGTAAGTCTGGGTAATCTGGGGTGAGTTCAGTCAACACCCCACGATTTCAGGCACCTGAAGCAAGCACTGTTGACAAGTACTCCAACCCTTGCTTCTATGCTGTATTAACCTGTGTGCCATGCTGGAATAGAAACTTCTGCAACACAAAAGGTAGTAAATAAAAGAAATACAGTACCTCCTAGAATACGAATCAGATGCTTCTGAATCAGGACCTGGGGGGATGTTGTTCTCTGAGCAGCTGCAAACTGCACTAATGCTTTAAGGCCACTGTGCTAGAGCGCAAGAGAAAACGGTTGAACAGGAAAAAAGGCTAAATATAACAGTGATATAGAACTGTGAAAACATACCTACTTCTACAAATACAAAACACACTTCGAAATTAATTTAATACGAACATCCATATATAAGCAGACATATTACTCTTTCAAAGTGCTCTTTATACTATGGTTCCAAACACTGAGATTTATCCCTTGACAGAGAATGACCTTGATGTTAGTAGTTTCAACAGGTTTATAGATGCGTGTATATTATAAATAAACTTTTTTGTTTGAAATGTATTTCATATCTTACTCATCCATACCTGTCTATTTTGTAGAGATCCAAATAAAGGCTTGCCCTCTGTTTCCAAGAGGTTTTCTTAAAATTAAACACAGAAGAAATTAAGTTGCTTTGTTCTACACAACCTAATATTAATTTATTCTTAGTATATACACTCCTTTTTAAAGCTCAACTTCATTCTTATAAAGAGAATTCCCTTGAAAAAAAAAATTGTCTTAAATGGCACTGAACATTTCCCAGATAAATTATTGTGGTAAGCTTTTTAAAAATCTTCAGCTTTTTAAAAATCTTGCTAACTAACCTAAAGATTTAAAGGAACACTGTTTCACATGAATGATGATAACACATTAATTCTATGAACTCAGATTTATTTTCAGTTACACTTATGCAATGCTCAAAACCATCAAATTACATTTACAGAGATGCTATACAGCCATCTTACCCTCATATTTATCATAGAATCACAGAATGTTAAGGGGTTGAAATGGACCCTAAAGATCATCTAATTCCCACCCCCCTGCCATGGGCAGGAACACCCCCCACTAGACCAGGTTGCCCAAGGCCTCATCCAATCTGGCCTTGAACACTGTGAGGGCTGGGGCAGCCACTACTTCCCTTGGCAACCTGGCAAAATTTGCACTACCGCATTTGACTGCAGTTTAACAGAAATATTTCGAAAACAAAATTCCCAAGCTGGAATACAATTCAGCTTTCCTCCCTGAGTGCACTGGTTCTGAAGGAATAAGAAACCAAATTAACTCAGTTGAGTAAAAAGGTTATCACTTGTTTTTCTACTTCAGTCACTTTTCGGATACGAAACCGTACACTTGGAATTTTTAAATTTGATTTAGTTGGGAGATTTTGGTTTGGAGGCTTTTTGTTGTGTGTTTTTGGTTTTGTTTTTTTTATTTTGAGTTTATTTCTTTTTTCAAGAATCTGGCTTTTGGCAATAACACCAATTCACATCCCTTGGGTCAACGATGCTTTGAACCTCCTCTAGAGGTTCCTCTAAAGTTCCTTGTCTAGGCATCTTGGCTACACGCCCATTGAATGGTTTTAATAATGCACTGTGAGTAGACTCCAGACCAGCATACTGAAGCTATGCAAGCAGTTTTGCTTTACAATTTCACAGAAGTCTGCTCTATTTGCAAACAAAAATGAATCCAAGGAACTGGTGTGGCCTAGGATAAATCAAACTGTGACAGTAGTGCCTCTGGCTTTATACTCTTGTCCTCAAGAGTACCTGAAATTTTCTTCTACTATCATAGGCCTTCAATATCACACCTGTGATAACAGTTATTGCATTTATACACTTGCTGGCAAGCTCCTTCCTGACAGCCACCAATATCTTTTTTCATATATCAAACAAAACCAACCTGCACCAGCATTAAGTACAGTGATGTTAATAAAGTGGGTGGTTTCCAGTCTTTTCTCAACCTATTTGAAAACTCTTAATAGAATCCATCAAAAGATGCAATCAGTTTTGTGACTATTTCTGCCTTATCAGAATATTCCCAATCCGCCTAAAAACCTTCTAAACTCATGATACTCCAGTTCAGTCTAGTCCATTAGAGATTTAAGGTAGACTAAACCTGTACTTCAACAGCTTAGTCAAGAAACACTTGGTATAATTGGCAAATCACATTTATGGACATAAACAGTTAGATTCTCCATTCCTTCACTGTGCATTTCAGACTTAGCTCTTGCCTTTCTTCCTGCCTGGAAGCCTCTACAGATTTATCTACAGCTTCATGTTTATTACACAAACTTATTTGTGTATATGAGATAAATGAGATGAGATAAACAGGTACATTATCCCAAAAAATGGAATCACTTTTCTGGTAATTCTTTTGCCCTCAGAGATTCATGGCAGAGAATGTTTGGTTTAGTTTTTTTCAAGTGGGTTTTTGTTTGTTTCTTTTTCTACCAGGTACCTACTTAGCAATCTCAGAATACAAGAGACTTTCTTCCACAAATTCCTCGAAAATTCTTTAAGGATGCAGACAAAAACAAATAATGGGACAGGGAGTACTATTTCACAGCTATTAAGATACTTAGCATAGGAGATGCCTGCAGGTCAGTGCTCTCTGGCAGCCTGAAGATATTAACTGAACATGCTTAATGTTACAATTAATAATGTGGAACATGATCACTAACTGCTGTCTCAAATTAAACTCAATGTTGGCATTCCATACCTTATTTCATGAGCTACTATCTAAGAAAAAATTCTATTATTTATATTGGTTTATAGAGAAAAATTATATTATTATAGATGCAATTACATATAATTTACTTTGCTATACTATTACATATGGCTTGTACTTATGTAAAACTATTATTTATACAATCATTTTGTATAAAATTATACAATCAAGCACCTGTAACATTTTCAATTCATGAGAAGGAATAAACTGCAATTATGCTTTACCTATACACTGGACAGTAAAAGCACATGTGCTCCAGGTCATCATAGGAATCCGGGAATCAGCTTCATTTGGAGCCACTTTTAGCCCAACTCTGTAAATGGTGGTGGCAAAGAGAATAAGCATCTCCTTGATACTGCTTGAGTATTTGGCTCTGCAAAACCAAGACAAGATAATTTCAGTCTCAATTATTAATAGTGTTTATTACTCACTGGTTAATCAGTCACTAACAAAGTCTAAGTCCAAACCAGGACAGTTATTTATGAAAGAAAGACTGAATACAAAGATCCTTTGTCTGGACAGAGGTGAAAAAAAATCCCAAGTTTTCAGTAGTATGTAAGTACCTTGACATAAAAGGCTCAACAAATTAAGAGATTAAGACCTGCCAGGCTGGAAGATATTACTTCTGTGTACTACATTATAATTCATATTAGAAAAATGCAAACATTTCAAAGTAAAATACAATGAAAATAAATACTGTAAGAAATTATAGTTACATGTCCTGAAGTGAAAATAATAAGGTGCTAAAAATGGAAGACATGTCAAGTGTGTTTTTAAACATTTTTTAGCACTTAAGCTCTTTTCAAATGACACTAGGTTAGTTTATGTAGATGTAGTTATATAAAGAAAAGCTTTTAGCAGTTTTAATGGCTTGTGGGTTTTTTCCCCAAGTCATGCACAGAACTTTCTAACAGAAATATATGACATTTGTATTAAATCTCCGTATCTCTATGGACAAAACAATTGTACCACAAAGTCTAGGGTTAGCCAGGTTCACACTTAAACACCACTCTAAGTTTAAACTACAGAAACTTTCCCATGAAGATCAGTTACCAAGAAAAAATTTGATTCAACTTTCTGACAGCAGACCAGTTTTTATTTTTTTTTACAAATAAAAGATACATGTGGGTACTTTGCATAACTATGATGTTAGTCTGAAGTAGCAGAAGCAGAGTACTTACAGCATGATCTAAAAAGAAAGAAGGGACAGCTGAGCTCACTTGAAAAGTACCTACCCATTCATTCTGTTTTAGTGGGCAAGTGCTTTTGCCCACTGGAATTGAACACGCTTAATGTCACAACTGGACATGATCAGTGGAATATGATCACTAACTGCTGTCTCAACTTAAATTCAATGTTGGCATTGAGTTTAATTTAGAATAGAACAGAAATAGAAACGGACAACACAGCCCTATTCCCCTAAGTGATCCACATTCCATCCTCGTGTCCAAACCCCAGATGTGTAGCAGGAAAATTAAGGCAGACAGACAATAACGAACTTGCCTAGAGGTACAGCAAGTAACCCAAATCACTGGAATTGTGGATTAGAAGATTCCAGGCTTCTAGCTTTGTACGAAGAACATAAGAAGTACGAGACTGAATTTGACCAAAAGGTCCACCTAACTCCTCACAGATCCAATATTCAGTGAATGCTTGTGGAAAAGAATAAGTAAGCCCCTAGTCAGATCAAACAAATCACATGTCTTTCCTTCAATACAAATTCCTAAGTATACCTAGGATATTGAAGGGAAAATTAATATAGTGCAGAGAACACTGCCAGTAACACTTACGAGGACTGAACTCCAAAACTAAGGATGGAATGGAATTCCAAAGCTGAGTTCCCTGTTCCCTTGTTGCTGAAAGCTGGAAGGTTCTGTTTCTCTGCTTCCAGGAAAAAAAAATACATCCACATTAAAAACCAAAGAAGCTGTTACAGTTTTTACAGCAGTTTAACAAAAGGGAGTCTTCTTTTTATTCGAAACTGATTTGAAAATAATTGCAAACACACCTCACCAGCCAGACTATATTCCATGATTCCTCCTTGAAGTAACATTTGCTTCTATTTCCCAAAATAGTGTCTTCTGTTTTCTAAACACTCATACCTGTTTTCATTTTGTCCTTTTTAGTTTAGTTTTTTCTCTTTTTTACTATCTCTCAGTCAATACAAAAGTTTAATTGACCATGAGAATTGTCTATTGACATCCTCTCCAAGTGCATGCAATTTTTTTTCTACAAGAAAGGTAGAAATAATTTAACAGAAGCCAGAAAATTGGTGAGGGCACTGAAATCAAGACATCAGCTCAAAAAGGGCAATAACTTTATCCCAAGCTTCATTTGATACTGTCTTGATTGACAGCAAAATTTCTTTATTTGAAGTTTTCTGCTGGTACTAGTTAAAACATGTACTGACATATATCCCGTAGAATAGCTTAAAAATTGAGATAACAAACCTTTCGCATTTTTCACACTGTAGCCTGATATCCTGACTGTGACAATCTCCAGCCACCTAGCTAGGGACAGAATTTGAGCCACTGCCTCTGCATCCTCGCTGAAAACAAAAACAGAAAGCAGGTTTTACTTAAACACTCAAAGAACCACCTTAACGTAAAACCAGAGGACACAATTAGATCCAAACACATAAACTCAGTATTTGTTCACTTTTACTGGCTTCAGAAATTTTGAGCAAACAGTACAAAATGAAGTGTAAGGCTAAATACTAGGTCTAGGTACTTTCTCACTTCAGCTCTAAAGAACAGACAATAATAAATGTTTTATAAAAACCAAAAAAATTACTGCTAAAAGATGTATATTTGGCTAGATAGTCAATAAGGAGATACGCAGTATTTTATACAGATGAGGGAGCTCAAACCAAGTTTTCCTTCCAAAAATTTGAAAAGCTGACCAGCCCCAAAGCAATTTTTCCCTTTTTTTTTAATTAGACGTTATGCAATCTGGTATTTCACCTGTTTATTTTTTGAGCCTGCAATGGGACGATAGGAATCACAGTATTGCACAGAGATTTGCAAAGTGGACAAAGATACTCTCCATTCTCCAAGTCAAATATCTGTTCAACATGCAGACGTTGTCGAAAGTTCAGCTGCATTGCTTCAAAGTACCTTCAACATTAAAAAGGAAATTACTAGCAAGTAGAATGGCTCAAATGCAACATGAACACAAAGGTTCAAAGCATAATTATACAGCAAACACTTATCAAAGCTAACAAACAAGTATTTTCCTTTGACTTATAACTCTTTTACATGCTTGGATGTGAAAATAATAAAACCTTTGAGCACACAGATGAAGTCATGCAAAAATGAATGGTGTATCATGGGATGATGGGAAAATGATGGCAGGTTTTCCTTGCTTATAATATCCTTATAAATTTCATTAAGATTTTGCAGACAAGCAGTCCTTACATTTTCTATTCTTCCATCTTCAACATAATGAAGCACTGTATCTAACAACTCTCATATGCAACTCACTACAGTAAATTTGAAACAGGTATTGAACATATCATTATTTAATTTTAGGAAACACTACTGGTAACATTTCACGAGTGATTAATCAGCTATTCGTTGCAATTACTGAGTCTCATGACTAGACAGCGGAACTGTAGCCTTTTAATAGGGAGAGAGAATAATATATATTAGAATATCACACTTGAACTATTTAACTGAAGAGGAAATAAGAAACAACTATGATCTTTTTACAGGTTTCATTATAATTTTTGCCCCCTCAGTGGATGCAGTAAGCCTTCAAATTTCATTAATGTCTCATTGGTATTTATAGGAACAAAAAGATCAAACATTTAAATCTTCTTCTCTGGATACAAATTCAGTCCTAATGTTCAGACTGAGTATGCAGGATCTTAGAGAGAGAGATGTAATGATCTAATTTCCGCACCAAGGTAATAACTAGATTTTTTTTTTTCCTTTAAATCATACATCTTAAAATAAAATGAAATCCCATTTATGTGAGAAGAGAAAGTGCATGTGCAGGGGCATCTGAAGAAGTTCTAATGAATACAGAATATTTAGGAAAGTATTTTGTTATAAACAAAACCCCATACATTTCTTTTCCCCACATTCACACAACAATGTTTTTGGAAGCAACTCCTCTTCCTCATACATGGTAACTACAAGGATACTCCACTCATTTCAACTTGTTCTGTTTTAGAGGACTTGCAGTACTTTGAGGCTGCACATAGAAAGGTATGGCAGGCATTGTTTGGAGGAATATTAGTAAGTTAGAACGTCTGTTATGTAATAAATAAAAGACTATACTCAAACCTTCTGTGCCATCCCGTATGAGAAGAGCCTGTTGTCCATTTAAATCCCATTAACCCATACAGCAAGTCATCTTTTCTTAAAAAGAGCAAGGGAACTGAGCTCCAATGTTGCACTACTTAGATCTACGCAGATGTAGAGGGATCTGCCAAGAGCAGATGTATTATACTCAAGGAACATACTTCTGTATCATTTTAAGTGTGTGCACCTATTTATTCTGTACTGATGTTTTATTGTAAAAAACAATGTATATATACACATATAGAAAAGTGAATGATGAGCACTAGAAGTTTAGTAAGATTCTTTAAAGTAAAATGGCACAAGTACAAACAGCAAACCCCAAGAGATTGTTTATAACTTATGTCATATAATGAGTAGCTTGTAATTGCATGACCCAACTCTATCTGGTGGTGGAATTACTTCTATTATTATTTCACACCATTCATATAGTCTACATTTCATATAGACTTGCCAGACCTCTGTGGAGTGAAATGTAGGATGATTCTATTTTGCAAGCTAGGAAACTTGGTCTTTTAATGTTCAGGTTGCATTCAAATCCAGAACATCTGGTCTAAATTGAGGGTCCCCCAAACAACAGAAATCCAGTGAAGTTTATAGCAACTGCATCAATTCTTCACCCTTACTTTTCATTAAGGGTATCTTCACTGATAGGGGAGGGGTCACAAACAAATTATTTTTTGATTTAACCACTTCTATTCTAAATGTAAGAATCTCTTCTAAAGACTCACTGGAATAATCAGTTTCACCCTTTAAGTACTGACCTGGTGACAGACTTTCAGAGTATTGTTGCTGTTGAACGCTCACTACTGGTTCTCACTGGGCTGCTAAAAGTAAACCTACTCAATACAGTTTCTTATTCTTGACCAGTTTTACTCCATTTTTTATATTTGCATAAATTAGTAACTCCTTAGAGATTCTTCTCTGGGTCATAAAAGTCTCTAAAACCTTTTGATGATGAGCATCATCAAGTCAAAACATCTCTTGGGCCAAATTTCATTTTTAGATAGTTTTCATCCCTTAATTAAATATCCACTTACTGTACTGCATTTTCAGTGTATTCTTAGATGATTTGGAAAATAGATTAATTAAAAACCATTAAAAGGGAGCAAAGACACATCCTTACTTCTGCCAGCAGGCTGCATGCATCACATGACCACAGCTCCCTGTGTGGGTCCCACAAGGTAAATCAGGGTGCATGAAGAGAGGATCTAGTGTATCTAGAAACACAGAGAAAAATTACTGAATGAACAGTAACAACTTCCCATCTGTATGAACAGAAATGAACACCAATATACACAGAACATGAACCTTCAGATCTTATTTTCCTATGGTTTGCACAGTCATGTTACAACTCCATTTGGCTAATTTTTCCAGACCAATCATCCAGCAGAGTAATGACAAGCAGAACCCATTTAAACTACTGAAGGTTTTCCACTAATTACAAAGAAAAAGACGCCAAAATTCAAAAGCAAATTGGTTAAGAAAAAACAGTGCTTCTGTACTGGAACAGATCTGTTGTTGGATTCACTATCACTGAAGCTTTTAATGTCTTTCTTACTTTGTTTTTAAATGAAAATGAAACTACTAGGGACAAGTAGGATGAATAATTTCTCCAACTAATCCCATATATTTTCAAACCACTGACAGAAGAAGCACTGCTGAATAACAAACATCAAGTCTTTTACTAATCTTCCACAATTCTAAACAACAGAAACATTCTGAGAATGTAGAGATGTCTTTGTGTTGTACATGCACCCAAAGTGAGATCCCACTTTCGCTTTAAACATATCTAAATAATACTGAACAACAGCAGCCCTCCATGCCTCATCTGGGGGACTGTTTATGATTTTGAACAAATACACCTGAGTCTGAAAAAATGAAAGAAAAAAAAGAACCTAAATTGCACTGAAAATAATTCTGTTTGACAGCAGCTGAAGCTGCCTTAAGTCAAATGGAGACTGAAATACGAAAGTAAACCTTGGTATAACACTGAATTGCCACTATCTGCACTTCTGCTGGGGGAACAAGCATTTTTCCATTTATTTGGATCTTGAAAGAAAAAAGTTCTTTTCTTGAAAGAAAAGGCCTCCTTGTAACTGATGAGCAGCAAAGGACCATGCAGCAGGATATAAGTACTATAAATAATGCCCAGAAACATCTTTAGACAAAGAAACGCCATTCCCTTATTTTTTAAATTATTTCTATAGCCCAACATGTCACTGCAGAAAACTCACAAGTATATCTGACTACAAGAGCACAGAACTAAATCTGTACTTCAGGGTAACACAGAAAAAAGGAAAAAAAATGCAATTAGTATATGACCTAGATAAAAATTCTAAACAACTAGCTCAAAAATGCCATTACCAGTAGTTTGCTGATAAAAACAAAAATGGATCAAGCAGGATTCTGTAGGAATCTGTCCTAGGCCTAGGACTATTCAGTACTTGTTAATGATCCAGAGGAGAAAACATTAAACATCTTATTAGTAAAACAACCTGGCAAAGGTTTGTAAGCATGATAAAAAGTAGGGTAATACCATGAAGAAATATGAAAGAATATGAACTTTCATCTGAAAACAATCAAGAGTTTACTTCTAGACTAAAGCAGGAATAATGAACTGCACGAAAAGAACTTTACTATTTTCTACATAGTACTGTCAATAAAAAAATAGAGCAAAATGGATGCAATGTCCTATGAGCAGACCACAAACCACAAAAAACCACTCCCACATCTGAAAATAAGAAGGAATTTAAACTACAAGTTGTAAGAGCATCTATCTTGAAATATTACTAACCTCCTTTTCCAAAAAGAGGAGAAAAATGTGAGTACTTAAGTTCTCCCTTATGCTTGTATTTATTTTCTTCTTTCCCTTAAGTAACAGACCAAAATTTCCATCATGTTTAGTCAACTGCTACTTACACAAGAAATTCTGCTGGGCATTGTGCTCCCTGCTACCAATATGCAATTACACAAATGTAACTATTGTGACTCTGTAACTTTGTTGTATTCAATGATTTGTTCACTCATCAGATGATATCATATGATCCTTGCTTAGAATTTTTCATTTTTTATATTGTTGTTTTTATTACTTCCTGGACATATAAGGGGAAAAAAACCCACAGCAAAACAAACACCCTAACCCTTTTCAGGTTGCTATACTGGCCTCTAATAATGTTCATTTATTTCCTCCATATCAGGAAAATTTGCAGCTGTACTTGAATAAACAGGAACTGTGAAGTCTTGGTTTTTCTCCAAAGCAACTACTCCCACCAAATCTACATATTTTATTAAGTCTTGTGAGATCAAACCATTTTCTTATTTCCCCCAGCAACAAATCTAAATCTTCATATACTTCTCATTTAAGTTTCAAAGCATGGATTTTAAAACAATTTAAAAGTTTTCACCCTTTTTTCTTAAGTAGGGTAAGCCATTTAGCAACCTGACCAAAGAGTTCAGTTGGTTGAAAGAGTTTGATCCCCAGGTACAGAACTGCTTGTAGTCTAAGAGAAGAAAAATCACATACCTCCTGAGAGTTCAAGAACTCTGCTCCTATTCTGAGTTAAGGCAGTTGACTTCTGCACACAGGCAGATAATACCATGGCAGCACTTTCCAACTTTACTTCCTGCTCCTCCTGACAAAGAATACAGGTCAAAACTTCTTTCTCAACGACAGATGGACCTCGTTTGGGACCCAAAGCAATTCTGGAGTAATCAATTGCTGAAGAGATGCTGTAAGACCAGAAGTGAAACAGATATAAAATAACCAGCTGGATTTTCTAAACAAACTGAATTCTTTCAGACATCTAACAAGGTCATACACTTCTAGTATTTCTGGATTTATACCAAATTGCTTTACAAAACCAAATGATGACCAAACAACAAAGAAACTCCTCAATCCTCATTAAAATGCAGGATTCTTTAAAAATAGAAAGAGAAAGCCAGCTAGCACAGAATAAAGTGGATTCAGACAGCAAGAAATTCAAGAAACTGTATTCCATGTAGATTAAATATATTTTAAACATTAAAAATGTTTCCCATTCTTGAAGCAAACAAATGAATGCCACTACCAAAAATAAATGCCTCTACCTTAATCCAATGCTTCATGACACAATACGCTTCCATGTATTTTTAAAATATTCCGTATTTCAGAGTTCAACAATTATTTACAGAACATTATTTATTAAAGACCAAAGCATAAGGAAGTGATCTGTACTTTTCTTCCAGTAGGTAGCTCCATTTTCCAGATTAGTTTTGTACAGCCCCAATTACACAAAAATTGTGAGCTGTATTAGGTGTACTATATTACTGAAGTGTCTCTAGAACAGGAGCAATGCATACCAACAAAACTATAACCAATATAAATCAAGCATCTTCAGTATGAAATAAGATGCTAAAACCTAACAAAAAAATCTCAAGTGATTTTAGCTACAAGAACCATGTTTTCTTCATTGCAACCTAAACTTAAGGCACATTCAGATTCCTTCAAAATAAAACACTTAAATTTTCATATAAGGTAGACAGTCACCTCCAAAATTACAGTGTCGTCAACTCAACAGCTTTCTAATGACATTTTCTCAAACATTAAACAATATAAGTATCCACCATCTTAAGAATTTTTTTTTATAGTTCATTTTATGCTGCTCTACAAAGCGATCCACTGTTTTTACATCAGCACACACATGCTATTTTACATATAATTCTATAACAGAAGATGACTTAAAAATAAATAGAGACACAAGTTTGCTGACTGGAATGACACAATCTATCCCCTGAACCTACTTATGTATTTTATGCAGCATAATGAACTCATGTAGCAGGTAATGAACGCTTCCCCACCAGAACTCTGGATGTCTGTTTTCTCTTACCTTTCTTCTTCCATAATAGCATCTTCTTTCCCCTGGGTCTCCAGTGTATTTTCATACAGGAGCTTGTGGGTTTCAATGAAATTCCTCTGCAGGGCAGACATCTGGGCCATTATCTTCTGACGGTGCAACCTCGCTGCTTCCGCCTTTCTCTTCCGCTCAGCTTTCTCTTTATCCTGAGTGCTCTGCGTCTAACAGTAAGAGAATAAAGAAATCTCAGGCAACTGAGAACATCAAAAAATGAGAAGACTCTCTTCTCATTATAGGCATTCTAACCACTGACAAAATTCCTTAAATAATTCCTTTCTTTATTAAGAAAAAAAGTTAACGGCTATCTGAAAAATAAATAAAACTCAAATCTTTACATGTTGACTAGGTTCATTAACTAAGACTGGACTTTAGTGGTCTACAAAAGGTCACTAGTACAATCCCTAGCCCAAAGACAAGATCAATAATACCCGAGTAATTTTAATTAGGTACTTGTCTTTTCTTAAGAAATTTCAGTGAGGTGAACATCAAAGCTTTCTCCAGTGTTCTGTTATTCTCCCCAAAAGTGAAACTCTACTGGGTGTTCAGTATCTCCCTTATAGAAACTGAAGAAAATTTTATCTTGAACTGCCTATCCATGACACAACAAATGTGTCAGCATTTTATGCATCTGTGTATTGTATTTTCATGATTTTTTATGGTACACTGGAAAACTATTGTTCTTCCAATATTTACTCTTGTATCAGGTTTTCTATGCTTTAGAAATGCAGAATTCGAAAAACACAGGTAGACTTTATTAAAACATATAGAACCTAACTCTTCCCACTCAACTACTTAAGGGACAAATACAACATTATACACAAGGTTTCCATTCACAATACCATCACTTTTCCAGGAAATTAAACAACAAATTGCTCCACAACTAGAACTGTAAGAGCCTAATTTCTTGCTGACTTCTGTATTTTGTTTGCTACCTTACCAGACCTCGTATGACATCTGCCTCAAAAAAGAAACACGGCATATGCTGTGTGGTAAGTTTAGAACTAGGCATGCAATGACCAGCCAAGAGATTGTTTGGCAGCAAGCAGTTGCCAAACAAAACGTGTAAGAGCAAACTGGTCTGTCTTTGCTTACTGGCCAAGGGTTATTAGATTCTTCTTTTCTGTTCAAATGCCAATTGAAAACACAACCACTCCATGGGACTGAAGTCACCTTTGAAATCTCCATTTCACCATGTCATTTGACCACAGATTGAGAAGTTATTTTGAGGGAAGGGGAAAGAGACTGACAGTAAGAATAATTACTTAAGGCTCATGTCTTTATACAATCAGGGCAAAGCAGATTAACCTCTTGATAGTTAACACAAATTGTAAGACATCATTTAAAGTGGATTTGTATTTCTAATTACTGTTACAATGACAGTGTAATAGAAAAGGTGGTGAAATCACAAAGACAAGAAATGGAAAGATGAGCACAAATTACTTCCTTCAGCCCCCTCAGTTGCTTCATTTAACTTGGAAGTAAACCAAAACTCACATCAACTGCTCATAATTCCACGAAACATGTTTAGCACAAGTTTCACTTCCTAAAAATATTATTCTTGGGACCTAAATCCTAGTTGCCAACAAGATACCAGAAATTAATTTTGAAAAATCATCATTTTAGGCAACAATAAATTTAGACACGTTACTGAAAACAGCCATTCAAAACATTAAATACAGAGCTTCCACTGAACTTTTATTTTTATCATTACCTCATCACCTTTTGTAGCTTCTGAACCTGATGCAGCTCCTACTGTTGTCAAACTAGATTTTTCTCTCAATCTTTTCACCATGTCAAACATCTAAAAATAGAGACTTGGATGTTAAAAAGAAAATGCAACTTGGAACAATAGATTAATACATTTCCAATATTACAATATATAAGCACTGGAACAGGCTGCCCAGAGAATTTGTGGATCCTGGAAGTGTTCAAGTCCAGGCTGGATGAAGCTGTAGGCAATCTGGTCTATTGGAAGGTGTCCCTACCCATGGCAGGGGCTTGGAGCTAGGTAATTTTTAAGGTCCCTTCCAACCCAATCCATTCTATGATACACAGGATTAAAACTCTCGGCATTTTGTTTCATGTTATTTTCAGATTTTCAAATGGATTAAACCACTCAATACTCCTAAATAACAGAAACACCCAAGACCGTATGTGCACTCCCAGAACACTGCTTTACTTGTTATTTGCTGTTATTTTTCAACAGATACAGGAGGATATGCATAAAAATGTCATTAGTGGAATGAGTTACCCAAGCAAAAATTGACCCAATCCTTGAAAGTACAAGTAGCAAGTACAGTGCTGCAACAGATTAAACTTCTGAAGAAATCACTGCAGCTGTAAACACTGGATTGTATGTAGGAATCATAATATCTTTCATAAAAGCTTTCTACATTACTGAAATAAGATTATACTTATCTCTCCTTTGTGTACCTGCAGTATCCAATTGACTGTGTCCTTCTGTGCCTCTAACTGGGGAACTCCCTTCAATTTCTCCACAAGCATTAACACATTCACAGCGTTCAAGGCTGAGCTTCCCATTCCTTTACAAATTGAAAAATAGAAAAGGGCCTTCAGGGAAAAAAAAAACCCTAACATTTTAATGTAGTTACAACCATGGACAAGCTTTAAAATATTGATAAATTATATAACACATATATATGAACACAAACTGTGTAGTTACATTTCTGGTATAATTTCATCTGCTTATTCCAGTTATATATAGTATAACCTACCCCTTTGTAGATCAATTATTTCCTAATTTTTCCTTAATAATGTCTGCTTAAAAAAGAATTGCCTTTCCCTTCAGGGGGAAGCAGTAAAGCTCTCTAGAGCTTTACCTATGTTTGCTAACAGCTTATTATGTACATGTTTATTTCTAATCACAAAAGCTACTGTAATTACAATAATTATTTCCTTCCTCACAACTTGGTGAGAGTTCATAGCATTCTGGGCCCTTCTCTAACACAAGAATGCTTTAAAATGGAGACCATTCTCTTCAACGATATTTCTTTTGCAGCACTTTCCACACAGAATTAATTTTACATCTTTAGTAGGGAGACAAATATATTGCAAAAAGAACTTTCTTTTAATAAATTGCTTCTCAATAAGAGCTTTCTTACAAAAATACTGATTATTTTTTCATTCCTTACATGTAAGCGGGGCTTTGGTTTTTCTGGTTATGCAAAACTAAAGCTAGCAAAGCATTCTCTAGCATTTCAGTTATAATTGCTATTTTTATTGTATTCCTACAGTTGACATGAAACTTCTTAAACAGAAATACTTTCAGCGTGATGATGATACTTCTCCTTTCTCAACAGTAAGAAAAAATTTTAAAATAAAGTGCATTGGGAGTGCTTTTCAAACACAACATTTTTTAAAAACTTTATAAACGGACTTCAGTAGTTTTATGTATTTATTCTTGTAGAAGGTATTTGAAAGACACATAGATATGATGTTTAGGAACATGGTTTAGTGGTGCACTTGGAAGTGCTGAGTTAACATTTGGACTTAACAATCTTAGAGGTCTTTTCCAATACGAACAATTCTACGATTCTATGATTTTACTTCACAATTCTTATCTCTGTTGCATCTCACAAGTGACAGTTATGTTTAGCTTGATAATGGAATTTTTTTGTTTATTCTTACACAGTGAAGGAGAAACTCTAGATAAGATGGAAGATTATTTAGAAAATGCAGATTCCAACTCCCACACAGTAGTCCTGAATGTAATATTAGAAAATGCTCTAGAGATTTGAAAAAGAAAAAAGTACACGCCACAGACACTAAATTCTGTTTCTATTTTCACTACCATAGTGAAAGACTAATTTGCAGGTAAATCAGTAATTGTACAGCTCAAGAGAACCAAAGATGGACACAGTTCACTTAAATCCACTGCCATTTTTCAGAGAGTTCTTAGTTTCCATTTCAATGCTGATCTTGTGAAGGAAAAACCATTTTCAGTTATGTAACACTAGTACAACTTTTCACTTCTGTCCCAATAAGAGAAGCACATATCCTCTTCCTGGCAACTGGGAACAAAGCAAGGTAGTCCAAACCTGGTTTCTTAATTATTTTAAAAAATTTTAAATTATCAGGTTTTAATTATATAGCATAAAGTAGAGCCTTTCTGACTAAAACCACTGAATAATTTCTTCTAGTTTATTTTAGTCCTTACAAAATCAAGTTAGCCTAGTTTACTTTGTGCTTTTAAGGAAAATGAAACATACGTGTTGCTTTGTGATAAAAATCAAAGGTTACTTCTTCTTCGGGAGACTTCTGTAACTGCTGCTTCTCTTCTAGTAACCCTAAAGAAAGGAGATGAAGCACCTGAAAAAAGAGATAAGAACAGTAAGTCTCATTCAATGTTTAAGATATGGAAAACTGGCATATAAACTAAGGATGTTTAACACAGTTCCGTATTTTATGTTGATTACATGAATGATAAAATACAGGAAAGTGCAGAGATCATACATGGAAGGTGAAATAAAAAAAGCACAATATAAATTTACTGCATATTAGTTGCACTAAAATTCATCAACTTGCACATGCTTTATATTCGTAATAGGTGAAATCTTGTCATTTTGCTGATATAAAGTCTGTATTTGGCAATTCCATAATCCAAAGATTAGCAGGATTGGCAAAGCAATCTATACCCTCTAACAAAACTGATTAATTCAAATAGTCTGTAATTGCAGGTCCTAATTCTATAAATACTAAAATAACAACCCTGCAAAAACAAACAAACAAACCCATCCAAAAAAGTGTTCCAACAATGTTTCAAAAGACTATAAAGTCACTGCAGTAAAACTAAATGTTTAAATACTTACAAAAATTATATTATTTCACGACTGAGGCCCCAAAGACATTTATGTATTTGGAGTCTCTGCAGCTCAAAAAATACAGGAATTCCAATTATCAAAGGGTTGATTGTGAAGTTTCGAGAAAAAGATGAGGTAAGGAGAATTACATATTGAAACAACTTGAATGATGAAGCAACACAGAGAGGAAAGCAAAATAGAAAACTTCAATACTATTGTGTATCATGTTTCTATTTTACAACAGAGATAGATAATTAGATAATTAAAAATATTTTTTGTCAGTAAGATTCATAAAAACATGTTTGGGTACAAAAGCATTCCAAGCTAAAGTTTATCTTTACATATTTTGATCTTATCATACACAGTCAACACAGGAATGACCATCAGAAGATGACCAAGGCTAACCATACCATTTGGATCATAGCCTCAGTCCACAAGTGGGTTTCCAGCTCCACTGCCCTCTGCAGAAGGGTCCGCAGGATGTGCATCATAACATCACAGTTCAGAATCCTCACCACGTTGCTGAATGCAGGACTGAAGTCTGGAGGAGGAGGTGGGGGCAGTGCTAGAAAACAGATGTGCAAAGATATCAATGAAGTGACATCCCACCCAAGATTACAAGGAAAAAGCAGAGAGCACGAACATACTAATTTCAGTGAAAGAAAAACTGGACCTTTAAATAAATAAAACCATGCTCAAACACAACTGTCTGCCTAAGTCAACTTTCATCTCTGGCAAAACACAGAACTTTTAGAACTTTTTCTTATATAAAACACATACAAGCTAAGTTAAACAATCAATCATAAGTTAGTTGCACCTGTAAATGCAAATTTTTAACTCTTTGTACTGCGTTATCATTTATGTATCACTATTAAACATACAGTTTGTGCTTTGCATCAAAAATAAAGTTTTCAAGTAGTTAAACGAAAGTGAGGAGTGGAGCTTCCAGACTGTAGTGTCCCACACTACGGTGTCACATGTCTAAGTTTTTTCTGCTACTGGCATTCCAGTCATTTCTAGTTATGTAGATTTTCTGAGTTAATACTGGAACTCTGATGTGGAATCTTGGCATCTACTAACAGCACCTCATTTAACATCACAGTCTCTCCCTACCAGGAACCACCGACTTCACTCTTCTTTTGGTACCCGGATGCCTATTTTCAGATTGCCTCTTTTCAGATTGCCTCTTTTCAGAGGACCTCTGCGAACAAAGTGTTTCTGAAACCATCATTCTTTTGACAATTTAGGCTGAAATGAAGTTACTGACAAAGACAAATCAGCCACATAAAAGAATACGCAGGAAGCACCTGCAACAAAACATGTAGCTTCAGGGGAACACACATCAGTGTCAACATACCTTTATATTTTGGAACCATATTTTGGTCCAATTATATGAATGTCAGTCTCTGACAAATTACATCTAAATAACCGCATTTTAAAAAATTTCTACAAAATTAATTCCCCTGACAACATTTTAAGCTGCCAGAGTGAGAGGGGAAGGGGCAAAGTTGAGTTTATTAAATTGTTCATTGTACTTATTTGTTCAGCTTACCAAGTTTCCTCAAATCTAGGAAGGTAGCTGCATATACTCAGTTAAATGCTTGTGACTTGAATGGGTAAAAGTACACTCAAAAGGGAAATAACATTTGTGTTATAATAGGAACAAGGGGGTTTATTTTTTTATGTATTCATAGCTTACAAAAATTATTTCTAAAACTTAAGTCTGATTCTTGTACTACTGAATGGATATGAGCATTAGTTCCTGTGGCAACCTTCTCTACATGGCATTATTATGTCTCAACACTGTGCTAAAGAAACTGCTCACAAAAAACCCCCAAATCTTAGTTACTCCACCATAAAATCTCTGAGTTGTTCATAGATTTGTCAATAGGTCATGTTTATTTCCCTACCCATAAATTAAACTAAAAATTCCAGAATTCTTATCCATGATAGAGAAAAAAGACAAAAGAAATGCCAGGTACCAATTAACAACAATTACTACAAATCAAAACAAATGTAATATGAACTCAACTATCCACTATTAAGCCACACGGCATCTCCCAAAGCTCAGTATATATACACAACTACATACACTACCAAATTATCCCATTTGTTGAATCATTAATTTTAGAATTTTACCTTCATCCCTGTTTTCTTGTTTTCTTCTTTTCTTCTGTGTATGTTCAGCCTACAGAAAAAGGAGTGTTGTTGTATCAGCACCTCTATAGAAGTACACAATAATGAGATTAATGAAATAATGAGAAATTCTAAACTAGAAATATGGCAAGATCCATAGTGAAGGCCTGTTTGTGTACTAAAATTTTTCCTGAACTATGCTGAACAACATTACATTTTGCATTTAAATTTGTAGTAAACACAAATAATCTGACATATTTGCTTCCTCAGTAAGAGTTACAAAAGCAAAGTTTGGGGTTTCCCAAAGCAAAGATAATTCATATCACATTTTTTTCTCAGCATCAAGAGTTAACAGAGTTAATACACAGTCATCACAGAGGAAACACTAATACAAACCACATAATGGTCAATTTGTATTGACAATCTTAACTTCATGGAACATTTTAGTTTTGAAGGCAGCTGCATATACTCTTTATTGAATCAATTTCTTTAGATTGCATTAATTCAGCAAAATTCTTTAAACATTGATATGTACTATTTTTTAACCTTTGAGAGTGAATCTTACACTGCTTACCTTGCTATGCTGGGTCTTAGTGTAGTGATAAAAGAACATATTGAATTCCTTCAAACACTCATCTTTCAGTTCATAAACTCCATGGCCAGAGACACCCGGTTTCCTTACAGAGAAATATTTCACGACACACAGATTAGTAATGTACATTCAGCACATCTTCAAATGTAAACAAACATAGTTTGTTTTCTAAGGACAGAGGAATTGTAACAGTTACTAACTTATTAAAAGCAGAGAGTGAGTACAGTTATGAGTCTTAAATTTTCAAGACAGGATTTACAGGAATAAACAATCCAGCAGCAAAATATTTCTAGTCTATACCACTTAGAGCACACCATACAGCCTCTGAAAATTCTTTTTAACTGTATGGCTTAGAATTTAAGACATTAGATGTTACTGCATAAAATTCAATCCTTTCTTTAACCAAAGTATAAAACAAGTAATATTTGCTGCTTTCCAGACAGTGAGATTTTTTGTACTGTTCATATAATTACCAAAGTAAAATTCCTAGGTACACCTACAGTTGCTCTTAATTAAAGCAAGCCACCTGAAATTTAAAATAAGGTATACTAAAATAACTAAACTAAGACTTCTTTTTCCACAAAAATAGCAGACATTTGAACTAGCATTTTTCAACTACAATTTGTTGTTCTATATTTGCATACACACAAACACACATATATATATTTACATTTAAAATTAACTCCCAGAAAAAAAGAGGGAAAGTTCCAGAAAATTAGCAACTAAGTAACATTTACACCAGTTACTAGATGGTGATTGCAACAATAACTTGTTAAACTTCCTAACCATCTTTGAAATAAAATGAACTTTTGAAGATTCTCCCACCAGGATTTGAGATTACTAAACTCCTGAGACTCCTCAAACTGAATTTGAGGAAAGAGGGTGGCAAAGGTAAAGAAGCAGCAGCAGCGCAGGATATTCCACACACTTTCTTTCCCATGCATATTTGCAAACATACTTATTTCAAGACAGCAAAATACTAGCTGAACAGAGACTGTGCAGTTCAGTTTGTTTAACACAAATAATCTAAGAAATCTTATTTCACATTCACACTACTTATAAAACAACATTAAGAACTTACTTAAATGTAGCCACTTTATCAATTACATTCTCCAAGCCAGTTTCATTGTTCTCCTAGTAAAAAATTTAATTTGGGATAAACATATAATGATTCAAATATCTTCAATATTATGCTATGTGTAACAACAGACAAACAGATTTAGGTAATGCCCTAATTCATGAACTATTTTGCCCGCTGTTAATCAGAAAGCAGATATTCATAATTAGCAAGTTCCAAGGAAGTATCAAAGACACAATACTTTCACTTAATAATGTAGAACTTCATTAATAACAGAGCTGATCTCTAGAAACAGGTCAATGCTTACCCAACCTTAACAGAGGGAAAAAAAGAGGTTTAGATATTTTAAAACAGTGAATGTGGATATTGCGATAATATTTCAGGCTATTTCATTTATAGTAAAAATTCTGAGGTTTTTGCATTGATTGGTGGCCCTGAACACTTGCATGGACTATAAAATCTAACCCACATTCCTTGCCTTTGCTTGTATCTTCAACAACTGTAATGGAATGACAAGGAAATATCTCTTTTTAAATAGACCTTTACAACACTTGACTTCAAATGCGTCGGCACAGGTTGAAGCGATCAAAATTACAGGCTCAAATTTATTAATGGTACACAGGGCAGAATGGAATCCAGCTGCATCATCCTACAGGGCCAAAACTGAAAATGTCACAACTTTTTTTTTCCAATCTAAGAGAACTACAGCTGAATATTCTAAAAAAATGCATCTCTTAATCAAAAAGCATAATTTCCATACTTAAATCTATGACATTTACCTCTACATCAGTAAGGTGTGTAAGCCCCTTTGTCATACCATTTTGTAATTCTCAAACCAGCATTTAGGCTTTATATTAGAAATGCTTCCAATATAAAGACATGAAAGCTAAAGAAGAAAGACATAAAACAAGAAAAAGCAAATGAAGGAAAAAAGTAAATAAATCAGGACTCACGTTTTCAGGCAAGGACTTGGTAATTGCACTGTGAGCCATTGGTTCAATACATAACAAATGGATGATTTCTCTCATTATAACATCTTCTTTTGTCACATTACTGATTCCAGGCACATATCTTTCCCCTTTCAGAGTGAACCAGAAGAAGAAGAATGGCAAATATGACTGGTATAAAGCAAATTTGAACTCTGTACCATGATAATAGTATTGTTGGGATGTTTCATTGTATAAGCTTGCATTTGTCAGAAGCCTGTCCCAAGTGTCCGAGTAAAAATGTTTCTTAGCCTAGCTTCCTAACAAAATGGGTCAAGATGGACCCTCTTCATATTCTACTTCAATGTCAATTATGAAGTTATCTAACAGCATTTTTCACTGTGCAACTCCTATTGCTTCCAGCTGACAAATACTTGTGTTACTGAACCATCTATTTAAAAGATGCACTCTCCATTATCCTCTCTATACTATCTATGTAAAAGAAAATCATCAAGCCTGCTCTGTCTAAACAATAATACATTACTACAACAACAGAGAGAAATGAAACTTACCCACAACATAGATGAGAATCTGTAGCATCTCTTCTATTAAAACGTTATATTGCTTAATCAAATCCTGGAAGAATTTGTGAAATCAGGTTAAAAATACCAAAACCAAAAGTGCACAAAAATCCATCCTTTAAAAGATACTGAGCTCAGCCTTCGTATCTACTACTTTGCTGAAGCACTGTACTCTAAGAAGAAATTTCCATTCTAACAAGCTGGAAAAAGTGCCTGCTCCTGCAGAGGAGATATTATACAGCAACTAAAGTTCAAGATTCACATGCAAGAAAAGAAACAACAGCTAAAAAAAGTATCCCGAAGGAAGGGTTATATCCAATTTCAAGCCACAAAAAGTAGCGTAACAACCCAAGAAACTTCCAACCAAAATAAAAGCAAGTAACATGGCCTAAGAGACATAGAATTGCTAGAGTGAAGTGATTTACATGGATTTTGGTAGATGCCCTATGAAATGAAGGTCAAAAGGGGCAAAACTTGCTTGCTAATTTTGAGGAAGCCTCTAAAAATTCCAAATACAAAATATTTATCTAACCACCAGCTCCTGTGTTTACTGACTTCTAGTGTGGCCTTAAAAATGCAGTTATCAACAGTAGCTAGTTTTTCTTATTGATGTTTCATATACTCAAAGCTGACAAATTAAACAGCAGAGAGAGTTGCTACTTACCTGATCTTTGGTGGGTTTGATCTTTTTGAAAGCATCGGCAAGTTCATATCTTTGCAGTATCAGCAGGAGGAACTGGTTTGGATCCATAAGAGATGCACCTATCTATCAAAAAACCCAAATTAATATGAACATCGCTTACTATTTCAAAATCATGCAAATTTAACTGAATTTTTTTTAAATGGTAAGTATGCAATGATTCAGAACATTGTACCTGGAGCATGATGATGTCTTTATCATACATCTCTTCTCTGCATTTAACATCTTGATAATAGAATACCTAAGAAACAGGAAAACAAAATAACGATACAAAGTGATATTCTACCAAATGTGTATCAGTTAATCTCTGAGACTTTTTAAACTGTACCATACCTTTACTGAGTAAAGGAAGTCCATATTTCTTTCAAAATAAATATGTACTTTGATGGAAGTGAAAAATGTTTTTTCACCTATCCAGAAAAAGTCTATGCCATACTTCAGACCCCCTTGCAAGAGGGCATAACTCCAATGGCTGCTACTGAATTAAGTCGAAACATCCTCCTTCTCCTACCTCAGTTTTCAGAAAGACATTCTACAGGGGCTTACCAATGTTTACTTTGATTTCACCAAAGGATCCCGTGCAAGTTTAGCAGAGAATTTCTGCCATTAAAGGAAGAAAAAAAAAAAAACCCCAAACAAAAACCACCCCAGAGTGAAGCCAAAGCAGGCAAATGCAAGGGTAGGCTCTTCCCTCTACCTTCACTCTCGCAACAGAAGTCACAAGTACTAGAAAATGTTTGTATGCCTAGCTATAGGGTTCTCAAAAGTTTAGTATGAGACTAAATAGTTTAACTTTTGCATATAATAATTTCCATACAACAAGAGGAGCTTCTAACATTTTATGTTATAAGCAGGAGTACTAACAAGCACTCATGCAAGTGATTGTGAGAACTGAAAGTAGCTTAAAAGTAGACATCAGTAACATTATTACTATTTCACAGAGTAAGAAACAGTCATAATGGAGATGAAAACAGTCATCTAAGACAGAGAGGTAAGCCATTGCTGAACCTAGAAATAAAACCAAGTAACCTAAGTTTCCACCTAGAAACCTTTCTATTTACTGTGGGAGTGACCCCATGACCTCTCTCCACACTGGATGAACCCCTGGTAGCATTACTGAGAAACCCCTGCAAACACTAACAGGATCAGCTCGCTCCTGAACCCTGTAAGGGAGTACCTGGCTTATCAGGGAGAGCCCATTCCTTCTCCACATCTCTGCAGCAACCTGTGCAACCAGGACAAGACATCGCAAAGGATATTCTACAAGCAGCTCCACTTGAAATTCTTCCTAGAATTTAAAAAAGGAAAAAAACAAAGAGAACCCCACATAAGAATAAATCTGCCAGTGGTTTTAAAAGTGTAAGGCCTAATGAACAAAAATATATTGACAGCTGAAAAATAGCTTGTACGTGTGCCATGAAGGTTAGAGCATATAGCTTTAGGCTTTTTTCTTCCCAGAGTTTAAATCAAAAGAAGCATTTGGGGGGGAAAAAAAAAAGTCTCTTACAGGCGAAACAAACTCGTGCAATCTTGAGATGGCTCCAGTCTTGCTTAATCGTACATGAAGACCTGCAAAACCAAGGAAGAAAAATCAGAAAATAAATCAAAATCTGTGAAGGTTCTCCAACTCCTTCTAAATGTTAGCTAAATCATCTACAATTCATAGAATTACAGAAAAAAATGTCCAGGTCTGTTTAGGAAAGACTTGATACTTCCCTAAGACAGAAGATCTATTACATTATCACAACAGTTTTTACCAGTCTTACAATCCATTATTTTATGAAAAATGGTACAGTGAATGAATGAATGAACACCATCTAAGTTGAGATGCTATATAATATTAGCAAAATTTTTATTTCACATCTAAATCATACATCAGTAGTAAATGAATTTCAAGACTACAAGGCTCAACAGATGGTATCCTGGCATCAAATGATATGATAAAGAATCTACAGCTTAATAATAGTGTATGATTTCATTTGTATTCTACAGAAAGCAGCGATCACCCACTGCTATGGTCCTTTGTATTCTGACAGGAAACCTGTCCTGGCATGGTGCAAACATATGTCTTTTAGGAGAAGCATTTCAACAGTCTAAAATACATGTGGCTGGAAAATAAATTCAAGATATAGTAATAACTGACATTCATTTACACAAAGCAGATAGAAACAGAACCAGAAATACTTCAGAGAAAACTGAGGATCTCATTAAAAAGGAAATTTTTTCCTTCTTGACTGACTTCTCTCTCTCTCGCATTTAAAAAGACATCCTCCAACCTCCATGGAAAACATTGTTTTGAGAAAAACTTTCCCTTAATGGGACATATGAGGAGCACATCTTCCTGATCATGAGAATGTCAGAAAGTCAGAGAACAACTGATCTGTGAAGCACTTAATCCAAATGTTTTCTGGATAATAAAGAAATAGAGATGGATGATAAACATGGTTGAAACAGCAATCAAAACACATTGCTTACCAGCAAGAGTCCTAGACAGTGGCAAATGTATGCTGACAGGATCTGCAGACACTCTGTAAGGTCTGCTCTCCAGGGTATGGCCACATAAGTGAAATACTGTCTTTTCCCGAGAGCGGCCATTTGTGCTGCATCTCATCACAGCTTTATGGCATTCTCTGTAGGACCCGAGCAGCAGCTCTTCCTAGAATTTAAAATACATGCATAGGTTATATTTAAAAATCATGCAGTCTGTCCTTCCTCTCTTTGTCACACCAGAGTAATTCTTTCAGATCAATTTTTTAGAACTACACTGAACAATAATGAGCTTTTATAAAAGCTGCTATTTCAAAAGCCCTCCGGAAGATTCATAAAAGGCATGCATGCAAGAATCCCAGACAACTGATAAACTTACATCACAGGCACACCACTCCTGGAACATCAAAAGAATGTTCTTGAGCTGCATCTGTATGGCAATAGCTGCTTCCCAGTCAGGGTCCACCTCAATGTGCTGACCAATCTGTCTTTTTATCTCCTCCATTCCCTGAAATAGAAATCCCACAAAATACTCTGTCTAAATCATTGATCACAGGCTTAACACAACACAAAATTCCACAATCAAAAGGTAAAATACGTGTAGCTAAATCTGATGAGTATTACTTCTATAAAC
Source organism: Falcunculus frontatus (assembly GCA_013398115.1). Taxonomy (NCBI): domain Eukaryota; kingdom Metazoa; phylum Chordata; class Aves; order Passeriformes; genus Falcunculus; species Falcunculus frontatus. The sequence continues at coordinate 1,573,404 of VZRV01010981.1, read as the reverse complement.
ATGACTTCTTCACCCACCCAAAACAGGGACTGAAGAATTTAACATTGTAATTTCATGCTTACATCCACAATATTGTGGAAATACAGGAAAAAAGAGGAGCTGTAATCTCTTTACAACAGAATATTAGAAAGAAATTATTTAAATGTATTGTACCTGCATGCAAGTTAGAATCCTTAGGAAAGAAACAAATCCTTCTAAAAACCGCTCCCTCAGATGGTCTGTCCATACTGTAGGCTTGCTGACTAAGACATACCTGTCCCCAAAGAAAATATTATCATCCTTTGCTCAGACTTCTCTTACACTTATATTTCAAGTGTTCTTGAAATACAAATGTTTTCAATTGTTTTAATACCATTAATTACACCATCAAATCACATCACCCTTCCCATCCTAAAGTACTCAGAAAATTTCCCCAAATGCTAGAACTACTAGTAGCTTGGTGTGACTCCATCACTGGAAATTAACAGATTTTTTCAAATTCCAAGGTATTTGGGGTGGTTTGGTTTTACACTACTCAGTTTATTAGAGCAATTCGGTACCAGTAAATGTGGAAAACCCTATGCAAGTAAGGATTATACAACCTTCCCAGAATGACAGTAAATAGGAGACAAAATTCCCATACTGTCTTGCAGTAGAAATATTTTATTTAGTAATGTAAATATTATATGCAATTAGATAATTGAAAATCAAAAAATGTTTTATAGAGTATCATTTCGATATTCTAAAATTTTAAGTTCCCACTGAAAAAGAAAACATTAAGATTTCATGTGTGTTTTTTGAGGAGTTTGGGCTTGGTTTTAAAGCAGTTTCATCATCAGACTCTGAATTGAAACACCTCATCATACAATCAATATTTTAGAGCTGCCGTCGCTTCTCAGTCTTACACTTACCTGAGGTCATATATTACTGCATATACCCGGTTCAGTTTGTCCTGACTGTAGCCTTGGAAGTTGAACTTGTCATTTTTGTCTAGGTACTCTGGAAGCACTTCTAGGAGTGTCTCTGTAATGGTGGTGATTACATTTTGCTCTTCAATAAGATGTCGGGCCTGCAAGAACAAGGTTAAATTTTTTTCTTCCTATTTTTGTTAAATGTTTTGTCAAAGTATTTTTTCCTTTGAATCCAATCTTTCTGATTAAAAATTATTTTAAGCATTTGCAAAGAGCCCAAGATAAAAAAACTCCCACAGTATTTATTGCATAGGAACACAACTGCTATCAACTTTGTGTTTGTTCAATTCTGACAGCATCTATATAATACATATGCTTTTTTTTCTAGAAAGATCACGTAGAAAAGAATTTTTACATCAGTACTTCAGCCAAGAAACATATAACCTTTAAAATTTATAGATATACTTCCCCTGCAAAGATTTAACGTATTTCACCCCCACAAAAAGACATTTAACCAATTTTACCCCCTTGCCCTGTCTTTAAAGTCACATAGGAAGGTAAATGTGAGCAGTAAATAAATACACAAAGTTAATGCAGAGTACAATGTGCCAAGAACTTACACTTACTTGCATTCCCTCTATGTTCTGTAATGAATTTTCACATCAACTCAAGCTCCTGTTTCCATATCAGCCTTAACAAATCTCAAAATCATTCATATTCAACTGAGCAATGCATAAAGACTCCCTGCCAAATACAACTATCTGCAAAGGTGGCACCGCTAGCAATTCTCAAACTTATTTTACACCTCTAGCAGAGACAAGCTGTACATACCAGAGTAGGTACAGTGAACATCTGAACTGAGAGTGCTGTCACAGAGAGAACTCTGTCATGATCATCACTGATGTATTCTTTTTGCAATGCCTTGTAATACTAGAAAAAGAGAATATTGGGGACATTAAACAAATGTTAATAAAAATGTTTACTTTTTTAGTTACAAGAATTACATCTCATTGTGTTTCTCCCACCTAAAAGAAGCAGTTCCAAGAAAAACAGCACAATATCCTCAATGCACCAAAGCAATACAATATGGCCCCCACTGCCTGAACACTGAAGATAAGCACAAATTTAACTGATTTGCCAGATTGGAACCAAAATTTTTTTCTCCTACAACCAACATTCCCCTGAAAAAATATTAAATATCTGACAAAAAATTAATAAAATATCTGAAAAAAAAAAGGACATTAACTTATTTTAAAACAAGTCTTCCTTCTGCAGTGAACTGCATGGTTAGTTATTCAACAACTGTCTGTAAGACATGTACAATGAGTAATGCAAGTGTTGCTTTGTTTCAGTCCAGAGAAAATCATGAAGTATCAATCATCTTTATCAGAATTAAAAAGTCTCACCTTAAAACAAAAAGCACTTTGTCTTATGTTTTGTATATTTCCTAATTATTGTAGCTAATTTTCAAAAAGAAAGGCCAATTTCAGTTGCAGTTCAACCAGCATTTCAAAAGATACACAGAATACTAACAATATGGCAATCAAATGAGCATATCCCTGTATGATTCAAAGAAACAAACCAGTGACATGGGAATTAACTAACTGCACTATATAAAGAGCTAGTCACTGAAGCTCTGCTTGTTTAAAATCCATTATTTATATTGAAGCAATTTTCAGTTTGGGGGGAAATTTTATAAAGCTAGTACAAATTCATAGCATAAAAACTAAACCATTTACCTTCACAAATTCCACAGCAAAAAGCTTTTTGTATTCCATTTCCATGAAAAAACTACTGAAAATAAGCTCATGAAGAACCTTCCTTGCCCCTGCAAAGAGCCAATACAATGCATGTCACTTTGTTGTATTACGATGCAGCTTTTTGTGGAAAAAAAGGAACCAATTACTAAACTAGAATTAAAATTCATTAAAAGCCTTGAAACGGTTATGAAGCATGTGAACAAAGTTATTAATTTTTTTTCAGGTTTTGACATTTATTGGTATGTATTTAAAACACAGGGTAAGCATCAAGTCACTCACTGTCAGGTTGCATTTTGTAAAAAGATTCTTCAAGATCCATAAAGCAGGAGAAATTGAGGTGGCAAATACATATCCCAAATATAAATTAGCTCAGCTGTAAAAATAAAGGCTGCATAAAAACCATAATACAAAAACCATGAAGAAATGTAATTCTACCTGCTTAGCACTTACTTTTATCTATATGTTACACACATGAAAAATTAATTTGCCTCTTCAGTTTATAGCAACATGGATACACAAACCTTTATGAAGTTTTGCATCCCATAGCATCAACTTGCTTATAAAGCAGGGCTTTTCAGATCCAGCTTCTTCTTTGAGACATATTTGACAAAAGATCTGGCGAAAGTCACCTGGAGGGATGAAACTACTCATTTGTACAAGAATGTTTCAATAATTAAATTATATAACACAAGAAAATTACAGAATTCTGCTTCTTAAAAGGAGAAAAAAGGGAGGCACTTAAGTAAGAATTATTCTTAACATTTTACCCTCAATGACAATACTCCCACCACATACTCTTTGCTTTACAATTTTCTTCCTATTATTCTTGCCTACTTAATTTAATAAATCCCGTGATGCAGAAGAGTATTTAAAATGAAAATAATTAAAGACAGCTTTGCAAAGCAGATCCATAAGAAGCCTTTACTATGTCAGCACAGAAATGCACAGGGCTAGGGAAGTCTCTGCTGGTCACTGCATCAGGCCTTGAAAGTCAGTCTTTTGTAGAATTTCAGAAATACTTTTATATTTTCTTGCACCTATCAGTAAACATAGTAATTGAAGAAGTTCTGGGGATCAACATATCGCAGTCACCTGTGGGTTTCTAACATTCAAAAATGAGGCCTTATGTTACTAATTTGAAAAGTAAAGAGACATGAATCAAATTCCTGACAACCTGGAAATACACATTATTAAATGTTTCTTGATTCATGTTCCACCACTTGAAACAAAACCATGAAAAGAACAGGAACCACCAGATCACACAAAAGTTACAGCTGAGTACAGAACATCAGGCTCATAAAGCCTCCATGTATACAATCCAGAAGAAGGAGAGAAATGTTTGACTTCAATCTCTGAATTTGAAGACTCTCCTAAAACATATAAAAGTATCTGTTAACTTACCTGGATAAAAATCAAACTTTCACTAGAAACTTTGAAATAAACCACACTCAAAAATTTGTACTCATTAAGAGAACTGTCTGAGGAATTCAGAACAGCAAGAAAATACCACTGGCAAAATAAATACAAACAGGAAAAGAACAAAACACTAAAATTTGTAAAACATTGTAAAGAATTACAAAAAGGTACAATTCTGATCTACATATGTCAAGTGAAAGATCAGCAAGTGTTTAGAAAAAATGAGAAGAAATTCTTTGTTACTCTAGTAACAAAGCGCACAAAGGGACTAAAGCAGACCACCAGATTTACCTATCAAGAAGGATGATAAGGAGTGAGTAGAGCTTAATCTATGCATATTTTTACTGTGTGGAGAAATTTTATAATGGCTCTGGTGTGGCAAGACACAGGTATGAAAAAACCATAACAAATCAAAAGTACATTGATTCAGAAATCTTTAAAACCATAAGCATCCTCAAACACCAGAACAACGTTTGAAAGCTTCAAATAGACTTTCCACTACTGGGAAATTTTTTTAATTAAGGTTATAATTTGCTTGTTTTATTGACACTTCCTAACGAATCACAGCTATCAAATCTGAAGCAGGAATTAATAAAAGCAGAGGATGTATGTTTTCACTGATAGAGATGCTCTGCGGCCTTCCACCAGCACTGAGGAGGGCAGCTTTTAGTAAAGGAGTCATGCACTGAGCGTGTGTGATGCTGAAAGTGAGAATAATAAAACTTTGAGACAGTGCTCAATCAGGGAAACAAATATGTTTATTTCAAGAAGAAGGAACAGAAAAGTACTGCTATTCATAACCTCACTAATGGATATCAGCACCCATGCTACTGCATTATTTTTTTTCTAATTAGGAAGAACATTAAAGTATTTTAATTAAGGGAATATCATATATAACACTGCTAATTCATTGAAATATTGACGTGGCATTATTGTAACAAAACCAGTAATGCTTACTTGAATAGCTCATGAGTTTGTTCAGCCAAGAACCAAGGCGCAAGGCAAACTTCTGGTGTGCCATAACATCAGCATGCAGAACCTCCACATGAAGTGGTCTTTGAGAAACATTTTCAGAATACCTCTAGGAGTCAGGTAAATATTAGTGCATATAAAATAAAATAACATAAATTTCATTATTTATTTTCACTACCCACCATCTATCCCAAGCAAAACTAAGAAAACAGTTCAATGTTTTATTTCTAAAGATATCTATCTATCTCAAATGTGCTGGTGTAAATACAATTTCAAAAAGTTCACAGGCAAGTTATAAAACCAGTACTAAGCTAAAGACTGTACAGCAGACAAATAAGTGCTCAGTATTAATGCTAATTAGGTTGGTATGGGGTGGTTTTTGTGAAAAATACTTTTGGAAGTTACCTTAATTTCTTCTTTTGCTTCCTGACAAGAGGCATAATGTCCTGCCTTAACAGCTCTACGACCCTGTTTAAAAAAATATTGAGCATGAGACCAATATAAAGCAAACCCAAAATGGCACAAGTCGGATCCTTGTTATGTTTTTTATATGCAATAGAAAAACAGGGCCCAACATCACTCACAGCGCTAATAAACATCTAGAAGCAAATAAAAATTAACATAATTGTCTGTAGGAAAAAAGCTACCTAAATTAACAACACAACAACTAAGTAAAGTCTGGGTATCATTACTAAATAAGGAAAATTCATTCACACATTAAAATAGATGAAAGAGATTTCTGCAGAATATTTTAAATACAAACCATATCATCTTTCCTCCTAGCACACAGTACATGAAGTACAGCAGGGTATGTATAACCACAGATACGTGCTTCCCAAACAAGTTCTCCACACCTGAGAAACAATTGTTGACTAAGAGTTGCTCAGCAATATGCCTTTCTCTCCTCAAGCTCCAGCAACCAGAAACAAAGATCCTATAACCAAGTGACTGTAGTAGTAACTCTTAATGATTAAAAGGTGACTCTCTCCACTATCCCAAACGCACCAACCTCTTTATCTATAGCAGTCGTATGCAACTGGGCTTCACCAAGTTCACAGCCAAGTGCCCTCTGCAGACTATAGATGACATGATCATAAGAATGGTGTTCATCATTGAAAAGGACACAGTAGTAGCTGTCTACCTTCTCTCTGCTGGGAAAAAAGGTAACATATCATACAAATAAAATTGTAAATAGTGTCCTATTGAATACAAGTAACAGCTCATTTGATAGCTTGAGAGGGATGTCAAATCCAAAAAAAAAAGTTATTCAAGTAAATCAAGCATGTTCTTCATGCTAATGACATCCCCCACCACCACCTATGCCAGAAAAAGCCAGAGAAACTATGTATCAAGTACAAAATAGAAGATTTTAAGTTATTTGATATTCTCTTATTATTTCCTTTCTCTGCTGTTTTATGAACCCATTTGTTTTGTAATGTGATTCACAGCCTTTTTCCGTTTTCATAGAATCGTGGAATGGTTTGAGTTGGAGGGGACCTTTAAAGATCATCTAGTCCAGCTCCCCTGCAATACGCAGGGATATCTTTAACTAGATCAGGTTGCTCAGAGCCCCATCCAACCCGACCTTGAATATTTCCAGCGATGGTGCATCCACCAACCCTCTGGGCAACCAGTTCCAGTGTTTTCATCACACTCATTGTAAAAGATTCCTTCTTGTATTTATTCTAAATCTACCCTCCTTTAGCTTAAAACCATTAGCCCTTGTCCTACTGCAACAGACCTCGCTAAGAGGTTTGTCCACATCTTTCTCTCAAGCTCTGTGGAAAGCATCCTTGAAAATCTGCCAGCTCTGTCCTGCTCCCCCATCCCTTAGTGTCCCATCATTGCCTCCCATGAGAGCCAATGGCATCTGGTGGGTCTCTCCATTCTCCTGACATTTCCTCCCCTGTTCACTAAGACCTGCTGCTTCACTATGGATCAGGCTGCCTCAGGAGCACTTCCCTTCAGTGACTGATGGAGGACAGTCACACACTACTTTCCCCACGAAGTATCAAAAGCTTTCCTCTACATAACTCTAGGTCAAAAATTCCACAGTGCTGTTTATAGGGATTTCAGGACTAATGTCTGCATGAGTATGAGAATATCCCAGGCAAAATTATAATCTAAGTTGCAAATGCCTTGAAGAGAATATTGGAAATACTCCCTACCTAATGGTGAGCTCCAAAGGCAGTTCCTTCTCTTCCTCCCAGATAAGCATATCTACAATGTATTTTATCACTGAGGGAAACACCCTCCTAGAATGCTCCATAATTTCTTCGTTCAGTTGACATTCAGAATTCTGTAAAACATGAGATAATATTAGTATGGAAAAGAACCTGAAAAAAAAAAATAAAAGGGGGTTGGTAGAATACCTTATTACTGTAATAGGAAATTATACTGTTATATATATACAACTTATACTATAATCAGGAAATTATTCTTTTTATGATTTTCAAGCAAATTAACCTCACAGAATTTCTTCTTTTCACAGTTATTTCACCCCAAGGTCTCTCAGTAGTATTCCAACAGTTTCACCTACCTTTCTTTAGGCATCCATGTTTTATCTAGGACTAGACTACGAAAGGCCTCATCAAATGTGTTAACTTCACTTTTTTTTTTAACTTGCATTCAAGAAAGCTGTTTAGCAGCTTTCTGCATACCCATGGATATTAAAAGTTTGCAGTGCAGACCAAGATTCTTCCCCTGCATTGCTTTTTTCTTTTTTCATGAGGGTACTCTGTCAAAAAATTATGACAATCAAACAAACATTCAAGGAAACCTAACTCTGTTCTTTTCAGAGATCATTTCAGAAATCATTCAAAATATCCCTGTGAACTGACATATTTCCCATCCTTATCAAGTGAATTGTCTACACCATATAGCATGATGAATCATTTCTATAAGAATTTAAGCAGGAGATATATTAAGCTTTTACGTAAAGAAAATCATTACCAAAACTGCACCTAAGAACGAAGCAATCAATATTCAGGTACAAGACACAGATACACTGCAACGACACTGTATGGAAGGAGGACTTTAATCCAAGGGCCCTGATGACCTTTACCACATTCCACCTTCCTTTCAGCATATGCATACAGAAATGGTATGTAATGTTATTAATGGTAACGCAACCAAATTCAGTAGTTTCATACATAAACATGACACTGAAACAGAAGCCGTATTTGCTCAAAGTTTCCTATAACTTTAGGTTCACTCAAACTGCCAAAAAAATCGGAATAGGTATGTTTTTGCTAGAGTGAAAAAAAGATGAGAAACACAGATGCTTTCCAGGGATAAAGCTTTTAATGTGTGACTTTGAATCTCAAAGTATTAAGGGCACTCACTTTTGCAACACGTAATCTGACATATATTAAATATCAAAGAAAAGAAAGAGTGATATGTTTAATACAGCCAAAAACCATATTTTCAAAAATTCTTAAATGGATAAATATGAATGTAGTTGATTTATGAAGCAGATAGGTTTTTTTAAAAAAGCAAAATTATGCTGAATATAAATAAGATGGAAAAGCTAAAAACGTAGCGAAAGAGAAGTAAAAATGTGTTAACATGAACAACAGTTTTCTGACCTGATAAGCATCAGAACAGTAATTTAGAGTCAAACATGCAATCTAAAAATGTCTATCAATGAAATCATGGTCTATAAATATCACTAAGTGTACATGCTTAATTTTGAATATGCTTGTAGATCCTAGTAATTAAGAATGTACTCGTCTGGGGTAATTATTTTTTTCCCCAGACTGACAAAACCTTCATTATCTTAATGCTTGGAGCCGAATGAAAAAAAATACAGTGCTAGGAATAATCTAAATTGAACTGAGCTGTAAATATACTATTTTTTTCCCCATTTTTCTTAACAGTTTGGCTTTTTAAGCACTAATGCATGTTAAGAAAAAACCAATAGAGCTGGAGAAAAATTCAGTGCTGTGCGCAGAGATAATCCAAACAATAACCCCATAATAAGACATGCTGCTTCCCTTCAGTCTGTAGGACTTTGTATTTCTAGCATATGGAAGACATTATTTTGAAATCAATAGGAAATGGATAACCGGCTGAAAGCCTTGAGTGTGGATTCTAAAATTATATATTCTCTGCATGAAGAGTAATTATGGGAACACTGGTCGGGATCATCCAGAAAATAATGGTTTCTGTCTGTTTGACAAGCACAGGATGAACTTCTGCCCTATCAGAAAACATGCTGGAAAACAAATATGTAAGATATCTGTACCAAATGTGCTTTGTCACTCATTTCTTTTTCTCACTGTATGCTGAGAAAATTCCTACATTTTGAATGCCCTTGATTCTCAAAACAGAGAACAAGCCATGAGGTAATCCAAACATTCACAAGCCCTTTGTCATAAAGAATCCATGACACACAAGTATTTTATTAAAAAAGATGGTCATGCAATGTAATCTTTCAAATAGCTACATATAGTTAATATTAATATGCTGATGTACTGCATTACTGTTGTGGCTGTACTTCTACCCTCTTAGAGAGTCTGCATATACTGACTGCATAATAGCTACATATATTGACAACCAAAAACTATTAAGCAGCCTTCTACTGCTTCAAATTCAAGTAATTGTCTAATTATATGCTCTCTATCAATCACAACTCTCAAGTAGGACTTACTGTGTAGGAGTATGCTCCAGTTTATTTGACAGGTAGTTGTAACACAGCTTTGGACTTAAACAGCTCCATGACAGAAGTGATGATCAAACAAATTCACTGCAAGCCAACCAAAGACCTTACCAGAGACTGGACGAGAAATATTACTTGAAGCAGCATGGGAGGCTCCCTGTTTCTTTATGATCACAGGTGTAACCATAGTTCTCACTCCAATTAAAAACCAAGTGCAGTCACTATTGATATGATCTAACCTTTATCTCTATTGTATACAAATGCCTTGAAGAATATTCTGGCCAGCTCATCTTCATCCAAACAAACAAAATGCTGAGGACTCCCGAATGCAAGCAGCTTCCCCTCAAGCTTTGCTTGAACATTGTTTGGAAAAAAATCCACAAAATTTGAACAATGTGATTTTAAACAAGAGTGAAGCAGCCTTCTAGGTAAAATTGATAAAGGTTTCAGTGGTTTTTTCCTAACATTTGGGTTTTATTTTATTATGATGAAAAAGCTGTTCTAAAAGAAAGGGAGGTAAAAAGCAGAATATGCTGTCAACAGATGCAAATACCAGATCCGTGAGATCAAAATCTGTACCTTGCAGAAAAACAGGTTTCCCAGCAGGAAGTAAAAGGGACTCATCAGGAGTTTTAGAACCAAAAAGTACTATTATTCTCTAAAGTAAAGTGCTGAAACAACTATTAGAAGATCTCATGCAGACTTAAGTTTTAAAGGTGGCGATACAATCTATTTCGTTTCCTTGACGTGCCTCATAGGTCCGTGTTCATCCAGGTATCTGTGCAATTTTTTTTGGTGAGCCATCACAATTGAAGTCCATAATGTTTGCTGGCTCCTGACTGTAAGAAAGTGGTCACCTGAGGAATAAGTAGTATCACTTATCTAGAAGCAGTGGAGATCCTTTGGCTGGAAACACTTAGATCTCAAGTGGAACAACAGTTAATTCTCAACTGAAACATGAACATTTTGTCTTAAGACTACTGCTAAATTCTCTTTGTCATATGATAAGGACCTCTAGAAATCCGATACTGAGCATCTTGTGGCATAAATTTTCCATACTTCCAAAAGTGTCTTTGAAGCTGGTAGACACATGAGTTCTCTACCTTTCCATACATCTTTATCAACACTACCCGCAATCTAGCAATGAAAAAAACCAATCCTATTTTCCTTCAGAACACAAGGACAAAAATTAATCCTTCCCAAAGAGGAACTGTGCAAGTTTCTTACCCTGGAAACACCTGCAGTATGTGCTGGAAAAAGTATTAAACACATACATAGTAATGGTGACAGCAGCAAAATTAACCATACCATAGCTATTTTTGGGTAGTCAAACACTGAGGAAACCATTAGAGCTCTTTTGATTACAAGTTTTCACGAGTAATACGTAGGTATCAACCACAGATATCAGATAGCTCAGTACTCAGGGACAGGCACTGCACAGCAGAATACACTTTACTGAAGTAGAAGTAGGCAAGCAACAAGCTCCAAGTGGTAAACAGATTACTCCTTATTGCAGCTTCAAACATTTTTATCTCTGGAATCCATTAACTTGCTTTCTTTTTTTTTGAAGGATGAAAAAGTGAAGGAAAACTTTGTCTCATACTTCTGTAAGACCAGTGCTCTTTATTCCTCTTCCATCTGACTTTTTTGCTAGATCATAAGCAACAGTACAGTTGCTACAAAACCACTAGGAAATAGGGGTCTATTTGCAATGACGAATGCTAAGGTTTTTCATCTTGATTATCTCAGAAAGCAGGACTCCGAAAAAACCCCCAAATTTTACCTGAAACAACTGATTTGCCTACATTCTCTTTAAGAATTTCATCTAAGATAGCATATTTCTTGTTAATATGCTCGTTTACAAGGTACAGTAACCATGAGACATCCTAGCGTAACAGGTTAGTTTCAAGCCACAGAGAAGTTTTTTAGTCATAGTGACAGTTCACATACCAGAAGTAACTGACAAATGCAAATGTTCAGTAATGCAGTAATGCAGAAAAAATATTAAAATCAAGTACTTCTAAGCATTTGCTAACCACTGGGAAACTAATTACTTGTAAATAAGAACTGAGTAATACACTCAGCAAAGAAAAGAACAATAGACTGCAGTTTTAATTCCAAATGAAAGACTCAAGTGCACAAGACAGGTGGATGAAACTCTCTCCGAGCAAAAAGCAAAAAAACCAAAGGATGTCCAATACACGTTTGATCCCAAACACCTTGACCAAGGAAACCCTGATTCAACTTGACCGAACCTGTTACATGAATTATACAATACATCCATATACAGGAATAAGCACTTTTTAAAAGAAGGTAACATTTACAATATTTATTAATTTCACTTCAAGCAATATTCTTACTTCTTTGGGAGAACCTGATGCCCCAGGCTCATGTTTAGTACACAGTGGTCCAGCCTTCCATGCCTCTGTATCCCCACAGTCACAAAATCCACCTCCAGTGGAGCTATGCATCTGGAAAAAACATGTATTTCAGTCAAGAAATACGCATATAAAAAGCAAGAGGAAAATAGCAGTGTGCATAATTCAAATGAAACACAAGTATAAACACCTGCTTAAAAACAGAAGAGTCACTGCACACCCAATGGACTTACCACAACTTTTTTTTCTTTTTTCAGATAAAAGGAGACTTACCGGAGGAGAAGGGAAGTAAAAGGCAAACTTTTTAAGCAGAAAATAAAGGAGGAAATAGAGTTGCTGCTACAGAAAAGTATGCAAGTCCTAAATAAATTTAACTTGAAAGTAAGTGAAAAAGCCTATGACTGATGAGTGTTTCATAAACAGCAAAATAATTACCTCTGGGTTTATTCACAAAATTACAGCAAAGCTGCTTAATGCCTTCTTTAAAATCACTTCATAAAGTTAGAAAATTAGATTAAAAATATGTGCATGTTAAACAGACATTTAGTAGGACCTCTACTTCTAACCAAAGAGAAGATTACATAATCAGCATCTAAATACATTTTTATAATTTTAACTTTGCATTGCACTTTCAGAAGAGTACAAATTCTGACCCTCCATTTAGGCAAAAAGTTCAGACAAAACTCAGGCAAAAACAATCATCCTTGGCTTCCTCCAAATCCCCGATCTTGAAATAATCCTAAAAAAACTCAATGACCCAATAAAAAGACATTAAAAAAACTGTTATTTACCTAAAACATTTTAAAATAACCTGATCTAATTAGACGTGCTTCAAGCAGGAGGCTGTACTAGGTGACCTCCTTAGGTCCCTCCCAACATAAATTATTCTTTGAATCTATAAAGAGCATATCCTGTATTCTTTAGATGAAAATGCTACAAATCTGCTCTCATCTGACTACCTATTTCCATAGCTGATGTTCTGCCCGAAGAATTTACTGAAAAACAGGGAAATGACAACAGCTTCTCAGCCAGCTGTGGTTCCAAACTGATCTGTAATCATTACTGTCTGTTTTCACCTTACTTATTTCCCAACAGAGCTGACTGGGACTTAGGACACAACTGTCATTTTCAGTCACAGCTCTTTGCTCAGACCTACACTCCCATGAAATTGTCAAAGAGAATAACACTATATGCATTCATAAACACTCCTTTATCTTTTGGTTCTTCAATTAGCAAGTTGCTGTTCTTAGAAGAAGCTTTACATAGTTTGAAACACAAGAGAGAGAGATTAATTCATAAATCCCAGAATTTTTTTTTTAAATAATAAAATTACTAATGGTTTATATGCAGTTTATTATAGCCTCAAAAGAACTTCTCTAAAGCTACAAGTACCATTTCTTAAAAGAAGACTTTCCTACCTTGTACCGGTGGTTCTTGTGGATGCTATTCTGGAAGCAGTCAATACAGAGTACACAAGTTGGATCAACTGCACAGTCTCTGCAACAAAAATGGTAAGTGGAAAACTTTCTAAAACAAACACCTGAAATTTTCATGCACAAAAGAAAATGTTGCCATGACAGAAAGAAAAACTGAGATTAACAACAGGTTCAAATTATAAAAATATTGACTTTTATCATCTTCTGTGACATGGAGTAGCCCAGTCTTGTTAGGTTTGAACCATATACTCAAATTTGTTATACAAATTCTGTCAAAAACATGCTCCATTTCCACTTTCAAAACTTGTTGATAACTTTTTCTGGTTTTGCTAAGAATAAGTAGCTTTTAAAACCAGTGAGGACTCTGAATTAACTTTTATTATTGTTTCAAACATCTGTAGTCAGTTTGCCAATTAAACCTTTGCCACACTTCTAGTATGTTGTTTCTAACTTTTAAAACAGTTAGAAGTTAAAACCTGAAAAGAATTCCTTTCTAAACAAGCTAGGTATATATACTTTGAAAAGTAACTTCTACAGTTTCACTCATGCACTTAAATATCTGAAAATATGGAATTACACTCATGGGTAATCTAATTCAATTTTTTGCTGTGTTCCACATACACACTTTTTTATATTGCCTTTTTTCTTAAAACATGGTCACTTTTTTCTTTAAATGCTGTTTTATTCTAACAAAATGCAAAATGTGGATGACAGACGCTAAATGACAACATACCAAATTTTTTACTTTATATCATCGTTCAACATTTAGTTCAAGCCTCTTTTACAACTAAAATACCATGGTAATTCTGATTACAGAAATAACTTCCTTTTAAACCTTCAGGTTGTAATAATCATTACAATAATTTGATACTTCAGTAACATTCATTTATTACCATAAATCTACTAAAAGGCGAGTTAAAGAAAAATGAAGCCAGAAGTGCCTGCTAGATTTGATTACCCAATTCAAGACATTCAGATTTTAAAACTTCAGAGTATCTTTTATTTTTAGCATTTTAAAAACAAACAGATATCTAGCTTTAGTTGCAGTAGTACGTACAGTATTTCATATAAATTCCACCACATTTTTGCAAGACTGGAGCTCAAAAAAATAAGAAAGAGACCAACTCCGATATATTTAGCTTTGTCTTTTTGCCTGCTACCATGCATGAACTCTGTAGAGGTAGGAAGAGAATTATTCCCACTCCAGCAGCATTAAACTGCCTTGTCCAGCTTTTTCCTTCATACAACTGTCCCACTCAGTAGACACTTTCAGTAGCAGGACTTCTCCAAAAACCATTCTCCTTTCATACGCAACACTAATTGATTCCTGGAAAAGGCTGAAGAGTATGTGATTGATTAAAACTTTACAGTGTAATTCATAAACCAAGTTTATAGAGAGCTTTCATTTCAACATTTCCTAAATTCTAAGGGATGGATTTTTTTACTCATAGTGCTTTTCATCATTAATAATGTTCTTTCAGTACCTCTAATTAAATTTTCTTGGCTTTTAGAATAAACTGAAAAATAGAATAAACTATGGCAATAGCATCATACTAATGCTCATGAATTGCTAGAACAGTTGCAATCTTTACATTCACCACAAAGACTGCTGGGTCTTTTAAATTAATATACTTTAATTCATGATAATCATTAATGTATTTGTATTAAGAGGAACTAATAAAAATAATTCTATCAAATCAATGAGCTGTCACCTTTAATATACTCCAGGATGAGAAAAAAAGGTGGAAAAATTACCATTGGTCACACAGTTATTGCCTAAGCAAAAGACTGATGACGGTCAAAAAAGCTGGATTCTGTTTCAAACTTTGAAAGGGTGAGTACTGTATCCCTCAATTCAGGTACAGACCCCATATTCATACCCTATCATCCAACATTTTTAACCAATGGCTTTTGGTACTTCTAGTATCCTTTCCATTTCCTTCCCCACTTCTCTGCCAGAGCCTTCTTTTCATATGCAATTTTCCTCACTCTAAAGTGGTTTGAAATGGGAAACAAATGCCAGCACCAGTTAAGCAAAGAAGTACCATGAGACAAGCAATGACTACTTAGTAGCACAAGTGATTTTATTAAAGCACTTTGCTGCATTATCTCAGATGGGAACATTGATGAGAACACACCTTCATTCTTACCTGCAAGAGTATGTTGTCTCCCCTCCTTTGAACACCTTTCCACAGAGCTGGGAGGTTCCGCTCTGTTGTAGTTTCTCCAGGAATATATCTGGGTCCTCCCCAAACAAATAACATTCCAGGGGGTATAATATTGCTGCCTGTACCATTTCTTCTTGTTTCTCCAGCAAAGGGTCCATTTCAGCTGAGTAAATATTTGGTACATGTTTTGCCAAGCACTGTAAAAACATAGCTTGGAAGTCGAATCTTTCATCACACCACTGCAACAAAAACCCATGGGTAAGCAAATAAGTAAATATAATGAAAGTAGGATTACACACATCTACTGTGAATTCAGAAGCCTTTCCTACATAAAAAGTCAGTTCTTCGTGCAATAAAATCCAAGAAACCATGGATTCCCAATAATTTCTCTGCTATTTTCCACCACAGTAACCTACATTAGAAGAGTTCTCTAAAAGAAGAAATGAATCCAAGGACACATGCAGGCAGAAGTGCTGAAACCCCAGTACTCTGAAAACCAGATCTGTAAACATCATGTAGAAGTTTCATCTTTGTTTTCTGAAAAACTCTATGTCTACCTTACAAAAAAGTACAAAAAACTATCTACAAAGAAAATCTAAAGGGAAGAAACAGAAATGCCATTTAGAAAACAGCCTAGATTAATAATAATATCCATCACCCAAAACTAGTCTGTTAAATGAGGCCTGTTTCACACTGTAGTTACTTAAAACACTTTCTTCATGGCTTTAATAAGACAGACTACATTTCTAATAGATTTAGCTTTAGCCTGAGGCTTCTACTGGTATTTTGACCAGTCTTCCTCAGCATTACCCTTAGGTAGTCCATTACTTCATTTGGCATGGTGAAAACGCATGGCAGAAGCTGATGGAAAAGATAAGCCATGGATAATGTGGTAAAGCGGGAGAGCAAATTCGTCCACAATCATATTAGAATATTTTTATTTCGTATGTGCAGCAGCTTGATCAGTCTAATCAGATTACTCGAATCACAAAGCATTCAAACCCATCCACGATTATCTGAAAATGAAGACCCATCCATGAAGTGAAAGGAACCACTTATTTAAATTCCAGTGCTAATAAAAAGATCTGGTTTTGTACCAGAATTTTACCTGAGCAGTAAGCACCACTGCAATTACTGTATCGGTCATAAAAGCTGTAGCTTACACACATATGTAATATACATGCAACCTGTATACATATACATACATGCACTCAAATATATAGGTATGTATTTATTTTCACATATTCAGATCTAAGAAACAAAAAGAAAAGGAAAAAAATTAAATGGCTGCCTTTTGATTTTAATTAACTTGTTCAAATTTTTCAACTACCTAGCAACATTTTTGTTAAATAAAAGTGATGCTTATCCAGGGCATAAAGACACTAACTTGTAAAAAAGAACTGAAAATTAATTCCAAATATATCAGATACTTGCATATCAACACTGAAAAAAGAAAAATATCACACACAGCTGATAGTTCTGAGAAAGATATTCAATTGTAAAAAGTAGCTGAAAACTGAATTGCTTGATCATGTGTTTATTTTTTTATGCGTCTGAATTAAGATGAGTGGAAGTGAATTATTCTTATCATAATTAAACTTCGTAATTTAGTGTTTCTGCTCAAACATGTTTCCTCCTGTAACTTGTTCTTGTTTTATCTTACCCATACTGCACTATGGCTTCAGCAAATTCCCCTCCCAATTTGGTTACTGTATTTTTTAAATGCAGGAGGGTGGGATGTGGCCCCTTGGCAGGCTCTCTTTGAAAAGCACAAGAGAATCCCAGTCTGTAACCTTCTATCTCAATAACCCATGTTCCCAAGAGACGGTGCAAGTTTAGCTTCTGCGTTGTTGGTCCAGAGCACGCCATAGCTTCAAGAAACACAGTGCTAAGCTTCCCTGAAAATCTGCCAGAAGTGTTAAATGGGTTCTCACACAGTCAAACTCACAAGCATTTCAAGCATTCTTGTGCAAAGCTTTTAATTCTATTTAAATGTTGTTCTAAGAAGAGAGGACAGGAAGTAGGGAAAAAGAGGGAACAAGAGGAGCGAGAATTCTCTCAAGCAGGCTGTCTGCCTTCTGGTAAGCACACTAAAATATATCCTCAGACTGTACATCACCCATGAAATACCCATTATACTCACAAGAGAAACAAGAACATTATTTTTCTTATTTCTAAAAGCTGCACCAGGCTAAACTTCAGACCTATCCCATGCCCTCTGTGCCTCCTATGAGAAGTAATTTATTCCTTTGATCAAAATCTTTTTAGTATATTATGTTCAAATGTATAAAATTACACACAAAACTATCAAAAATACAAAATCCGCCAAATAAAGCACCCCCTAAGTTAAAACTTACTGTCCAACACTAGCTTGGTCCCCTTGTGCACACATATTGAAATTCAGGTTTGAATACCTCAACAGTTTGAGAAGTCCCACTTTCCCTCTGCTCACTCACTCCCTTACCTGAGCTTGTACCTGTCAAGTGCTCAATTGCTACAGATCAAAAAAAAACCATATGAACGGAAAAACTGACAGGCTTTCAGTTTTTATTGACAGGATGAGATGCAAGTCTAGAAAAGTCAAATAGCTGTGCAAGACAGTTGCAAGCTGAGATGGGGCTCACACTGCAGCTTTCTGCCCAGCCCTGGCATAGGCAGCCCTGAGAGGCTGTGGAGTTACCATCCTTTGACATATTCCAAAGCCAGCTGGGCATGGTCCCAGGGAATCCGTTCTAGGTGACCCTGCTTGAGCAGAAAGTTTGAACAGTATGACCTACAGAGGTGTCTCAATCATTGTGTGATTCAAATGCTTCATAAGGAGAAATCTTATTTCTTTGTCAATCTTTATTTATCTTCTAATTTCTGCTACTAGTAAGATCTACAGAAAAGTAATTTTCTAGATTTGATTCCACTCAAGAGTAAATTTGAAATACAGTACTGAAAGAGGCAGAGGTAATGAGACAACACAATTAAGGAATAAACATTACCATATAACCAAAATACTACAATCAGTCAGCTCTCCATAGCCCTCCAGGCACTCACACCCTACTCACAGGGGCCCACATGCTGTAGCTAACAGAGGAAAGCCCAGAGGAAGCAGGCCTGAATGCACTCTACTCCAGCTGACATTATCCCACTGGGAAATATTTTTGGACTGCAAACTTTAAAATTACTGAATTTAGGAAAAAGAACTGCCTTCACATTTGGAGCATATTAGAGCTTCATCTCAAATCTGAATTCTGAAATTGCTCAGCTTTTAAATATTTGTATTAATCACCTTAGTAGAGTTCTTTCAACAGGTTTCTTGGTCATTTTCTCACTTTTAATTAAAGTTTGCCAAAGAAACAGCCACACCATATACATGGCCCTGAAATAAAGCCCCCACAAACAGTGACCAGAATGAGCTAAGGGAGTTCTCATTACAGCAGCATACCACAACCTTTCCTGCAGAGGGAGAGTAACATCCACACCACGATGGTGGGCATTCACAGGTATTGGAAACAGCTAGCAAAGGTGGCACTCAAGAACCTGACACTGGTGGAGAGTATGTCAAAGATACACAGTCTCCTATTTCTTCTTTTATACTTCATATCTCTAACCTTCTCCAGACCCATCTCTTTTCCTACTTCAATCACACATTCCCGTCACATTCACCTTTTTTAAGATGAGGATAATTTTCACGCTGCATGAAAGAGGAAGAAAAAGGGAGGCAGGAGAAGTTGCAAAGCTGTGTTTCTCAAGTGTTAGCAGTTTTGTCAGAAGAGCAGACAGATCATTTTGTCCAACACATTCGGTTTGTGCTGTATAACAAAAGCAGTAATTTGTAATCTTTATTGACTCTTCAGAACAATACTGTGACAGAAGCACTACCTTGCAATACCACTTGAGAGCAAACCATTAAGAAACAATTTCTTGTCTTGCATGGGAAACATAACCTTCTCTGTGGGATCAGACTAATATTTCTTCCCATGTGTAACCATATAGATTTTCCCAAATGTCAATTTCAACCAAACACACAAATTTATCCCACATGTAAAAGGATAGTTTGTAGCTTTTTTCCAAACCCTTTAAATAAGCATCATGCCAAAAGGTCAGAGGTTGAGAAATTATATTTGCCTACAAATAATGCTATAAAATATGCAAAATATCTGTCATTGATATAGCAAATATATCCATCTCCAATTTTGTCTTTCACAAAAACATTCAATTTCTGAATACTACAAATAATAACAGGAATGAGAGATAAGGAAGCGTATAAGAAAAAAAGAGAAAAAAGTTAAAACACTCTCAATCTACTTTTCACCTGCAGACCAAGCATCAAATGAGATTTCTCACCACTATGACACAATTTCTTTATCATTGCAGAGGTTTATTACGTACATTAATTCAGTAGCTGTTGCTTCCATGACAATTTTTGATCCACCTTCTAAGCTCAGTTCTCTTGGAATTTTGAAGTCTTTTCAAACTAACAGCTTGCACGAGGCAGTATTATAAAAAGCAGCTCTACTTAAACTGCACTGATTGACAAGCTGATCTTTTAATGGAAAAGTGATTGCCTAAATTTCAAGACTATTTTTAGATCTATATATTAATCTAATCAGTGAAAAGAAGGAATATTAATATTTATGAATATTAAACAACAAATTTTGAAGGAACAGACACTACCAGTAGCATGAACTAAAACCTGTACCTGGTCCAGTATTCCAGTTAAAAGGAACAGTAAAATGCCTTGTTATGCATAGCAAAGATCTGTCAGGCACGAGATGACAACACCAGCCACCTGTCAAAGCAGCTAGAAGAAGCAGGATTTTAAAAGTAAATATTTAAAATGCTGGGGACATACTGATTTCAGGCACATGCCATTCGACATAAATACCAATGCAAAAGGCAGCTTTACTTTAACACACAGAACAGTTGTTACAAGTTAAACAGAGATTAGCAGGACAACAGCTCAGAGAACTTTTATTCTGATATTGTCTAACCAACTGAGGAAACACAAGACATTTTGAAAGGATAAATATGCACAAGTTCTTCAATAGGTATGCAGAACACTTAAAATTTCTTCGGAAAGGGAAGTTCAAAAGATTCTTGAACTAACATTTTCATATAAAGTTCTGATTTTGAAATTTTAGTTCCATTTTTACTTATTATTTTGGTTTAAAATTATTGGTTTTCTAATGCACTGAAAATAAGATGCAACTAGACTAGAGAACACCTAGGCATTATTTTTAGTAAAAACAACAAGGAGGCAAGGCAGTCTATTTCAGCCTCAAAGATAGATATTCCACAAAGAAGAAACTTCAAAAATAAACACTAGAAATTAATTAACATATTTCTTCTTCCCTGCTTTAAATCAAACTGAACTTTTTTTTTTTTTAGGAGCATAAATTCTATCTCTGGAAGGGCACAGTTCAGGGAGTAAAAATGGAAACTTGCTCTATTTGTTTTGTCACATTCATAACAAGAATTATGTTGTTTCACATTCTCCAACAAAGCATAGCCAATGTTTTAGTAGAGAATCTAAGCTTTAAAATGACTGATTAGAACTCAAATACAAAATATCTGGTTTCTGATGCATCAGTCAGCTCATTTACACAACACGGCTAAAAAAACCAAACCATAGTACCGAACTTTAGTATCCAGTCTCTGCTTATCGGTAATTACACTAAAGCAAGCAAGTTAGGTTTCAAAAGTTATTTTCTCTTGGCACAACATGGGTAACATTCAAGACTCTAACACTGTCCTAACAAAACATCAACTTTGACCTGAAGACATAAAAGAACTTTTTGATCTCTATAGTCATTTAACTTTGGCTCCTGAGCCAAAGCGGGGTGCTAATTCATGTCAAAAGATGCTTTAATGATGCAGGTGTTTGCCCACTGGGAACAAGACTCAAAACCAGCACAGACTACCAAAGCTTTGTCTACAGTACAACCTACCTTGATTCCAGCAGTCGCCAACGACTACCACTTTAGCTGAACCAGAGCAAAGCGGCGACCATCAGACAAGGACAAGTAACCACCAGCACCATCTGTTACTGTTTCAGATGCTGGACAGCTAAAACTAACGTCTTCTTCAGGGTAAACACTGTACAAACCCAAGCTCCTCAACCTCTTGGAAAGTGCAGGTCACTTTTAACTCACAGGCACCTCCAAAACCACAAGAGCACAGCCGCAGCTCATGGGAGTAGGCACCTGAAAGCGAACTGGTGCCCAAAGAGACAACTGGAGTTAAATCGTGGTCTGTAGTTCTCTCTGCCGTGCTGGAGGTATCCCTATTGTACATCCCTACCAAGCGGACATTCCAGCCTAAATATGCTGCAAAACTAGCAGGATCCTACTACTAAGTAGGTTCAATAGGCAAAACAGTCAGGAATTCTAGAACTAATTTTCAAGTCTTTAAGGCATGCAATCTAATCACCTTTTCATGCTCCAAATTTTTTGTGAAACCTGCATTTAGTAGATAGCAACATACAACTAACACTAAAGGAAACAGGAATTCAGTATCACAGTAAAGCAAAACAATGTGCAAAATACATATTTTGGGGGAAAAGTTATTGTCCCAATAAAAATAGCAAAATAATCTTTGCAGAGTTACTTCTAATATTCCGTGAGACTTTGAAATTGAATTTTAAGTTCTGACTATTCATTTGACAGATCATTTTTATTTTGTTTCTAGAGAAACAATGCAAATACTTTGATTCTTTCTTTGTTTGATCCTTAACATCCATGCCGTGGTCTACTATACTTGAAGGAACAGGACACCTACAAAATGTCTTAGCAAGCACCAGAATGGGCTTCAAAACACACAACTACAGTGAATATTTACAAAGAAGTAAGTCATTAATGGAAGTATGGGGGGTGCAGGGGGCGAGAAAACAACACCACCACTATTTTTTAAAATTTCCTGCGTACTCATACTTACCTAATTTTCCAATTATCATTAATTCTAAGATCCACTGTATACAGTCTAATTCTGCAGTGAATGAATGTGCAGAAAAATTCAGGTGACTATCCATATTTAGCACTCACTCAGCATCCCTCAAACACTTTCCCTTATACATCAAACCCCAGCTGTTTACCCCTAACTTCTCTACTGCTGTGGCATCTAGGAGACACTGGAACAGTTACATGCTATCAGGAACATCCACTACTTTCTCCTGGAACCACACACCTCTTACAACTGTAATACTGTAATAGGATTACAGCAACCATACAGTGTGCCCTTTATGTGGACTTGAGCAAAGATAAGAGTTATCTTCACAATCAGTTCACCCCTGCACTAACAAAAGCCACAAAAATTACCAATGAGTAAACATGAAAGCTGACAGGAAAGAAAAACCACAGCACTACTCAATGCCATAACAAAGTGAAAGCTCTTCAACAGACTGCTAAATATACAGGGATGCAAACAAGACCTGGGCCATGCTCCAGTTACCTGTTGCGACTTTCACAGCTCCATTCTTGGTCGCTGACACAAGTGTACAGTAAACACAGTTCTGCCAATCTGCTGCACTGTTCTAAATAGAGTGGCTTTGACCACACACATTTCAGAACTCAGTTACACTAAACGATATGAGGGCTTACCTAAAATGAAGTTTTAAACAAATTCAGCTTAACAAAGTAAAATTATACAGACACGTCATCTGGTGTAAGCAGGTCAATTCAGTTTAGAAGACACTGCAACTCCAAATAAGATGCCTGACTCAGATTTCACTAATTTCAAGAAATAACCTGCACAAGAATATGAACATCCCCCAATATTACTACTTGATTACAACACATCTACAGTAGCAGGACTCCTCATATGCATTTTCTCAACTATGTAACAGCACGGAATGACACAAAAGATCTGAAATACCTTAAAATGCCCAAGTGCCTGTATCATGTTTTACATTACGAAACTAAAATTCAGGATTTTCTTGTCTTTAAAGGAAATATCCTAATAATATAAGCTTTTCTCTTCTTGTACACTGCAATCCCCCTTACAGCTCATCTTTTCTTAGGAGTACTGATGGCAAAAGACAGAACTTTAAAAAGAAAAATCCCTTTTCTTCACAAATATTACTGAGAAGGTACATATACATCAAAATTTGAAGATTTAGTGTAAATTTAAAATCCTTGAAATAGCTTAATATCTAAGCCCTGCTCATATATTCCAGGTAGCAGCCACAAAAGCAGGCAGGAGTCAAACTGGAATTTGATTAGAATACAAATGGACAAACAACCAAGGGCTGGATCCAGCCTGCAAAACAGCCTTTGTTAGGCCACCAGCAGGGCCTGCTAGCCAGCTACTAGACAAGCCAAGTCCAGCCCATCAGTCAGCCAAGTAAAATGTGGATGCCATTGGGAAAGCAAAGAAGGTAAACTTGAGTTTGGAAGACAGGGTTTACTACTCAATCAGCACCCGAATTCAGCCCACTCTCTTCCAGGGCAGCTCAGGAAGCAATACAGCCACTACGGAGAAGCAGAGGCAGAGACAGGACCCGACTTCAACTAATGCAGTGAAACGCTAAGTCAAGTATTTCCAACCACAGTCATCCAACCCAGAGAGCTGGAGATAAACGCAGAGAAGACACCACTGACTTGGGCTGGGTGCAGAAGAGTTTATTACCTGAGTCATCACCATCCATTCCAGAATCAGGCTGGCTCCTGCAGAATCATTCAGGTAATCCTGCATCATGCACCCAGTGCTCTGGGAAGGTTTGCAGTCAGATGTGGTGCTGCACTGCAACCAATGGCACCCAAAGCCAGAGATGAACAGGGGACCAAGAGTCTGTCTGACTGCACTGACATTGAGACAGATTTGACAAGTTCAGTGATGTCAAAGCTCACCCTATTTAACCAGTTCTTTCTGCTCCACCCAACTTTCCAATTCTAGCACCACAGTGACTTTCAGAAAAGCTGTGCACAGTGAAAGCACAAGTCAGGCAGGATACATTAGTTCCACCTACCTCATACCATCTTTAGGACAGCAGTAAATGGGGTGTTCTGCTTCCAGATTACAGCTGTCTCCGGCATCACTATAGCCAGGTTTGCTGTCTAACATCACAAATGCTGTCAGACACAACCTAAGTACATATCCCAGGCTCCTCTTCCCCCTTATTATAACACACCCTCACCACCTACTCCCTGTCAAAATCCCTGCAGTTTGCTTGGACGTATGGCAAGTAACACAGTCTGGATGGCCAACCACCTTCCTCGGAATAATGATAATTCTGGCCCAGGCACTTTCAATTGGCTGTAATCACATAAAAATTAAGACAACTTAGTGGAGCAGCATCACCTTTGAGCAGCTGAGGATCTCTTCAACATCTCTCTCTTCATTTTTCACAATACCACTATCACCAGTTTTACGGATTGCTTGGGCTAACTCAGCCTCTTATGTCCCCCATTAATGAAAGGTTGATTGCCTTGTTTTGTTGCTGACTGCCACTATTACCCTCAGTACCACTGACTCTATGCATGGCTCACAAGCTTAAGAAATGGCCTGTCTTGGGTTGCAATTTTTGACACTATTATGCAATCAAATCACATTTTTCCTAGTTTAAAATCAAATTGTTTCTAACACACACAAAAAAAAAATCCACACATAGGCCTGTTACAATCACAGAAATATACTTCACTTAAGAATGCAGTCTGTGATTAAAGGGCCATTTCTAATGATTTGCAGATACTTAAAATTCTGGGAAGACAGGTACAAGGAATAATGGTTGATAACTTAGTGCTGCCACACGCAAGACAAGTTTCATGAGTAAACATCTTCCTACTTTTATAAGTGGTGTGTACCATCACCTAAAAAGTAGCTATTCTACAGGCTTGCCAGCACCCAACTTTTAAACACCCGCAGTCAACAGTTTCAAAGCTATACTATGTGTGCAGATTGTTACAGAAAAGAAAACATAAAATGTAAGATTCTGATACACATCCGTCTGGCCTTCCTTAAGTTTTCAGCCTTTGGGTTTTAAATTCCTCTAGATAAAGTGTTTCAAACATGTTAATCACTACACAAAGTTGTGAAGGAAACCACGGAAGGCACACACGTGCTACCACTAGACAACATCAAATCATGTTCAACGACAGAATATTAAATCCATAGACGATTATTTTGCGGAATGAAAGAAGAAATAATATTTCTGTTCAACAAACAACTGTTTCCATTTACATTCTTTCTAAATAACACTATTTGCTGCTCCACACACTCTGCAGAACAATATTTTGCTCCTCAGCCTTTTTTGTTCCACAGTAAAGTCACCTTTAATTAAGAAAGGTAAAGGACTAGGATAAAAGATGCACATACACACTACGAAGTTTAAAGGACAGTTTCTGAAGCTTTCTAAAGTTTGATCTTATTTAATTTCGTCATTAAGAGTCAACTGAAGACAGGGGCTGAGAGATGCTGCGGGGAACTGAGACAAACCGCTTCCCCGTGGGCCCCTGACAGAGGCTCGCCGGGCCCAGGGCAGGGCTGGCTCTCCGCTCCCGGGGCAGAGGCGGCGAGTCCTGGAGCCGCAGCCAGCGCAGGTCGCCGGGAGCGGGTGCGAAGCCCCGCCGGCCGCCGGCTCGGGGCCACCGGGCCGCCCGCTTCGGCCCCAACGCCCCGGCAGGTGCCGCCGCCTCCCGCC